>MU968382.1:2047254-2647254 GCA_034641835.2 Pinus albicaulis | reverse complement strand
AATATAGTTAACAAAAAAAGAACTATATGTATCAAAACTAAAAACTAAACCTGTGGTAACACTATCGGGCCCATAGCGCAAATGTGCACATGTTAAATATTTAAACATAATGTTCCAAAGGTCATAAACCTTTTTGTTTGCGCGATAGATAATACATATAACAAAGCGTTAATTAAAACAAACTAACGTAACACTATTACCAAACAAAACTTTATCAAAGGCTTCTGTCCCGCGATAAACCTCCGGACTTCAACGAGCAATTAAACCAAAACACAATTCCGAAATCGCGTTCCAATCTGGCTGACGTCACAAAGAAAATTGTGCGCGTGATGAAATTCAAATCCGCCCTATAAAACATATCGGGTCCGGTTTGGGCTTGGCATACGGTGGGAAAACTGTGACGCGATATCCATATCAATTCCGCCCTATAATGTTTCGGGTCCGGAATTCACGACCTCTACCCAACTTAAAAACAACGCGATGCAATATGAATTTTCCACGTGGTCTGGGGACCATTGTCCTTCAAAAAAAACTCTAGCGCTTCAACCACAAACCAATACTCTGTTTCTTTTATAAATGAAAGCTCTGTTTTCTTAATGTACAGGAGCTGTATTTAAAACTGTGAAGAGATTGTTTCAATGTACAGAGCAGGGGCACCGACTAACAAAAATTTGACTGTTCACTGCTAATGGAAACTTCATGGCGCTGTCACAAAATACCACCAGATTTGGAAAGCGCCCGTGTCAGTGGTTTTGAAAACAATTTTGGAAGGCATCTGATTGTACAGGGCTGTAGTTGAAAGTAATATTTCAACGCCAGTAAAATCTTGTGAGAAAATAGATTTTAAGTGACGTCGACGAATAGCGAGAGCCAAGCTTGATCACACCACTATGAAGAGGAGGAGACTATTCCCATAATCAAGTGTGGAACCATCATTTGAAAATACAAAACTGTAACTAGTTAAGAGAAAAAAGATAATTCACCACCCTAGCCACCGCCTTTGCATGCTAACACTTCTCGGCCTAGGCCAACACGTGGTATTTGGAAGCTGTATTTTAATTTTGTTCGTTGCTGAACATCCAAGCCATTGGAAGTCACAGATCCAACCATCTTTGTAGCAAACAAGTAAAATCGTAACTACAAAAAAGATTTTTTGCTTTTTCAGCCGTCATTAATGTTTGTCGGTGGAGCCATCACACAGAGTCGCCATTAAGTAGGTGCGGAACCATTGTATAAGGAATATCGGGCCAAATGTTTTGCGTGGTTTTATGTGGCGACCCTTATTTCCACTGCCATAGGCCCATAAATGTGCCCAGCGGGAAATGCTAGCCGTTTGATCAAAACTGTAGATCATCCCGTGGTGAGCATTCCCTGCGTAAGTGCATTTATAGGCCTATGGCAGTGGAAATAAGGCGCGCCGTTTTGTGTCGAGTTCAAGTGTGAAAGAGAAATTTATAATTCACGGGTAAATTCATACGCATTTGAATGTTGTCTAATTGAATATGAAAATTTTAAAAGGAGGTACCTAAAAAAAGGCTATCATAATTTAGATTTTGTAAAGTGATGGAAGGTCAGTTTGTTTTTTGAAAAAGTGAAAAGTAGTTTATTTTTTAATTTGCAGCCCACTATTTAGGCTCTTTTTTATTTAAAAAGAAAGGCGCAAGGGGTTTTCGTGAAGAATTTTTTTTAAGGTTTTAAAGAATAGAAAAATATGTATTGAATAAATTTTTTAAAGAGGTTTGGGAAAAGTGGTTTAGTGTTTGAGAATCAAAAAATCAGAAATGCGATTGGTGCAAGAGCGAAACCTTTGTTAGGGTTTTAATTAAATTCAAAAATATGGAAAAATTTTCTTATTCTTAGTGATGGGGAGATATTGCAGTATGGTTATGACTTTCACCAATTATCAAAACACTTAAGGTCTTATACTAAATAGTATTAAGTATCTAATGTTTGCAATAAATTTAAAGAGTTTTTTTTGAGGAATTTGGGTTGTTTTGAAGTAATAGTCATAAAATTTGTAGAAAGTGATTGTGAATATTTAACACTAATGACAAGAGCTCAAAGAGATGTAAGATGAGAGAGCAAAAGAAAGTATTTAAGAGCACTATGGAATTTGCACAATGGAGTTGAAGACTCCATATTTTCTCGTATTTCCACATAGACCAGTACCCATCAAGCTTTGGAGATTCTAAAAATGGCATACCAAGGTACATACAAGGTTAAGAATGGAAAATTTGAGATTCTCATGAATAGGTATGAAACACTATAGATGACAAAAGACGAATTAATAGATCTTTTTATGACTTAGGTCATGAAAGTGGTAAATTAGCTTGGAACTCTCGGAGAGGATGTCCCATATCAAACAGTGGTTGAAATAATTCTTAGAAACGTCCCACTTTCATTTGAAATTATTGTGACAACCATATAAGAAAGTAAAGACTAACCCGATGTTAAATTGAAGTTATGACAGGTTCAACGTTGAATCATGAGTGAAAAAGTAATGATGGAAATGACTCATTAAAAAACCCCTTTCATACTCAAGCCATAATTAGTAGAGGAAGACGTAGAGTTAATAGAAGTAGAGGAAGAAGAGGGCAAGTATATTCTAGAAAAACAAAAATAATGCATCAATTCAACCTAGAGGAAGAAGAGGGTAAGTATATTCTAGAAAAGAAAAAATGATACATCAATTCAACTTGAACAACCAAAAAATCGAAGGGGAAGAGGAAGGACAAAAAATTTAAATATATAGTTTTATTACTACAAGAAGTATGTCCATTTTGAAAGTGAATGCAGGAAGAAGGAGGTATATTTGAATAAAGGAAACACAAATGTTTCAAGCAACGATGAAGGAACAACATCGCCCATGTTTCTTTGTTGTTCAAAAACTCAAGAAAACAATGATTGGGGTAGATTATTGTAGGACTGCAAGTACTATAGTCGTTCACATAGTGATTTATGTGAGTCATTTTATCCTTTCCTATCAGATAGTGTTTCCATTTATTCACAACATTCACCAAGGCATAAAACTCATTTTCATAGGTAGGGTAGATGAGCACCATCCCATGTTCAAAATGGTAGCATGCAGACCATCCTCTATGCATGAAGATTACCCCCATAACATACTCACTCGCATACATCATTCCCACATTGAAGGGTTTTTAGAAGATTAGTAATTCCATAACTAATCCTTGGATAATATCCTTATTTAGCTCCGCAAAGGTCCTTTGCTAACAATTTCCCCACTATAAATATTAAACTCTTGCCACTCATTGTTATCAAGTGGAGTAGTTCTACTACTATTGAAAAAAAGTGATATTAATTTCATTAGATATTATGCCACCCCATTGAAACTACTAACCTCATAAACATTAATGGGAGCTAGCCACTTCATGATAACCTCCATCTTGGTAGTATCTATATTCAACTCTCGTCCACCTATAAAATATCCTAGATACACCAAAGACTGCTATGATAACTCACACTTCTTGTGATTTTCCAATGACTAGTGCTTCTTTAATGCATCTAGCACTTGCATAAAATCACAAATATACTCCTCCTAGTTATCATTGCACACCAATATATTTTACATAATAAAAAATGACAAAGAAATCAATGAAATGATGATGTATATCATTTATTAACCTCATAAAAATATCTAGTTCATTGTATAATTCAAATGGCATGACTAACCATTCATACAATCCTTTCTTAGATTTGAAGGCAATGTTTCACGTATATTGTTCTTTGACACATACCCGGTGATATCCCCACTTTAAGTCCATCATGCTGAAATATTTGGTTTTTTGTAACTAACCTGGCTGATCATCTATCCTAGGTAGCTCGTACTTGTTCTTGATGTAATTTTTTAAAATTCCTTATAACCAAGAAACGTCCAACAAGTCCCATCCTTATTTGGAAAAAATATGATGGATGACCGACATGGTGCGGTACTAGTTGCAACGACAGCATATTCGAGCAATTATTTCAACTCCTTCTTCATCTTGCTTGCTTCTATAATGTAATACCTATACAACCCAATTTTTGGAATGGAGAGTCTAGAAATAGTGGGATCTTCTACTCCACTTATGTCTTACCTGGTAGCCTTTAGGCTCTTGAAGTATGCATTGGTTAATTACCTTTATATCTACCGCCTAATGGTCCCATTCCAATGTATATGGGATAATATGGTCATGAGTATACAATCCTAGTTTCTTGCCTATATTTGTTTCTATGAGATTTGGTCATGATCCTAAATTGAATAGAGCATCAATTTTCATCTTCTTGACCTATATTTTTATATGGAAGATTTTGTTCATTTCCCTCTCTTCTTGTTAGTAAAAGCTACTTAGATTCAACCCTTTCTACATTTATGCACATACAATATTCTCATCCACATCCTAAATTCTTTCCACCTGGGTGCTTAAATCAATCGCCATGAGGTTTTTATTCTTATAATCATTTGTTTTATTCTTTGTGTTAATCTTGACATGTAACTTCCAACTTTTCTCCTTTGTATGGTCGTCAATGTTACAGTTGTTGCAATGGTTTCTTAGATTTTTCATTAGTGTGTTGTGGCTACTATATTTGTATCTTTTTCTCCTTTCACTTCTTATTCCCCTCATTGGAAGATCGTAGTGCACCTTCTTCTTTGACCCACTTTATTTCCATTTCTTCAAACCTATGTTGTCTCGTAGGTGTTCTTTCTATACATAATCCTCATCCACATTATGGTTTTTAACATCATCATCTGCTTTCACATAGTTGAAGACTACATTTCAGTTTTTTGGGGAGATACCCAACACCATGGCCACCTTTCAAAATTCAATGTTGCACCTTTATACATTTTTCCAATGGTTATTCTTAAAGTAATGAAATATAATCCACTAGTCGTCTACATTCCATATAGGGTAAAATTGTGAAATTTTGAGAGTTTTTAAATCCTCTAACTTTGTCATTAGAGGATATCCCTTCAAACTTAGAGCCTCCATGTGGCTTTTCCACTAGGTTGGTGCATAGCCCTCTAATTTCAACCATGGAAATGAAACTTTCTATTCTTCCTCTTTATGTTGGACACTAAAATAAATTTCAAATTAATGCAAACAATGATTTAACTTTAAATCACCAATATCACCTTGATATGACTTGATTTCCAACTTCTATTTCATGTTGAACAAAGATTGTGAGTGGTTCATAAAACTCAAACTAAGATGATCATTTTCAGGTTATTTCTTAAACTCCCACTCTAGTTGTTCATGATCTCTTGATCTCCCCTATGATCAAACATCTACATTAGAGCCTTCATCTTCTCTAGATAGCTCAATATTATTGTTCAAGGCCACAAAGGGGAGGCTCACATTACAATTTATATCTGTGACTTATGCTTCGAGTTGTGAAATATTCTCCTCTATTAGATCTTAAGGGTTATTAATAGATTCATTGCCCATGGTTGGGGTTTTATGATTTTTAGCTTAGCCTATATGAATCCCCTGCAATCCCCCACAACATACTCAAAGAAACATGCTCTGATGCTAAGCTGATCTATAAATTGTTGTGGATGTTCCACTAGATTGTTCATCACAACATAAGTGATAAATGTATACTGAAAATATGGAATCTTTAGTATGCTTGAGAATTTTGGATTAATTAAGTTACTCTTTTATGGATGTGTTGTCGCTATTACCAACACCCTACAAAAAAATTCCCATACTTGAATTTTAGACCCTACTGAGAATATTATGGTTGTCATCCTATGGCCACTCCATGGAAATTTGTGGTTTTGTAAAATGTTTAAGCCTTCTTCCTAGTTTTAACTGTCAAGTCACTTGCACACACATGCTCAGTATTCGATGAGTTCATGAGAACACTTCCTTCATGCAATATTGAATAATCATGGCACCATCCATCAAGATAATCTTGTGTGATATTTAACTCATGTCCACAAACTGTGCACACTTTCATTGACAATATTCCTCACCTTCATTGCAATTGTACTTTTATTCCGGTGAGCGTCTCAACTGCCACTTTTACGTGCCTCTTTATTCACAAGTGTCACTTTCACTTCTGTGATTGTCACTTTTTGTTTCTTTTTCCTTAACAAGTGTCATACGCATGACATCTTCACTCTCGCATGTGTATCCTTCAATTTATTTGACTTTTTCAACTGTCTCTTTGCTATCATTTCAAGGTGTGATTGTTGTGAATGAGTCCTATGCATTCCCTTGTCTTGCATCAATGGAACTCATATACGTGATCCATGCTTGATTTTTTATCAGGTGAGTTTCTCTCTTTTACTCTATTTCTTTCACACTTAGCCATTTTAAAGCCCTTTCTTGGCCCTACTATTCAACACAAGTTGTAGAGGGATTATCCTAATTACTATGTAATGAGAAAAACTTATCCATTAGCCTCATTGACCCATATTTCCTCCCATACTTTTTACTAAGCCTTTTCTAATGTCTCCTCACTCTCACAGTGCATTTGTACTTCCTAAGGATAAGTTACCTAGCCTTGTGCTACCTCCCCAAGTGAAAAGGGAATTCCAAGTGAACAAATAGCTATTGTTGGGGAGAAATGCACCCTTACAAGCATGAGGAAACTTTAAAACATTGAAGCACACTTCAAAAAATCAGTAGAAAAAACACTTTAGAAGGAGGACAATTTCCTAAAAAAAGCACATTCTAGACAAATAAGGACCTTATTTCCTTAAAAGGCATACTCTGTGAGCCTGGGAACACTTCAAAACTATGAGTGCACTCCTTCGACACGAATAAATTTTCCCTCTTAGAGTGCATGTTGCACTCATGAATCATGAATCCTTAGGGCCCATGTGACACTCACAAAGCATGAAGCTTGAGCGCACTTCTTTGACACAAAGAACTACGCCCTCTTAGAGTGCACATCACACTCACGAAGAATGAATCCTTAGGGTACATGGCACGATCACAAAGCATGAATATTCATCCTTCCCTTTGAGCGCATGTCACAATCACAAAGCATGAAGGTTGAGTGCACTCCTTTAGCATGAAAAATTTCACCCTCTTAGAGCACATGTGGCACTCACAGAGTCTTAGAGTGCATTTATCACTCACAAAGCACTCCTTCGACATGAAGAACAATGCCCTCTTAGAGTGCATGTCGCACTCACAAATAATGAAGCTTCATCCTTCCCTTTGAGTGCATATTGCACTCATGAAGCATGAACCTTAAGCGCACTCCTTTGGCAAGAAGAACTTCTCCCTCTTAGAGTGCATGAGTGCACCTCGAAGGCTTTAATATTTTCCCTTCATCCGTATGGCATGAGATAATGTTCCCTGCTTGTTCTTGAGCACATGACCACACCTTGAAGGCTTGAAAGCTCGAAGCTTTAGTCCTTCTTCTCTTTGGAGTGTGCCCTTGTGCCCTCTTTGTCTCTTTGAGCACATGCCCACACCTTGAAGGCCTAAAGGCCTGAAGCCTCACTCCCTCGTCTCTTTATAGTGCACCCACTATAAATAAAAGACACTCTAGAAGAGGTTATAAAGGAGGTTTTTAGTGTTATAAAATTTGCCAAAATTGTCAAAAAAACATTTTCCACAACATCAATTTTTGGCACTAGTAAATTTGGGGGAAATTCCGACACTTGGTTCCGACACTTTTGACCAAATGTCAGAAATTTCCCCAAATGTTTTCAATCCCGCTTGAAACCGTCGCTATACCAACGTTTAGAGAAAGGTGTCGCAATACCGACACTTAGACAAAGTGTCACAATTGCGACGTTTGGAGGAAGACGTCGCAATTGTGACACTATGCCCCAAAGCATCGCTATTGCGATGGCTGCCTCCAAATGTCGCAATTGTGACACAATGTCTAAGTGTCGCAATTGCGACGTTTGGAGGCATCCGTCACAATAGCGACGCTTTGGCCACCGTCGGTATAATGACACTTATATGCAATAAACAACACTTATATGCCTTTGCAAAATCCGTGTCACTTATGGTTTATTTTTTATTTTCTTTTGCTTGAACTAAGTCTTATTTCCAAGTGGATTGTGTAATTTCACTTTTATTGCATATTATAGAATGTGTTTGTTTATAATATTATATGATACATGTGAGATAAAGGTTTATTATTTATCATATATAAATAAATTTTATCAATATTGTACATTTGCACTTTTATGAGGTGATGTTATAAGTAAATTCATAAATATCTCTTTTTAATCCTCAATTTTTTTTTTTTTGACATAATCGGGTGCTATTTGTATTCAAAAAGAAAAATTTGGGAGTTTGGGCTCCATTGTTACAGGGAAATATGCTTGAGAAATAAGACAGAGGGGAACATCAGCAAGGCTAGATTCCCTTGCACTCCGATTGTGCTTGACTGTTGAGAAGGCTAATCTAGTGTAAATTCGGACAAACTGTGACAGTAAAAGAATACATTTGTAAAGAATGCTAAAAATGAGTTGCCTTTAGGACCTGTAAATCTTGCATTGAGTTGCCTTCAAGGCCTGTAAATCCTGCATTTGTCATGCTGATGCTGGGTTCATTGTTTCCAAAAGTATATTCCTGGATGCCATCGGACTCTTGGGCGTGATTGCAACGGATGCCTCTGCAGGAAATCTAAGGGGATTTTTTCTATTCATGGTAGGAAGCAGAGGGAATCGAAGGCGTTACATCTGAGACTGCCAAGAGGTTTGGAGCAAGCTCTGTTTGCGTGTGCATCGGCCTCCTTGTTGAGGGAGCGAAGGACATGAATGAATCGAATTTCTTGGATTTGCTGGGTGAGCGCATGACACTGACTTATTGTTTGCTGAAGTGTTAAATTGGTGGCTGTCCAATTGTAAACCATTAAGCTGATGATGATAGTTGAGTCTCCAATCACTGTTGCTATTAGTATGCCAAGAATTTGGAGCTGAATGAGACCTTGGTATAGAGCGAGGGCTTCATCTCTATTATTGGAGATGGGGCCTAATCCCCATTTGTATGCAAGGATGGTGTCTTCGTTGGCGTTGCAAATAGTTCCACCAGCCCCAGCCATACCAGGATTAGGCTTGGAGGCTCTGTCAAAGAATAGATAGTGTGTGTTACAGTTTCTTAACCAGAGTGCAAATTCCTTATCCTTCATTCTGATTTTCCAACTGTGGCTAGAGTTTTTTTAACTGCTGGTGTCATTTCTGTTTTGGCCAATGTTTAGGCCCCTGTTGCTTTGATCTAACAGACACCCTATGTAATTCCGTTCTTCAACGAAGAGACCAGCTGTGTCAATGTTCCTTTTACATTTGACAGCTATTGTTTCCAGAGCGAGTCCTCTTGCGTTGTTGTATAGGTTCCTTATGTCGATTTTTTTCTCTTTGTAGATTGTTTGATTTCGTGCTAGCCATATGTGCCACAGCATAGAGTAAGGAAGAGCGTTCCAGACTCTTCTAGCCACATTTTTCTTCTTGTGTTTCCAGGGATAATGCTTCTTCCATAAGTGTAAGAGTTCGGCAATGGTGTTGTGGGAACCCCAGGGGAGTTGGTCCTTCAGGAAGGCTTCTTTCCAACATGTAGTGGCGAAGGAGCAATTTATGAATAGGTGCTGAATAGTTTCCTTAGCTGCTTGATAGTTTGGGCAGCGTGATGGACCAAGAATACCACGTTTTTTTCAGATTATTAGAAGTTAGCACTTTCCCTTTTAGAAGAACCCATATGAAGAATTTAATTTTTGGGATAGTCTATGATTTCCAAGCAATTTTCCATTGAGTCCATATGGGCATGGGGCGATCAATGTTACAGATTTGATGGTAGGCAGCTTTGAGTTTGGTGGGGGCGATGCCATGGAGTTGAGTTTGCAGATTATCCAGGCTTGATTGTAGCTCAACAGGTATTTCTGGGAAATGCCATCCTGTCCAAAGCTGAGTGTGAATGTCCCATTTGGATATCTGGCTCAAACTGTGGATCCCCTTGTTGTCAAGGTAGGAAAGAATTTGTTGGGTTCCAGGCCTACTATTGATAGGTTGCTGGCCCATAATTTTATCAGCCCCTATTCTAATGCTGTTTCCCCCCTTGGGTACCTTAGAAATGTTTGAAGCAAGGATGGGAATTTCTTTCCTACACATCCCCTAGATTTTGGTGCAGGCTCTGAGAGGTATATCATGACCTAATAGAAGCTGCCTCAGAGAGTTTAGATCTTTGGCTTCCAACACATTCTTCCACCAAGTAGAGTCTCCATTGATGAGTCTCTAGACTATCTTGCCACCAAAGGCCAGGTTTAAGAGCTTTGGTGATCTGATCCCCAGCCCTCCATGTTCTTGAGGTTGAATAACTTATTTCCAATTTATGAGATTGTATTTCTTTCTTTTAGTTTTTCCCCCTTGCCAGAGAAAGTGATGGAGGATGGCTTCCACTTTGTGATGAAAGCTGGTTGGAGCTTGCAGGAGCGTGAATTGATACAAGGGCATAGAGGAGAGACCTGATTTCAGGAGGATTAGGTGCCCTTCTAGATTAAGCCAGAAGGAGCCCCATTGCTGTACTTTCCTTTTCATTTTGTCGATGATGGTGTCCCAAACTTCAGCTTTCAGAGAACCGACACTCACTAGCATGCCCAAATAAGAGAAATGCCCGCAGTCTAACTTGCAAGAAACCTCGAAGATGCTGACAATGCTTTGAAGAGTTTGAGCAGTTGCGTTCCAGCCATAAATGCAGTTCTTAACGTAATTGATCATGCCTCCAGAATAACTCATATATCTGTCTAAGAGGGTTTTGAAACAACGAGCTATAATGTTGGAGGCTCCTCTCATTAGCAAGGTGTCATTAGCAAACTGAGAATGGTTTATGTTTTTGACTCCATTCCCAAATTTAATGCCGGTGATAAGACCGGTGCAACGTTTTTCGTCTAGAGCCTTGCTGAAGGATTCAACCATCAAGATGAAAAGATAGGGGGAAAGGGGGCAGCCTTGACATAATCCTCGAGAAGATTGGAAGGATGGCCCTGGTCTACCATTGATGAGGGGGGAGATCGAAGGGCCAGAGATGCATGCTTGGACAAGGTCGAAAAAAGGTGAGGCAAATCCCATTTTATTTAGAACAACAAAGAGGAAAGAGTGTCTAACTCGGTCGAAGGCGTTGGCTAAATATAGTTTTAAAATGAAACCTTTTTCTTTTCTAACTTGGCTAGAATGAATAGCCTCTTGTACAAGTAGAATGGAGTCAGAAATTTGTCAATTGGCCAAGAAGCCTCCTTGATTCTCAGAGATGAGTGAGGGGAGGATAGGTTTGAGGTGGGTGGCTATGATTTTAGTTAAGATTTTGCATGAGGAGTTGCAGAGAGAAATGGGCTGAAAATGGGAGAAGGATGAGGGTCAGTTTTCTTTAGGGAGAAGGGCAAGGTGGGTGGCGTTGGTGAAGCCTCTGATTTTGCTCTTGCGTTGGGCCCATTTTATCATTTTGATAAGGTATTTTTTGATAGTCCCCCACTGATATCTATAAAATATAATGGGGAAGCCATCTGGGCCATGGGCCTTGTCTGGCTGAAGTGCCCAAATGGCTCTTTGTATCTCTTCTTCTTCTATTTCCTTGGTGAGATCTGCATTGATTTCATCACTAATTTCTGTGGGAAGATATTGAAGCATATTTGAATAATATTCAGCTTCTTTGGTTTTAGTTAAGAGTACACTATAATGTTTTAAGGCAGCCTTTTTAATATCATCTTGGGAAGTTTGAAGTTGGCCTTCATCATCAGTGATGGAGGTGACATTGTTCTTGATTTTTTTGACTGTAGTCTGCTTATGGAAAAAAGTGGAGTTTTTGTCCCCTCCTTGCAGCCACAATTGGCGTGATTTGATTCTCCATTTCTGCTCCTCCATTCGATTGGCATGATATAGTTGGAAGTAAAGGTTGCATTCTTGAGATTTGGATTCTTGGGAGAGACCTTGTTCCTTTATCGTGTTGTGGATCTGCTCTAATTTGCCTTTGATTTCTTCTTTAACTTTCTCCAGTTCCTTATAGTGATTTCTTGCCCAATCTTTTAAGGAACTTTTGGTCATTTTTAGTTTTTTTTCCCATATGAAACCCAACTATCCTTCAATGTGTTGGCACCATGTTTTTTTAACAATCTGATCAACAATGGGAAAATTACTCCATAGTGGGTTGTACTTAAACGGAATGGGACCTAGAGAACAGTGAGCTTCGAGAACTAGCGTTGTGGGGTAATGATCGGATGCTGAGAAGGGGAGAACAACAGAGTATGCTATGGAGTAGGAAGAGAGGAGGGAGATGTTCACCAAAATCCTGTCTAGCCGCTCCATTATATTGTCTTTGCCCAACCTGCGATTATTCCAGGTGAACCTGCGATTTTTGGGGACAACATCTATGAGATTGTGAGCCTGCATGATAGTTTCCAACTGCGTTCTGCAGGGGTCGTGCCCCCCTCATTTCGTTGGCGTGGAGTATGAGATTGAGATCTCCTCCAAGAATGATGTTGCGACTTTCTTCTGCATCTATGTCAGTTTTGAGTGAATTCCAACACTGCGCTTTGTCCCTGTAGGGATTTGGAGCATAGATATTGTAAATGACAATATTTTGGTTATTCATTAGGCTCTCTAGAATGGCTTTAATCCAGAATTGATTGATTGTATCATTTGTGTGATTCCAAGCATTGTGGTTCCAAAGGGTGGTGATTCCCCCTGAAGCTCCCCTAGATTCGTAGATGCATCCATCATATTGCTTGAGTCGATAAATAATCCCTCTCATTTCTTGGTATCCTTGCTTTGTTTCTTTTAAAATTAGTATTCCTGGTTTTTCATGAGTTATCAGATCATTTAGAGCGGTGATTTTAGAGGGGTGCCATAATCCCCCGCTATTCCAGGATAGGGCTTTCATCATTGAGTAAGAGTAGTACGGAGAGTTGCTCACCCTCCTTGATCTTTATGTGCCGCTTCCTTGCTTTTTTCCCAAAAATGTAAGTTTCTATGGGGTTTTGGGTGCCCATGGCTATATCTTTTTGGGCGTTTTCTTCTCTCTGCTGTTTGGTGGATCTCTTGCCTGGTCCTTGTTTTTTGTGTGTGTCCATATTAGCACCGTGTTCTTCAGAAGAGCTTCTGGTTGATCTTGATGTAGGAGGGTCATGGGAGAATAAAGGAGAAGGGATTGAAGGGAGAGTGGGAGCAAGAGAGCCATCCTGAGATGGAGGTAGAGGGATGGGGGGATCATCATCAAAGGAAATGGAGGAGAAGGGATTATTTGACTCTAAGGATGTCTTTGGGGGGGGGGGGGGGGGGGAGGAGTTGAAGAGGAGAAGGGATTAGGCTTGTGGGGAGTAGATTTGGGAGGAGCTTCAGCTATCGGGGTAGCAACCATATTTTTTCTCTTGACAGTTTCGCATTGTTCTTCAGATTGAGCATTTTCATCATTAGCAATTTTAGAGCAACGATTGGAAAAATGGCCATACTCGTGACATACCTTGCATTTAAATGGGATTTTTTCATAATCCAATTGTTGAATGTGTGTCCAATCATCCACCTTTAGCTTGATTGCCTCTGAAAGACCCTTGCCGAGATCAACTTCAACACATATACGTGCACATGCTTGCATATTGTCCTTGGGCTCACTCTGATCGATGTACTTCCCAACAGCATTGCCAATGGCTCGAACCGAATCATCTCCCCAGAAATGGAGCGGGAGATGCAGAAGCCGGACCCAGACTGGGATAGCACTAGGGACATCCAGCTCGGGATCGAAGTCTGGAGTCCATTTGTTCAAGTACATCCCTCTAGAGTCCATAAAATATGGTCTTTTTCTAAAGATTAAGTCCTTGTCTGCCCTTGATTCAAAATTAAATGTGTAATATCCTTTCCCACAGAAGCGAATGGAAATTTTGCCACTTAATTTTTCTGCCCAGTTTCTCTCGATCCAACGTTGAACTATTTTGGGGGATGGACATAAGCTAGTGAATTTCCCAATGAGGCCCTGTTCAGCGAGTGAGAGAGCAACCATTCTCGGTAGAGCAGGAGGCAGAACGACCTCTTGTAGACCATCTAATTTCTTCACAAACTTAGATAGAGCCAGACAAGGGCGTTGAAGCGGTAAAGATTTTACCAGAGCTGAGAATGTTGTTTGTGCATTGCCCCCCTCCGTAGAATCATCCGGAGGGGCCATGGCTGGCCTGCGGCCTCAAGCACAGAAGCTACACGTCTAGGTCAAGTGCACAGAGCATTTTTTGAGCAGCGGGTGTAAGTAAGATCCTTTTCAATCCTCATTTTACTCCATGAATATGTTTGGAAATGAAATTTCAATAGATTAAGTTTCTCCTAACCTATGTTTCATCAATATTGTACATTTACATTCTTAATTATGAGGTGATATTATAGGTAAATCCATGAATATCTCCTTTTAATCTTCATTTTACTCCATGAATATGTTTGGAAATGAAATTTCAATAGATTAATTTTCTTGCTATTATATGTTTTACGAAGATATGGTAAGGAATTTTCTCTTGTTCTTCTTAGAAATAATTATATATAATTTTTTTTTCAAAATAGATTAAAAAAATTATATGAGAAAAATTATTAATTCATCAATATGTGTGTGTGTGTTGTGAGGAATAATTTCATAGTTCAACTTAATGGTTCATTATATAATCATGTCATCACCAATGATATATCTTAAAAAGCAACTGAAAAGCCATGTGTACAAAATCGATGTATACTCTAGAGAGTGGTTCTCATATCACTATGTAAATTGTTGTATTAAATTGTTGTATGCTACTTCAACAAAATTATAAGATAAACTATAATACACATCATATATGCACCATAACAATTGCCATACAACTAATTTGTTTTAGGATACATGTGGCATTCTAGGGGTAAATTCCATATGATGTGTATATCAATCTATTAGGTGTTGGTAAGTTGTGAGTATCTAAGAAATGATAAGAAATATCCATACATCATGATCTTGTAATGTGATTATAAATTGTGTCTATAATTTCCATAAAATGTATAAATGATTTGTTTAAAAAAAATCAACACAATCAACCCTAAACAATGCTCATGATGTGGAATGTCATTGGCGAAACAAAAATGATGGTCACATGTCCCATTTCTATGGTAATGGTGATCATATATATGTTGTAGCGACACTTGATGAGTAATTAAATAAATCTCAGAGTGTGACTCATTGTACCATATTTTTTTAAAGCATGATTTGTTTTCCTAGTTTTTACTAATTTGTTAACATATTTTATTCATTTGGAAAGCTAATTAATGATGCTTTAAGTAATTAGGACCTAATGAGAGATCATCTTCACATCTTCATTGAAATATATTTGGTAATTGTAGTCACTATATGGACCGCACATGCATGGTACTTAAGAAAAATTGAAATATAAACTATAATACACATCTTATATCTGCCATAACAATTGTCATACAACTTATTTACTTCTAGATACATATGAAATACTTTAGGTAAATGCCATATTATGTGTATACCAATATAATAGGTGTTGGTAAGTTATGAGGATCTAAGAAATGATAGGGTATCCACACATTAGTGCCCTAGTGAATTTTTTGCATAATTTTCTATTTGTTGTAATTTTTTTGCCTGGATTTGTTATAGATTTCAAAAAATACAATTATCTACCAATTGTTCTTTATAAAGAAGAAGTACAATAAGTAGTCACCTATACTTTCCCACTGTGGTCAATGTTGATGTATGGCCTTGGCCCATTGATCTTACAATTAACTCACTATTCATATTCAATTTTCTCCAGTTTAGCCCAATAAAATAAGGAAAACAGAAAATGAAGTCTTGATTTCTCTTTCGAGTGCTCCTAAATAATACAAATACTCTTAAAAACCAATTAATATATAAATTTTCAACATTCATGCTAAAATCAGTTTGCATTTTTTTAATGAATCTGCTTACAATTAATAGATTACATTGCTCACAGAATAAGAGATAATTTAGAACTATGATTTCACAATAATAAATTACCCTAGCAGTTAAAACTTCGAACATACCTTATGAAATTAAAATATGGCAGGTTAATGAGCCAATCTAGTTTCCTTGGAGCCAATCTTGAGCTCGACCTAAGTCTGAATGCCGTGAGAGTGCGAATGTAAGGAACTAGATGCCTAAAGCTTTTATTTTGTGCTTGTGTAATTCACTGTTTGACCATCAAGCCAAGCCAATAGCTATATTAACACTACTTCATGTTGGGGCAGATTGGCATTCTAATTTTTTAGTGCTATAGCCATACTTTTTCACTGCTTCACTAATCAAAACCTTGGATGTTTACAGGGAAACGAGCTTTATTCTTTCTTTGGTGTTTTATGTAAAAGAAAGGATTTGTAAACTTTCTGTAATAGGAAGGGGAAAACTAAATTGATTCTAATTTTAAAATATCAATAATGATAAGTGGTAATTCCTTTATTAAATATTTAATTTTGAGTGAGCCAAAAAAGTAACTTTACTTACTTTTTGAGTACAGCCTTGCAATTGCGAAGAGGACTAGTGTTGCAAAATTATTGGTAAGTGGAAATTAAAGGGCGTAAGAACGTTTTTGAAAAAATTTCAAACGTCAAAATTAAGTCTTCTATCCTTCCTAGCACGTCATGGAAAACGGGAATCCACAAATTCTAGTCGTCAAATATGTGCAAAATGCCTTATAACGGGAAAAATGGAGGACTGGTCCTATGCTGTTACATGAGTTAGGGTTTCATGTGGCAGCAGGGAACCTTGTATAGTTTTTCAAGGATAGGAAAGGAGAATATTGTCAGTTAATCATCACATGAAACTTCATCACCATTTGAAAATTATGTCCTAATTTGAAACAATAAGACTACCCAACTATTTCATTATTTAATTAAGATTGTGTAATACAAAAAAATATCCTAGATAAATTAAATAATGTAAGCACTTTTGCAAAAATTTAGTGGGGAGAACCTTCAATTGCAGTTATTCTGAAGTTCCACTTGAATTTTAAGCCATTTTAATTAGTCTTTCATGGCTATTCTAGTAAAAGTTTCAACCTCTTGTAGAAATTTGTTTGTCACTTGTATTAGAAATGCAAAAATCAAATGTAAATAAAAATGATTTGAAACGCAAAAATCAAATGCGCCCTACATAAAAATGATTTTTTTTAAAACTACATTAATGTATGATATCACGCGTGCATTCGCCCTCAGCTCTTGCAGAACAACATTCACCCTCAGCTCTTGCAGAACAACATTCACCCTCAGCTCTTTCAAAATGGTAAGTTCTTACTGCAGGCCCTTCCTCCTATAGTAGGGTTGACCCTATTTGGGTTTTTTTGGAACCTCTGAGAATACAAAGGGTGTGATTGATTATGGGGCACTGCCTATATTTATGGAACTTCTTACCTCTGGGAATGATAATGTTCGAGAACAGGTAGCACATTTATTTTAGAGGCATAAAATTATTCTTCCCAACTATCTTTATATGTCTGTAATTTTGGAATTTGATTTAAAAAAATAGTACCCAACTTTGAGTTCAACTGGTGTTCGTGTAAGGCTGTTTGGGATTTGGGAAATATTGCTGGAGACTACAACATTTAGGGATATTTCCCTCAGTCATGGAGCTCTGAGGTAGGTGCTTTCCCAGTTGAATGATACTGCTAGAATTTCAATGATAAGAAATGCTACATGGGCTCTGTCCAATTTTTTCCATGGTAAACCCCAACCACTATTCGAATAGGTAAGCAGAATACATTTTCTGCCTCTTCTTCTTAGTTTGCAGATACTGTGGATTTTTTTTATAGATCTTGGTGCTTGGTAGATTTGGACATAATATGGACCTAGGTGCTTGTTCATTACAATGACTCCGTCATCAGGTTTTAGAAAATGCTCAGAAATTTGGGTTTCACAAGGGGATTACCCTTGCTTGCAATTATCGATTATCAATCACATTCAAAAAAAGTCTTTCGTAGCATTGTTGAGCTCTTTGTAGGTGAATTTCCAAGGCAATTTCACAATATCTGAACTAAATTTGTCTGTCCTTTTCAATACTCTGCGCTTGTAATAGAACCAGACAAACAATCTAGTGGCCAATGCAACAACAACAACACCTCCTGTTGCAATGCTTGCAATTCACCCTCTCTGCACGCATGAATGAATATGGCACCCTCTTTTGTGAACAGGTACTGGAGCTGAAGAAACTGGTTTCCATTAGGATCGTGGAATTCAACATCCAAAATAGTATCAAATTCCACCGCAATAGTATTCCCCAGCGAGGGAAACCGTTCATTGAGACCTATTGGACTCATCACCCACAAATAGCCTCCAGGGCTACCCAGAGTGTGATCATGTGGAGCAATAACAAATGCTAATCCATCCCCAATTGAAACAAGAACAGGACCCACATTGGTTACAAAAAACGAGAAACATGTTTTGAAAGAAGAAGAAACTTTTGTATTAGGGTCCAGAAATCTAACTGGTCTATTGTACAATGCCCTACCTGCACTTCAAATTGGTACCCCCAACTCCATGCTAAGGCTCACTGTGCCATTCTTTAGATGAGAATCTTAACCTGAAGTTTGATTCCAAGAAACCCAAGTCCCTTGTTCTATGCCCAAGACCTCTGTTACAACGAGTAGAGTTCTGAGTGAAATACTTCACAATAGGAAGAAAAACAAACATTGCAAAATTTCTCCGCTTTAGATTGATAATTTTCTGTGCGAAAATTCAACTGCGGATAGTAAAAACATAATATCAAACACAAACAGTCCAAAATGGAATTTGAGCATGAGGGTTTATAACCAGAGAAAACCCTCTCCAGGTTAAAAGAATTCTAGAATGGCTTCAAGATTCTACTAATGAGCACTTACAACACCATAGAAATTACTGTCACAATGAAATCTGCTATAAGCAAAGCCCTTGTACAGTTTCTACATTTCCACAGTGGAAGAAAGAATCTTGCTATCTCTCATGATCTGGTTTTATGGTCAGATCCTTTGCTATGGATGTCTTGTTCTGCTAAACATGGATCTGTCTTAGCTTTGGCTCTGGTTCTCATTTAGTATCGTGGCTATCTGATCTTGCTGTGGCTTTGAATATACAAACTTGTTCAATTGGAAAATGTTGACTTTGCTATATATAGGAGCTTCAATGGGTGCTCTCAAACACTTTTTTGGGCAGCTTTTTTTTTGTCTCTAATTCAAGGCAGAACTATGTTGGCCTTGTTTTTTTAGTCCTTGGAACTTAGTTATCTCGTATTTGCCATCCTATCCCCAGTTTTCTACCGAGAAAGAAATAACTTCACGATATCAAAATTGACTATTTTTGGCCATTTATCTTTAGTAATGGTACAAATTTAATTTGGTGCATTCGTACAGTATCTGAAGAGCACTGTCAAGATGTTATTTAGTATTTTAGCATAACTACTACATTTAACTTCCATGCTCTAATATTTATATCAACCATAAGCATTATTAAGGTAGTTCCACGTTTGTGAAGCAGACAGAATGCTTCTGACAGCTTCTTATCATAGTGGTACCATTCTGTTCGTAGTTTATCTTTTATAAACCTCCAATTTTCCAAACATAGTAGAGACTACAGTTTGCATCTCAAATTTTGGAAAAATCTGTTTAGTATTCTACAGAAAATGCATTAAGAATAAAAAACGCCCACAATTCGTAAAAAGCCCACAATTTTGTAAAAAGCCCACAATTTGTAAAAAGCTCACAATTTTGTAAAAAGCCTACATTTTATTAAAAATATAAAAAATTTGTAAAAAGCCAACAATTTTGTAAAAAGCCCACAATTTTGTAAAAAGCCCACAATTTTGTAAAAATCCCACATTTTGTAAAAAGCTCACAATTTGTAAAAAGCCCACTTTTATTTTCTTTTTGCTTATATATTGAGCTCCCATTGAGTTCAACAAGTCTTGGGTTTTCTACACCATTGAGAGAGATTTATTATTTTCTTTATAGGATAATTTTCATCAATGGAAGAAAACATTAGAGGTGGAAAAAAAATTCAAAAGGGTGAAAGGGGTGATGGTAGAGTTTATTGCCCTTGCAAAAAATGTTGTATGAGAAATAATGTTAGAGTTTTAATAGCAACAGCAACAATGCATTGTAGGAAATATGGGCACATTGATGGTGGATCGAATGACTATTGTCCCATGGTAATTAATTATCTATCTTCATTTTGATTATATCGTAAAATTTTATATTATTTTAATATTTTTTATATGCGCACTAATGTTTAATTATTAATGTTTGTAGTTTTCATAAAGGCACAGTTGCCCCCCAACTTTTCGCAGATGATCAACCAGCTTCGACAACTAAATAGTAGTAGATTAGATGATGTTGCACCAGTACAAGAGAATATTGCAGCAAATATTAGTATTGGAAATGATGTTGTACAAGGTGAAGAACATGAAGCGAATGATGAAGGTAATTTTAATGGTCCCATGGAGGTAGATCATGATGACAGTAATGAGACAGTTCACATTAATGATGGGACAAATCAAATGCTCCAAGACTTGTATGGTGAGTCAGATGATGATGGTGGAGATAGCAGTGACGATATTTATGATGTACCTCTGATTGAAGGGTCAAGTGAACAACTTTTTGAACACTCAAATGCAACTCTTCTCTCTGCTACATTGTTGCTGGTGAACTTAAAGGTTATGAATAATTTGTCGAACAGATGTATGACATAACTCCTAAGGTATGCAATATGTATATATGATCACATATATGTAAATGTTGATTATTTTCCCTTTTTTTAGTTGTAATAAATGTGTAAAATAATAACTTATATATATATATATATATCATAGTTATCAAAACCGGTTGGTTTGAACCGGTAACCGGTCAAACCGGCCGGTCAGGAGGGCTGCCGGTTGGAACCGGCCTTGCAACCCGGTCAATAGCCTCTTCTCACTTGTTTTGGCCGGTTAACCGGACCTAACCGGCCGGTTAAGTACGGAACCGGCCGGTTTATGCATAAACCAGCTGGTTCCGTACTTAACCGGCCGGTTAGGTGCTCCTCCATGAGCTGCAAATTCCTCTATTATACTAGCAACAAACTTGTCTAATAACTCATACTCAACACCTTATAGCAGCAACAATACACATGATGACTGATAAATACAAGGCTGGCTAGCATAAAATCCCTGGCAGCATGCAACTCATCAAGTGTACTTGATGACAATTTCTGTTCTCAAAACAATCAGCAGCAACCTTATTTCACACTCAGCTAGGAACTGTCAGACCCTCTCTCTCTGCTCACCACACATAGCAGCAGCATAAATACAAAACCTTTCACACAACATACAAGCAATTTGATCATGGCATCAAGAATGATGCAAATGGTCTGACGCCACTCAAGGGACAACAACATACAACCTAATGAAAATGTGACTGGCAATAATAAATTGACCACTAGAAAATTCCCGCTTGGAAATGCACTAAAATGGCCACTGAGTTTTCTGGGTTTTAATGAATCTTTTCAGTGATAAATTTCGTCAAACACATTGTGAGCAGACTGCTGAAGTTGTAATGCTCTCTCAACATGTTACAAATAGCACTAATAGTGGGTTTCATAAACCAATTCAATACCTCTAAGTGTTGTAGATGTTTTTCTAGAAATTTATTGCCAAGCAAACATAGATAATGAAGAATACAAGATCTTCAAAATACTGGTCTGATATATATATATATATATATATATACTGAACCCAGAATTGTCTTTAAGGCTGATACAATGAATTGAAAACAATTCTGAGTAGGGACGGATTGTATATTATAATATTAACTCAGCAATAAAACACAGTGAATAATATAAGAGAAACCTGATACATTACTTCAACAAGTTTGCTTATGTATTTTTCGATGATATGTATTGCACTTGGTGCCATTTTGATATATTCACCTTTGCATGGTATATAAATGAGCAAATTTTTCATATTTTGTCTCTATTGGCTTGGAATCATGGTTGCAAATCTTAAAAATAGTTTTTTTTAATTAAAAAATAATTATTTAATGTATTTTTTTTAAAACCAGTTCATTGAGATCTGACCGCTACCAGTTGGACCGGTTCTGGTTCGAAACCCGGTTCATCCGGTCACCGGTTCCGGTTTTAATAACTATGATATATATATATATATATATATGTGTGTGTGTGTGTGTGTGTGATTAATAATCTTTACAAGACACTAGTTTTTGTTTATGTTGTAGATTGTTGGGTGAATATTTGTTACCATCGCCAAATACTTTACCTCGAACATATCGAGATCTACATGCTATTATGAAACACTTTGGAATGGAATATAACACTATAGATGCATGTCCTAAAGATCATATTATATATTATGGAGAACATGCGTTGAAAACAGAATGTCCGAAATGTGGTACCAGTAGATATCGAATAGATCAACTAACCAAAAAGGTGCCTCAAAAGGTTCTTTGTCATATTCCCATAATTCCACGTTTGCAGTGAATGTTCAAGTGTAAGAGCATAGCACAGTTTATGGATTACCATTCAAAGAATAGAAGTGGAGATGGTGTTCTTCGAATGCCTACAGATGGTTCTGCATTTAGAGAAATCGAGGAAAAATATGTAGATTTTAAAAATGAACCTCGTAATGTCAGGCTTTCATTGGTAGCTGATGGTGTTAATCCATTTGGAGAGCTTAGATCTACTTACTCAGTGTGGCCTATGTTCGTTATCAACAATAACATTCCTCCTTGGATGTCAATAAAGAGGGAGCACATAATGTTGACTATGATTATTCAAGGTATTTGATACATTATTTTTTTGAATGTAACATTTTCATTTCTCTCGTTGTTTGCATAAATATATATTTTATTTATTTACTTACTTATATATACATATATCATGGTAGTAATTATTATGTACCGTAATTTTGAACAATTAGGTAAGTACCAGGTCAAAGATATGAATGTATATATTGAGCCTCTTATCGATGAGCTAATACAATTATGGCATGGCATCACTATGTATGCCATCACTAAACCAATCAAGAAGAAGAGATTTCAATGTCGTGGAATGCTTGTATGGACAATTCATGATGCCCCAGGACTAACACATGTTTGTGGTATGTAATATTTCGTTGCAATTTAATATAATACATAATTATCTAAATTAGATATACCATATTGCATGTTTTAAAAATGATCTCATAGTATATTAATTGTTATTGATCCATCTATTGCAGGTCTTCAAACAAAGGGTAGATTTGCATGTCCAGTTTGTGGCCCTAAGATGAAGTATCGTCATTTGCTAGACTTAAGAAAGATGGTGTTTGATGAGTTTAGGCACTTCCTCTCTAGGAACCATAAGTATCGTACTACTGAAAAACATATTTTCAATGATAAAGAAGAAACTAGATTAAAACCACGAAGAATGACACCTCAGTTGTGGATGTTGGAATATAACAGAATTAATAATCGTCGAGCAGCTGGTACATAATTTGTGTGTGTATATATATATATTATTTGTTTATGTAATGTTTGGAATTTTTGTTTTAACTAATGAATTTATTTTATTGTATTTTATAATTAATATTGTTCTGATTTATTTTATTCTTTGATAGCAAGGTCATCGTTGCGGTGAAGGTACTAATATTGTACTTCCACTTGGAATGAAATGTTATCCTTCTCAATTCTTGAGGTTGCCCTACTATGAGGACCTAAAAATAGCTCATTTGTTTGATACAATGCATGTCAGGAAGAATGTGATAGAAACGTTATGGCGAACCATAGATGGTGCACATGATAGAGATAAAATTAACAAAATTTGTGCTGACATTGAGAAATCAAATCATGCAATGAAAAGTGTGATCGACAGATCAAATAACAATGGAGGTCGAAATTATAATAATATTACATGGTTATTAACAGAACAACAAAGCAATGATGTAAAAGAGGTCGTTAGAAGAATTAAATTTCCAACAGGTTTTGCTTCAAACATAAATAATATCTTAACGAAGAAAGGTGACATTAGTGGGGTGAAAACACATGATTGGCATACCTTTGTTAAGATAATTTTTTTGGTATACGTTTTTGTATGTTATTGCTTGAATGCATATTTTAAATTTTCCTTTTTGTTGTTTAATTTGGAAAGCAATAACGATTCATTTTTTATTGTTATAGTATGTTCTACCTGTATCTCTCCCAAACAACTTCGACAACAATGTCAAACAAGTTATATATGGTCTTAGTAAATACATGAGGTAAGTAGTTTTGATTTATATGCAAAATCTAATTGATACAATTTATTTTCGTACTTAATGAAATGATGAATTAATTTACTTGTAATGAAATATATATTATGTTTCATTGAAATAACCTTGCATAATGATTTGCAGATGGTTGTCATTGAAAGAAATCCATCAAGATGAAATAAAGTATTGGAAGAGAGAAATTCCTTGGCTAATGTGTGAAATGAAAAAGTATCTACCTCCAAAATTTTTCAATGCACAAGAACACTACTTGATACACCAAGTTGAGGAGATTGAAATGTGTGGACCAGTACACACAAGGTCAATGTGGATGGTTGAGAGGCACCTGAAATCCTTGAAGGCTTTGGTTAGACAAAGAGCACAACCTGAGGGTTCTATTGTGGAGGGATATGTGGTATATCAATCCATGGTGTATATTAGTCATTATCTTCCTATATTAGCTGCACCAGCCATGAAGGCGGTGGATTGCATTTGGGATGTGAACTCCATCACAAAATTTGAAGTGGAGCACCTGTTGGGAAAAGGTAGAATGAAGAAAGTGAGAGGTAAACGATTTATTATGTATAATACAGATAATGTTTCAATTTTTTAGATCATGTATATGATCATTATATTCATTTAGTCTTATTCTTTCATAGTTTATTAATTAATATAATTTACCATGGTTATAAGTAATATTTATTAGTATTGGTGAATTGTTGTTTTTTTATTTAGGTGCTCAAAATTATGAGGCACTAATTTTATACATTGCAAACAATCTTGAGTGGATGAGTGAATGGATTGAAACATGTAAAGCACGTAACGACGGTAGGTTATGATGGCAACTACTATGTGAATTGATTAGAGAAGCGTATCGTAGTGGAGATGGAAACGTTATAGACAAGGAAATCGATTTAGCATATGGTTTGAAAGATAGAAAGGTAAGAAATTAATTCACCTATTTTATTCATTACTTATTTTATACTATATATATATATATATTTTTTTTTTTTTTCACAAATTCGGATGCTAATTATTATTCAGAAAAGAAAAGGGAGGTAACGCTCCAGGATTACAAGGGGGTATTGGCAGGAGGAAAGCCAAGTGTCGAAATTTTTTGTATCGATTTTTCCTCTACATCTGTCTAGTTTAACAGTAAGGGAGAGAGCGGCAGTATAGATTCTAATGAACTGTAATAATAATAGACTAACTTTAAATTCCATAGTTAAAATTTAAAAGGATGATGAGGTTGCCGCCCATTGAAGTCTTCGCCCATTTAAATCTTCATTCGGTTCATATAATTGCGCTGTGTCAAACAAGATTTGAACATCATGAGCAGGAATGTCGGACAGAGGCGTTGAATTCAGGGACGCAATAGGAACTAGAAAAGAGGGCTGTGGCACACAAGATGCGCTGGCTGTTTTTAGACAGAGGTCCAAGAAGTGTAGGAAGACAGAGATCAAAGGATATGTGAGAGCGCTCAATGGGTAAAAGGAGGTCTCAAACACAGGTGGGTGCGTGGTGGATAAAGGACTATCATAGATAGAGTGAGTTTTTGAGAGAGCAGAGATTATATCTGTGGGCATCTTGCTGAAGGGATAAGGAATTGTAGATTGTGGCTTTGCAAAGGGTCTGAACATGAATTTTCGAAGATCGAGAGCAGAGTTTTGCTGAGGGTAGAGGCTACAGAGAGAAAGAAGTCTGTTCATGGCAAGAAGAAGAACTAATCTAAACCAATACACCGGAGATTTCCAACAGAAAGAGAACAGGCTCTGTTTTCCCTTTTATCAGCTTCTTTGTTGAGGGTTCGGAGCACATGATAGAAGAGATTTCCTTGCATCTGCTGATCAATGGTTTGACATCGCTCTATGATTTGCTGAAGAATCAAATTGGGAGCCTTTCGAGTGCATACCATCAGATTGATGACAATGGCAGAATCTCCAATGATAACAGCTGTGTTGATGCCAAGTTTCTGGAGCTGAAGCAGGCCTTGGTAGAGAGCTAAGGCTTCTGCTCTATTATTGGATAAGGTTCCAAGGCCCCATTCAAAATCTAATAAAATAATACCATTGCCATTGCAGATGAGCCCTCCAGCCCCAGCCATTCCTGGGTTGGACTTGGAGGCCCCATCGAAGAAGAGGTAGTGAGTATTGCAGTTTCCTAGCCATCGAGCAAATTCCTTTTCTTTCATTCGGAGTTTCCAACTATACCTGGGACTGTCTCTGTTACTGTGCTTGCTTCCACTTTGGGCTATGATGTTTCTGTCTAGAAGATAACCTATGTAATTCCTTTCTTCTACCTGGAGGTCCATCGTGCTCAAATGTCCTTGACATTTCGTAGATAGGACTTCCAAATTAAGACTCCAGGCTTTGTTGTAGAGCTTTCTGACGCTGATTTCTTTTCCTTTGAAGATCATGTGATTTCTTGCCAACCAGATGTTCCAAAGAAGGGTACAGGGCAGGGCATTCCATACCCTCTGAGCAATGTTGTTCTTTTTTTTCCTCCAAGGATAGCTTTTTTTCCATATGTGCAGTGCTTCAATAATGCTAGTGCTAGGCTCCCAAGGGAGAACATGACTTCGGAAAGCTTCCTTCCAGCATGCTACAGCAAAAGGGAATTTTATGAACAGATGTTGGCTTGTATCTTCATCAGTTTTACAGTTAGGACAGCGAGAAGGCCCAATTATTCCTCGCTTTCTAAGGTTCTCAGAGGTGAGGACTTTCCCTCTTGGGAGGAGCCAAAGGAAAAATTTTATTTTTGGAAGAGATTCTGCCTTCCAGACCAGTCTCCACTGTGCCCAAATAGAACAGGGGGAGACAAAATTGCAGATCTGTTGGTAGGCAGCCTTTATGGTGTAATTAGTGCCAGATGGATCCCATCGAAAGTCATCAGCAGCAAAGCGGATTGAAGGAGCTATATCGTGAAGATGGCTTTGCAGGTTGTTTAGGCTGGTTTCTAAGTCTGCCGGTATGCAGGGGAAGGTCCAACCTTTCCAAATGTGAGTGTGGGCATCCCAGTGAGAGATCTGGTCCAGAGTTTGGATTCCTGTATTGTGAAAAAATTCTAGAATCTGCTGCGTTCCATGCCATCGATTTATGATCTGTTGTCCCATTATTTTGTCTTCCCCAATCCTTATGTGGCTGCCGCCTTTGGGCACTTTGGAGGTATTTTTCTCAAGAAAGGGAATGGCTTTCTTACACATCCTCCATATTTTAGAGCATGTTCTGTTGGGGAGTTCAAGATCCAAGAGCTGATGCCTTGGAAAGCCGAGGTATTTTTTTTTCAAGAACAGTCTTCCACCAGGCGTTCTTACCAGTAATGAGTCTCCAAACAAGTTTTCCAGCAAAGACAAGATTTAGAAGTTTAGGAGATTTGATTCCTAACCCTCCTTTCTCATGTGGTTGGATGACCTGCTTCCAGCAGACCAAGTTATATTTTTTTGTTTCAGTTCTCCCTCCTTGCCAAATAAATTGACGGAGGAGAGCGTCCATTTTAATATGAAAGCTGGCAGGTGCTTGCATGAGCGTAAAACAATACAAGGGCAGGGAAGAGAGGCCTGCTTTGAGAAGAATGAGGTGCCCTGCTGGATTAAGCCAAGAGGTGCCCCATTGCTTAATCTTCCGTTTCATTTTGTCAATAATAACTTCCCAGGCAGCAGCTTTCAGGTTTCCAGCACTGACTGGCATGCCTATATATGTAAAGTGCTCCCAATCCAGCTTACATGAGACTCCAAAAATATTAGCAATTCTGTGAATAATTTGTGCCGAAGCGTTCCACCCATATATGCAGCTTTTGTGGTAATTTATCAATCCTCCGGAGTAGCTCATGAATTGATCTAGTAGAACTTTGAAGCGGCTGGATATGATAGGTGACGCTCCCCCCATTAGAAGAGTATCATCGGCAAACTGAGAATGGTTGATATTCTTGACTCCATTATCAAATTTAATTCCTGTAATGAGGCCCACGCGTCGGTTGAAGTCCAGAGCTCTGCTGAAGGATTCAGCCATCAGGATAAAAAGATAGGGGGATAGAGGACAGCCTTGTCTTAGTCCTCGAGAGGATTGGAAGGAAGGACCAGGTCTACCATTAATAAGAGGGGAGATCCATGGCCCAGTAATGCAGGCTTTAATAAGGTTGATGAAAGTTGTGGCAAATCCCAATTTTTCTAGAACAGCAAATAGGAAGGAGTGCCGGACACGATCAAAGGCATTGGCTAAGTCTAGTTTTAAGATGAAGCCTTTCTCCTTTCTTGCTTGACTGGAGTGTATAGCCTCTTGGACAAGAAGGATGGAGTCTGAGATTTGTCTATTGGCCAAAAAACCCCCTTGATTTTCAGAGATGAGAGAAGGGAGGAGAGGTTTAAGGCGAGTAGCGAAAATTTTTGTCAGGATTTTGTAAGATGAATTACACAGTGATATGGGTTAGAAACGAGAAAAGGACATGGGTCGATTTTCTTTAGGGATGAGTGCAAGATGGGTGGCATTGGTGAATCCTCCAATTTTACATTTGCGCTGAGTCCATCTTAGCATCTTGATAAGATATTTTTTAATTATTCCCCAGTAAGTTCTGTAGAAGCAGATTGGGAAACCATCTGGACCTGGGGCTTTATCTGGCTGAAGCGTCCAAATGGCATTTTGTATTTCTGTTTCAGTGATTTCTTTAGTCAAATCTGCGTTGATTTCCTCGCTGATTCCTCTGGGCATGTGCTGTAGGAGGTTGGAGTAGTCCTCTGTTTCCTTTGTTTCTGTTAAGAGAGATTGGTAGTATGTTGTAGCTGCTTGTTTGATGGCTGCTTGGTTATTTTGAGGGAGGCCTTCCTCATCATTCATCATGGTAACATTGTTTTTTACTTTCCTGACAGTTGCTTGCTTGTGGAAGAAAGCAGAGTTTTTATCTCCTCCAAGAAGCCAAAGCTGCCTGGACTTTATTCTCCATTTCTGCTCTTCTTCTCGGTTGGCACGGTATAGCTGATAATATAAGTCACTTTCAAGTGCTTTATCCTCTTGGGAAAGCCCATTCTCCTCTATTTTTCTGTGTTTTTCTCTCAATTTGTTTTTTATATCAGCTTTGATATTTTCTGGTTCTTTATAATGCTGCTTTACCCATTCCTTCAAGGCATATTTTGCATTTTTCAATTTACATTCCCAGATGTAACCCGGTGATCCTTCTACATGGTGTTGCCAAGCTGCTTTAACTACCTGATCCACTGTTGGATTGTTGCGCCATAGAGAGCTGTATTTAAAAGGCAGCGGTCCCAAGGGGCAGTGAGTCTCAAGGACAATGTTGGTGGGGTAATGATCAGTAGCAAGATAAGGAAGAATTTCAGCATAAGTTGTGGAGAAGTCGGAGAGGAGGTTGGTGTTTATCAGAATTCTGTCCAGCCGCTCCATTATATTATCCTTTCCCAATCTGCGGTTGTTCCAAGTATACCTCTGATTTTTTGGAATGATATCAACTAGGTCATGTTCTTGCATGATGTTCTCCAGCTTTGCTCTATAAGGATCAAAAGTAAAGACACCTCCTCTTTTCTCATTGGAGTGTAATATAAGGTTGAGGTCTCCCCCAAGAATGATATTGCTATTGTTTTCAGCTTGGATGTCTTCTTGTAGAGTGGCCCAGCACTGCTCCTTATCTCTGAAATGGTTCGGTGAGTAAATATTATAGATGACTATTTGTTTGTGCTCAGCTTGCTTTTCTAATGTGAATTTAACCCAAAATTGAGTGATAGCGCTGGATGTGCATGTCCAAACATTTTTGTTCCAGATTGTGGTGATTCCACCGGAAGCTCCTCTTGCTTCACTAATATGTCCATCATAATGTATAAGTTGATTGATAGTGCCTTTTATCTCTTGCAGTCTTTGTTTTGTCTCCTGAATCATTAATATTCCTGGCTTCTCATGATCTAGAAGATCCTTCAGGGCAGCAGTTTTAGAGGGGTGCCCCAGACCCCTACAATTCCATGATATGACTTTTATCATTGAGTAAGTGGGGTTCAGAGGGATGCTCGTCCCCCTTTCTCTGTTTATGATGTTTCTTTGCTATTTTGGCTCAAGATATAAGTTTCTATGGGATTTTGTGTTCCCATAGCAATATCTTTTTGGGCATTCTCATTCCGTTGTTGTTTACTAGTCTTTCTGCCAAGTCCTTTTTTATGAGATTCTGAATTAACCCCATGTTCTTTCGAGGAACTCCTAGTTAATCGGGATGAGAGGGGATTAAGGGAGTGGGAAGGGGGGGATTGAGAAAGGGAAAATAAGATGGGGGGATCGTTTTCAAGGGAAATTGGTGGATCATTTTCAGGAAGAGAAAGGGCGCTAAAGGGGTTTAAAGAGTTCAAAGGAGGGTCAGAAGGTGGGCACGGGTTTGTAGGGCCTAGGGAAGAAGAGGAGGGAGTAGAAACTGAGGGAGATGTCTTGGGAGGATCAGAAGAGGGGGTTGATTTGGAGGGTTCAGCTTTGGGCGGGGCAGCTTCATGATTTTCTTTCTGGCCAGCCGCAGTCTTCTTTTTTTTTACGATTTCCCATTGTTCTTCTGATTGAGCAGGTTCAACATTAACTAATTTAGAGCAACGATTGGAAAAATGGCCATATTCATGACATACCTTGCATTTAAAAGGAATTTGTTCGTAATCCAGTTGTTGAATGTGTGTCCAGTCATCTACCTTTAACTTGATTGCCTCTGGAAGACCCTTGCCAAGATTGACTTCAACGCATATACGAGCACATGCCTGCATATTATCTTTGGGCTCGCTCCGATCAATGTATTTCCCGACAGGATTGCCAATAGCACGAACCGAGTCATCCCCCCAGCAGTGGAGCGGGAGATGCGGCAGCCGTACCCAAACCGGGACAACATTAGGGACATCCAGCTCGGGGTCAAAATCTGGAGTCCATTTGTTTAGATATAGTCCACATGAGTCCATGAAATAAGGTCCATTTCTGAAAATTAAGTCCTTGTCTGCTCTTGATTCAAAATGGAAGGTATAGTAGCCTTTTCCGCAGAATCGAATGGATATTTTACCAATAACTTTGTCTGCCCAGTTCCTTTATATCCAGCGTTGAACTGTTTTCGGAGAAGGCCATAAGCCAGTGAATTGGCCGATGAGTCCCCGTTCAGATAAGGCGAGCGCAACCATTCAGGGAAGGGTAGGAGGAAGCTCGAATTCTTGTAACCCATCTAGTTTCTTAACAAACTTCGAAAGAGCAGGTCAAGGTCGCTGAGGCTGAAGAGTTTTAACCAGAGTGGAGAAGGCCTTAGCAGCAGATTGATCGGGAGAAACCTCCGATGCAACGTCCGAAGAGTCCATGACGGACCTTGGGAGAGAAAAGCAGCCAAAAGAGGCTAGAGGAAAAAAGGAGGCTGAGTGCGCAGCATCCCAAGCAACAAAAGAGGCAGTAGAGTGCCGCGCAACCACTCGAAGCGCCGCGAAAAAGACAAAGAGTCAAAGAGATGCTAAGACTCCAAACACACAGGGGGGGAGCACAAGAACAGTAGACCCTGCACTAAGAAAAGGCACGCAGACCTCCAACTCAGCGAGGGCAACAGAGAAAGAGTGAGAAAAAAGCCGCTCAGCAGATAAACGCCTCACGACAGGGACAACGCACCGCGCAAGGAGAGCACAAAAAAACTCGGAAAGGAGACCCCGCACCAGGAAGCAGAGCCTCACGACAAAGCCAGGAAGCCACGGGAGGCCTGTGGCCTCAAGCGCAGGGGAAACCAGCAACCGTGCCTAGGTCAAGCGCCATCGCCTCCATACACTAATTAGTAACCATTAGTCTACTTAGTTGAATGAAATGAATATTCTATTTTATACTATATTTATAATGTGACAACAAGTTTGATTTTTCAGGTAATTTTCATGCTGTGTATATTATATGATTAATTATTAATTGAGAATGCATCTTTTTCATGTTTGGCATATTGTAGTTGAAACACCACAAGGATATGTGGTGCAATGGTCGTAAATTTCGCGTTAAACAGATGGATGATAATAGGAAAAATTCTGATAGTGGGATAACTGTAGTATTCCAGGTCACTAATGTTTCCTCCAGGAGTGACAGACATCCCCGAGAATCTAAAAATAGATATTATGGGTTATTAGATGATATATTTGAGTGTGACTTTAATTCCTTCAAAATAGTTTTGTTCGACGTCAAATGGTATAGGCTAAGAATGAATGTACGTGATGATGATAGGACACTTATTCAACATGACAATGGATTTCCAATGGTTAAAACATCACATTTTGAAGAAGGAAAAGATCGCTATGTTTTTCCAAGCCAATGTGAACAAGTCTTTTACTCAGAGGTTCCAGGTGAGAATGAATGGTCATTTGCTATTAGATATGATCGAAGAGGAAGGCCAGTAGAGTATACTGTAGAGGAAGAATATGATATTGATCTAGAATAAGATGATGGAGTGGCAGATGAGCGGGAAGATGCATTGACAGACGAAGAATATATCTTAGAAGATGAACCAGGCATAGGAGATGAGGCAACAATTATTGATGATGATGTCAATGAGGATATTATTGAAAATGACATAATTGATGATGATGATGACATGGTCGATCATTTCAACACCGTTTCTGAATCATATGTTGATATAGATGTCAATCAGTTGGATGAAGATCAAGAAAATACAGAAGAAGAATATTAATATGGTATCTACTTCCAGTGCCCAAAATTGGTGGTACAGGCCATGTGGGCCTCTTATGGTATCTACTGCCAGTGCCCAAAAGACAGTTAATATTTATGATATTTTTGATGGAGATCCTATGATTTCAATGTGTTTGTTTTGAAAGTTTAGGTTTCATAGTAAATCATCAATGGGCTCTGAAATAAGGCACATTGAAATATTGGATACATGTTTCATGCCAAAATCAGTTGTATCTTCCATAAATACACAATCTTGGACCACTTTGTATAAATCTTCTTCTCAGACAATATTACATCTCCCTCATTATACAGGTGGTGTTCTTACATGCATAGCAAAGGCATTGTTTTGGCAATCATTTTATAAGTCACTAGATATTGTGGGTACATGGATCTAGGGTCTCCACATGTAACTGTGTTGCTCGAAGACTCACTCTGCCTGTCCTTAAATTTGTAAACATAGTAGTATGCCAATGCTTCTTTCATTTTGTATTCATAAGATGATTTTTCGTCAAAGTCCATAATTGTTTTTAAGTTTTATCCATCCCAGTTTTGTTGTGAATGCACAAGTTTTTGGCTCAACACAGATCTGTTATATCTTTGTACTTTTCCTTTACTAACTATTTGAAATTTCTAGTTATATTTAGAGGTGTCTTTTAAGAAATGAGGGGAATTACTTGGATTTAGTGCTGCCCACTCTCAATAGAGGCTTACAGTAAACTATGACACATTGTGATGTATATCAGTGGTAGTTGGGGCAGCAACAAAATTAGTTTCATGCTTCAGTAGATTTATTCTTCTTGGAAAGCTTTCAGCTGAAAAAAAAAGGGAATGAAACACACAACCAGTCCCCTTCCTTTTATTGGACCACCTGCTTTCTTTTTATGAGAGCATCTACAGGCTAAAGTTACTAGAAGTGGTCAAAAGTGAGTTTGGTTAGTTCGCAAAGTCCAACTATTCTTAGCCCTCAACAATTTTTAAATACTTCATAGGCATGTTAACCCCTCCTAGACTGTGTTGCGTAAGTGGGTTTTGTAGAATTTTATGCACTTATGGTTAGACTCAAATTTTGAAATTTGATGTAATTAGGATTATATTCAAGTGTTGGCCAAATTGGTAAAATTGATATTCAGCCATAGCTGAAAGGCAGTAATATGCAGTGGAGTCATTATATGAAATGATTCAATTTGGCATGTGAATCTCACATCTAAGGGCCATTAAAATCCCATGGATGTAGATTGATCAGGATTCAACATTGTTGTTACTGTTAGTGGAGGTGGGTATGGCACAAGTACAATAAAAATACTGGCAACAATAGTAACATCATAGATTCAGAATCTTAATCTCTATATTAAATGAGCATTAGAATGTAACTTGATTTCAGTGAAATCTCTAACAGGTTTGTTCCAAATCGGACCTGAAATTCTCACTTGTAAAGATGTTTGAGGCTTGAGGTTGTATGACATTGCAACAATTGACTTGTTGAGTACATGATGACATTAGGTCATTGTGAAATTGAATATATGCTACTTCGGTATGAATATTGATTGCTTTTAGGTAGGCTTTCAGTTGTGTAGAGTGTCTTGATTTTTATCTGGTCATGCATGTATGCTTGTCCTTTAGAGTGTTTTTTCTTAACCTGACAACAAAAATTTTCCATCCATTCATTGGTTTCAAAGAAGTTTGATTGGTACAAAAGGAGCCTAGACGTGTAAGCACAATCTAAATTTTGAGTATTCATTGATAAATTAAGCTTAAAATGATAGCTTGGATCTTAATTTATGTGTCAAGTTTTTATAAATGCTTGATTGCTATTGAAGAAGAGTATATTTTGTTTATTTATTGATAGATAGAAACTCAAATTATTTTGACGAGGTCTAATGAAATGTTGGCAATCTTGTGAGCTTTGCAGCCTGGTGGAGAACCTCTAGTGTTATGTTTTGTTGATTTTTCTGATGCAAGATGTGCCACAACTGCCTTAAAATTGATGTTGGTTGCACAAGGATTCATTCTTGTTTTACTGTCAAATTTTCTCTTTATGGTAGCCTTGTCTTACTACCATTACCTGAACTTTCTAGGCTATGATGGTAAGTTTATTTTGATAAAATTTATTAGATCTGAACTGAATTAAGGTTCCATTTTTTAAGTTGTTTCTATACGTTTATCTTTAATAATTCAGATATTTTTGTGCATGTGCTACAGTGTTACCCTTCTTGGATAAGACAACATTTTTCCTCTACCCTATTGGCTTTATTATTATTCTCTTTCCATTCTGTAAGTGATTTAGAGAGCCTGCAAATGTATATTTCTTTCAGTCTTTTCAAATTTGGTTTTGAACTTTCAAGTTTTCTTTTCTACTAACTATACAATGTTTGTTATGTGTTATTTTTTCGATCTAACATGAACAATATATGTTTGTGCATTGTATGTTTAGTGGTACTTGCTAGCTTCAATCCTACACGATATGTTTTGAGTTTCTACTATGGCTAGAAGCATTCAAAGGGAACCATTTTTATAAATCACCACTACTAGGGCTGGAATTGTAGCTGATATGGGAACGACCAATGGGTGGTATGAAAATTTAGCCACGTGTAGCTCTTTGTAAAGGTGATAATTTGAATCTCAATCACCTGCATTAGTTAGCAGAATTGTGTATAAACCGAATGGATACTTAGTAGTTTTCTGAGTTTGGTTTTTCATTTTGCTGGAGTGCATTCTTGTAAATTAATAGATTATTTTTTCCATCTTTTGTGGCAAGATCTCTCTTTCTCTGACCTACCATTTTCTGCCTTTTTCATTACTAAATTTCATGTGAAAATTCTCAAGTTGATTAAACAGAAATGAATGTGGATTTTCTAGTGAAATCAACAATTGGAAGACATTTAACTTTCTATCGAGATCCATTTTAAACACTAATGAAATGTGATATACAGATGATACCCCATGTTTAATTTTTTTTTAAAATTGTTTGGCAGCCATTCCAGTCCAAAAACACTGTGGACATGATCCAGAAGCTTAAGAATGAAATTTGTTGAATCCACATACATCAGCCATTCAGTTTTTGCAGATTACGACAAAGAAATATAGTGTAGCTGATGTTGGACAGTTAGGGCTCAACAAAGAGTGAATATGGAGTCTCAAATAGCATATGAGGATATCCAAAACTATGAAAATAGATTATTTATAAACCTTTTCATCAGCTAGTGCATTAAATAGTCCAGCTAACATAACCATTATTAAACAAATTACAAAGCACTCTTCCAACTAGCCAGTGAATATGACCTAGGGAATCTCAAAAAAGATTTCATCAAGTTTACAACTGATCAAAAATACCACCATGGTTGTGCATTGCATGGTTGATTGTTGTACATGTGGTTTGCGTCCAATTTCTTGCTTCAGGAGATTATAAAGTATGAAATTTAAACAATAGGGATGACAATGTTATTGATGCAGGGGCATTAGAGCCAAGACAACTTTTGTACATAAATAAATGTAAAGGGGGGTCTCATGTTTTATTTCCCTATGAAATTATCCATAGTTGAGCTAATTTAGTTAATTTGTAGAGGAAAATGTAATTTCCCAAATGATTGGTGGGCATAGGAAGAGGCAGTCCGTCTCTGTCTGTCAAAGAATTAGTCTATTTTGGAACTGTATGAATTTGAAGAGTTTGTGAGTCATTGAGAAATTCGAATCGATTCATTGTAATTGATATAAAAATAGACCTTTGTGATAGAGTTGGGAGACCTACATAGAGAACTGCATAGGCTGCATAGAACTGTAGAGGAGACATGGTAGAAGAGAAGGGCCAATCGATTGAAGATCTGGCCAGCTAAAATATTGTAAGTTTGGTCACTGTATAAATGAGGAATTTGTCTCAATATAACTGTGCAGTCATTGTTTAACTCTGTGGGAGAATACCTTGAGTATTTGTGTATTGATTAATTTAAATTTTTTGTGGAATGCCTTGAATTTATGTGTGAATAATCTCTGTAGTTGAGTTGAATGATGTCCTGTGTAACTGGAGGGATTGAATGGTACTCGGTATCTGATGAGGCGTTGATTTGTTTATGAGTCTTGGTGCTTAACTGCGTGATAAACCTGTGTTAAACTAATATATGAATTGTGTGTGTAAGTTCCGTGAGGGCGTGCATAGATAGTACAGGTCGAAGTCCTATATTAATCGATGTTGGATTTTGTATGGAAGCCACACCCCACAAATTGTTGACAATCAAATCCTGAATATGCTCTAACCTCGTGTGAATAGACCAATGGGAATCGATGAGGGTTCATGAAGGATGCAGGTAATTTTTATTCCTGGTTGCTAAGTGAGAATCGAGGGAAAGTAGATATTGAACTGTATTCTGTGGGCAAGATTAAGTTTTGAAGTCATGTGTAACCCTGAGCAAGAGTAGTCAGAACCGTGAGGGCCGCACAGTAAAGACAAGTTTCTGGCATATCGCACCGCCTTTATATGGTAATTTGTATTCCGCATTTGGATGCAATCAATGCCATGGGCTGACACGTGGCCTTAAGTAGTTTTGGAAAACCACTCTCATCGCAAGTTAATGATCGTGCAATTAACTTGTCCAATATCTAGTTGGATTGTTGGATCGTCGAAGCCGATGTGACGTATTATCCACTGTTGGATGTGGAAGGGTCGTAGGCGCTGGGCCCCATGCATATATATATGTTGATTTTCACTGTCCTAACTACAGTTTACGGTTTTAACCATGGTATGGCATGTTGGTCGCATTGACACAATTTTAATAATATATGTGTAGCCCAAACATTATATAAAGCCCTTGGTTATAAAATGAATGGTATCACTAAAGGCTAGTGTGGTTCGCCTTGTTATATGTTTGTTGTGGTCAAGCACTATTGTAATAAGGAACGTGTTCCAATCCCAGCCAACCATTAACATAACAAGTGTATGTATGTATTGGCCAAGGGTGATGGGTTTATATGAAATATGGGGTTTTAACCAAAAGAGGATATTTAATTAATACCTCAATCTCAGATTGAGATATTAATATACACAGGTGTATTTAATTTGTCAGTTAAAAGGAAGCAGAGTTGGTTAAGAGTAGAGCTCCCCCAAAAGAAGAATGAATCTGATGGTATTGCATGAGATATTACATGCACATAATAAACCTTGAAATTAATATCTCAAATATCTGAGATTTGAGATATTAAAGCTCTCAGAATTATTTTTTTAATTTGCCAGTCCCCGACATAAGAATAGGTTGAGATTGAAGTAATGAGAAAACTGGGACTGTGGGTTTACCCCACCATCAGTTATATTCTATATTTCCATTTTAAGCACTAACGAAATGTGATATACAGATGATATCGATTGCAGATAGTGTTTCATTGTACTCAAAGGGTCTCTAACAGTCATCAACCTTAGTAACAATATTCTTCGTTAGAAATTTCAGTATGAAACTGCCTAAATTTCTGACATCACAACTACCAAGTCAATTTGTTATGACTTTAGCTTCATTTCTTGCAAATACTGGAGAATTAAAAAAACAAAACGTTACTCATATTTAACTGTCTCTAAGTAATCGACCATGAAATTTATGTTAAAGCAACTTAGCACATAATGCAATTGCAGTATACAAATCTCAAAATTGGAAGATTTCATTACCTACAAGGATTGGAATCAACTTGGCACACTATAAAACAAAAGTAGGCAATAAATCAGTAGTTGTTTATTTATTTTTTTTAAATTTTTTATCGAAGCGTCGAAAGAGCGACACTTCAAAGCATCTGTAGAGCTACACCTACAAAGCATCGGTAGAGCGACACATTAAAAGCGTTAGAAGAGCGACACATTCAATCTGTCGGTAGAGCGACACCTACAAAGCATCGGTAGAGCGACACCTTCAAAGCGTCGGTTTTGCGACACTTTAAAAGCATGGTTAGACGTTGGAAGAGTGACAGTTTAGAAACATCGAAAGAGCGACGTTCAAAACGTCAGAACGCATGTCGTCGGAATTGCGACAATTATAAACATCGGACGAGCGACGGTTTTGAAATCGTCGGAAGAGCGACGATTGTTTGGAAACCTCAGAAAAAGTGTCAGTATTGCGACACTTTGGAAAAGCGTTGGAATTGCGACATAATGGCTAACCACATTTTGTCCCGCCTCGAACTGTTGCTCTTGTGACGACTGTGTGTCGGAATAGCGACGAAGTGGCCGTCGGAAATTGGGCCAAATTTTCTAGTGTGGTAATGGAGGTTTTGATGGATCTTCTAATGGAACTTCAACACGACTAAAAAAAATAGGCTTCCAAAGGTTTTCATAGATGTATTTCTTATTGATGTGCAATTCATGTGTTAACGCACCAGTTCGTTTTAACCTTTATGTATCAGTATAAAAGATACCAAGCACCAGGATGGAAAACAAATTTTGGAAGCCCCAGGGTGCTTAGCAATGTCTCAGAGCGTGTCACCTACAAATACGCACCGGGCGGATAGAAGGTGCATGCACCAACACCGTTAAGGTGTAAAATCGCACCAGGCCATTAAGGTGTAAATACACACCGGGCTGTTAAGGTGTAAAAACACACCAGCGCATTAAAGGAAAACCATACCAGTGCATGCAACGCCTATCCTACAAGGTCTTAGTCATCGATAAAGTGCACCAAGTGTTATACTTTGTATTGGTATTTACTGTGACGCTCATAGGCTATAGAAATGCACCGGTGTGTAGTATCATACACATGCACCAATGTTCATTTTATATTTTTTTAGAAAAATCGACCTCTGAAAGTGAAATTATTGTGACTTTTTAAAATTCATTATTCATTAAAGGTCAACACATATCTTATAACATTATTCATATCAAATAAAGTTTTATTAGTGCATTTTAATGTGATGTTTGGATGAATATTTTATGTCATAATATTTCACATATCTTCATTATAATATTTAATCAATGGTGTAACATTTCACAGCGACAATGGAGAAAAAAATAGAGTAAATTAAAACGTATATATATATATATATATATATATATATATATATATATATAAGACACTCTTTTTCATAAAAAATGGGACAGTTATTGGTATCCCTTTGCCTTCCAATTGGGACACTATTTCCATTACATTAAAAAAAATGTCTGATTTCACACACAAACATTCCAAAAAATACTACAACTTGCTTTGATATCCAAACATATTGATGATCATTCTTCGTTGGAATTGTTGTCACTGCTCGAGCTACTTCCATGACATGGGTTATTTGGAGGAATTCTTTGTTCATTGTGTTTATTGTTTTCTTCTTCTTCAAGTTCCATATACAAACATAAAAATAAAGTGTAATGAGCTTATCTACATTGGTGATAATAATGAAAATTGCAATATGAAATAATATATATCAATGTAAATTGAAAAGAAATGTAGCATAGCAAGAATTCACTCATGTGACATATACTAACAACCCATATTTAACCCAATGTCAATCAATTCTTGTTATGGTTCTTCTTTGTATGTTAGTACCTATTTGAATACATTCAATGATGATTGTTGTAAAAAAACTTAAAATATACAAAAATTGAATCTAGTTAAGTTGTTATAAGGAAGTAATGACTATTCACAAACTTAGATATGAACCCTTTTCTTCCTTGTCATCCTATTTTATGTGATGAATGGGTTCCATTTTCTTTTCTTTTCTACAAGAAAATACTTGAAAATTAATATTTAATGCTAAATTATTTATTTATTGTACCTAATCAAAAAATTCAATGATTACATTTAAAATTGGAAGCACGTTGTTGTTGAAATGACTCCTTGTATGACGCAATTGTGTCCATTTCGTTGACCATCTCCTTGTACGCCTTTTTGGACATTCCTACTGGCATATTTATGATAGAAACTCATTCATCCTTTGCGATTTTCATAATCTTCCTCAAAAAGTAACATGACAATAAACTATTTAATTTTTATATTGATATATGAAAATTAACTCATATTGGATTGACAATATTTTTTCATTCATATGATTCATCCTTCTGCAATTTTTCCATCAAGCTTTTACGCTCTTTTGGCCTTAGATTAGAAAGAATCTTATTGAGCTTCGTCATTTTTTGGCTCTGTATGATATACACTCAACAATACATATAAGTTAAACTTACATATAGTTCAAAAAGAATAATTTTTGTAAATAATTTACAAAGGACTTGCATTGTTTTCTTTTCTGGATGTGCTATTAGTAATTTTGTTACTTGAACTCTTGTTAGCAATTATGTATAAATATAAAGCCTATAACATTAATTAATATATTTTATAAATAAATCACATACTTGTCAGGTAAAAAAAAAATCAAGAAAATGGTGCGTCTATCTAAATTAAACGGTTAGTGCACCTTTCGCAACTTAAGAACTCATAATGGTGTGATAGGTTATTATAAGCACAATGCCACTACAGTAGAAAAAATGTACGATGGTCTTTGTCAATAGGAGACACGATGCATCATATTAATACTGGAGCACCGATTAACATAAACATAAATGGGTAGAATTTTTTTTTATCAAATAGTGTTTTCTCTCAATACGCACTTGGTGCATTATACTAAAAGTGCGCACCAGTGCATTATTTTAAAAAGTGTGCATTGATTGAAAAAGTATATATTTTTTTAAATATAGCAAGGGCCAACAGGGATTGGGATCTGACTCTGCAAGTGGTACCTTGTGTTAGATGGTATATGCCTATATAGAGGAATACAAACCCTGTAAATCTAAAATGAAAAGTGCTAATTTTGAATTTTTGCAGTCACATAAACAAGACGAAGCAATGGTTTAATGCAAGAATGGATTTTTTTATTTTTTTGTTTTTTTGTTATTTTTTTTTGTTATTTTCTAAATTTTAATTAAATGTAAAGAGTAATAGAGGTTGTAAATGAATTTATTAGTAAAATGCACAGTAAAATTTAAAATTTTTACTATGCATGTATTAAATCTAACAGAAACTGTAAAAAAAAAACAATTATTACAGTAAAATTTAACATTTTTACTATACTACAGGGTTTTTGTGTGAATCACTAGATGTTTCAAATTCTTATTCTCTAAATAGCATTGTTGTTCAAAAGTATTTTACTGGTCCAAAATGCTCTCTTGCTCCAGGTATGTATCTCATGCAAATCCCTCCCTATAATGAAATAATGAATAGATTTTACTATTTAAAGAACTTTTTATGAAATTAGATCACTAAAAATCATTTTCTGCTCATTTTTCAATTTACCTTTTTTTTTCACTTAAAAAAAATAAAGTTGCGCTTTTTTCCCTGATATTTGATGTGTTTTTTAACTAACATCACTGATGCACCAGGTAATAAAACTGCACCAATGCAGTTATAGTACATTAACACTGATAAAAATAACTTTTTTTATGGCACTGAAATTACTATTAGGTATGTAAATCAAAATTTATTGTTGAATTTTCTCAAATTTAGGGAGAAAATATCATAATGATATGAAATGGACAATTCTTCAAAATCCAGCTCATTCCATAATATTTCTCAAAGTCCATCGCAGAGTTCTCCCTATCTATCTCCAAACATAATTACTTCATATTTTATTTATATTTTCATTATCTAATTGATTTTATTTTTTTTAATCCATGTCAATCAGCTGAATAAAATTAATGTATACAAATTTGTAGGTTCATGCAGATTTAGAATCGAGTTTAGACGCACAAAATATTCAAACAATTCCAAAACATCGGAAGTTCTTATCAGGAGCAACATACTACAAGGCGCGATTGGTAGATGAAAATACACAACCGCTCTACCTTGCTAATTGTAACATGCCATCTTCTAGCCACAATCCTCAGATAGTGGTGGTAGTAATTATTTTTTATAATGCAATTATTTCAATTTAAAACCAATTAATCATGCATTCACATGCTTACTAATTGATATCATAAATATCGTACTAATCATTTTCAAGTATATTTTTTGAAATGATTAGAATTCCAGTGATGATGAGCAACCTTCCTACCATCTTCCGTTGCACCCCATGACAATTTCAAATCAAGAGAAGGTTGAATTAAGGGAAAAAATTGGTGAGGAAGGATAATAAGAATGGTTGAATCAACCATCTATTAAATTCCCACTATGTCCAGATTCACCAATTAGGAATGAGTACAACAATAGTAGTTCTTCACAAGCTGGCAATGGAGGCAATCAAATAGATGTTGGTATGAATGATTACTTAAGGGATATGATTTCCATGGAGACAATGTTGTTATATGATTTTCAAAACGATGCTAAGCTAGAGTATGATGCTCATATCACTGATACCTTTTTAGAAAGCCTTAAATTTTCTTCCACCACCCCTGTCTTTAGACCTGGCGGTCAATCAAATTCTACCCAGTTGGCGAAAATGATGTTACTTTACAACTTGAAAGCAAAGTTTGGCTTGTAAAATGCATGTTTCTTGGAAATTTTGTGGTAATTGACCATCAAGTACAAGGGACATTAAGTTACATCAGAATGATACAAGATATTTTTGAAGTGGACTTCTCTTCTTTCCAATGTGTTATTTTTAGGTGCAAGTGGTGGGACATCTTTGATCGAAATAATGTAAATGAAGATTGCAATAGTAAGATGATATGTATCAACTCTAGAAAGATGGGGGATGAAGCCAAGGAGCCTTAGGTTTCCCCCAAACACTACAACCATGTGCTTTTTAACCTAGATGTGTTGGATAGGCATTGGTGGTTTGCATTGAGACATGACCCTAGATCAAAACATATTTTTGAGACTAATAGTCTTATCATGCCAAATGAGATGGAAGATAATGAGGGTGATGAGAAAAAGAGTGATATGGTAGATGTGTTATTTCAACATTTATACTATTTATATGATGAGTTTTTATAAAAAAGAGGACTTAACCTTATAACTAAGACTTTTTTTTCCAAAAATTATAATATGTATTTTGAATTAATTGGTTTGCATTGTGTTAATGTTAAAATCATTTCACTTGATAATTTGCAATTAAGTTGATCTCGAAATAAATGCACTGTATCAAGTTCTTTTTTTTAATGTCAATTCCTAAAATAATACAATTACTTGATTTCTTTAAATGGTTTTTCACTATATCATTACTTAAATAAATTCACCCTATTATATATATATATATATATATATCTTCTAAAAAAAATTGTACTAATGTATACTCTTATTTTTGGTATGTAAGATCATAATAAAATAATGATAATTCTAAACATGAATTTATTTGCATTGTTTTCTAAACTTTATTATGTTACAAAAATTGATATTATTCTTTATATTCTTACAAATTTACAAATTTAGAATTATGGTAATTTAACAATATGTATCGTATACTTTTTACAATTTTACGGTGATTCCATTTTAGGATAGTTATGGTTTAAATTTGACAATTATTTTACAATTTTACAATTTTAATAAAATTGAATCATGACAATACATACAATTACAATTGCAATTTTACAATTTCACAATATAATTATAATTACAATTTCAATTACATTTTTACAATTTTACATACAATTACAATTCAAATTACAATTACAATTACAATTTTGCAATTTTACTGTATACAAATACAACTAAAATTAAAATTAAAATTACAATTTTAAAATTTTACTGCGTATGGTAGTAATGGTTCAAATTTCAAAATTAATTTATAAATTTACAAATTTGACATTTTTAATAAATTCAATCATGACAATACATACAATTAGAATTACAATTTTACAATTTCACAATACAATTACAGTTACAATTTTACAATTTTACATACAATTACAATTACAATTTTACAATTATATTCCATACAATTACAATTAAAATAAAAATTACAATTGCAATTACAATTACAATTTTACAATTTTACTGCTGCATACAGTAGTTATGGTTCAAATTTGACAATTAATTTACAAGTTTACAAATTTACAAATTTGACAATACATACAATTACAATTACAATTTTACAATTTCACAATACAATTACAATTACAGATACAATTTTACAATTTTACCTACAACAGCATTGACATATGAAATTATATGGTATCATATGGTATCGTATTGACATTTTTTTTAATACCATTTCCCATATATATTTCCGCCCCATTCATACTTTTGTAATACCGATATCCCATATATTTCCGCCCCTCCCAATTTTTAGATACCGCCCCATCCATGCATTCGATACCACCCCATTCATAACATTCCATATCGACCTCCCATATAATTTTTTCTCCAAAAAAAACAAAAAATACACATATTTTTTGGTGCAGAATTCAGTTTTTAGCAAAGAGCTTGTGTTTTTTAAATTCAGTCTTTAGAAACATTTTTTTAAACTCAGAGTATTTTTTCCAGCAAGAGTTTTTGTCCCCTTTAATTGAGCAGATTTCAAGAATTGAAAGTTTTTATAGCAGAAATTTTTCCTCTTCAGAAGATTTTTTTTCCAGCAATCTAATGCATTCTCTCATCTCGATTGTTGGGGTGCTTCTCTCCAGCAAAGAGAACTATCTTGAATGGTCTCGGAAGATTAAACACACACTCATTTTTAATGAGCTGTGGAAAGGAATTTGTGAAGGACAAGAAGAAAACCCACCAGCAAAGCCCACTTCAGACAAAGAGCTTGCCATTTGGGAAAATAAGAACTGCAAGGCCTATGCCTTGATTGCAGCCTCTGTAAGTGAAGAGGTGAGTCACCATATTTCATCATTCTCAAATGCCTATGATGCCTTGAACAAGCTAAAATAACTCTATGAATCACATTCAAAATTAAAAAATGTTCAATTGATGATTAAGCTGTTCAGTCTTGAAATGAAGAATGATGATCCCCTTGCTTTAGCTTCAGAAGTAAGATCTATAATGCATGACATTGAAAACACTGGTGTAAAAATGGACATATCTCTCATAGCATATGTTAAGACATTATATCCGACTTACTCACATTATCTTGAGTCTTTGCAAGCAAGTGGAAACTTTGAGCATATCACCTTTGATAAACTTGAGAAAAAGTTTGCAGAAAGAGAGAAAGCTTTTGGGAAGATGACAGTCCCTTCATCTTCCAAAGAGGCTGCATACTTGGCACATAGAGAAAATAGTCATGCTCTAGATTCATCCAGAGGAAGAGGTGGCAGAAGAGGAAGAGGAAGAAGAAAATTCACAGAAAGGGGGGGCAGACAAGCTGACAAATCTAATCTTCATTGCACACGTTGCAATAGAGATGGACATGATGCATCCAAATGCAGGACACCATGGGAGAAAATTGAGCAGCAAAGAAATCAAGACAAAGGTAAAACTAATGACAAAGACAAAGGTAAAGCACCTGAATCCTCTCACTATGTTCTAGCACATTGTAACAATGGAGTAACTAAAAACCTATTTGATGTTTCATTTACTTCATGGAGAGATGATTGGTTGCTAGATTTAGGAGCAACATGTCACATGACATTCAGAAATTTTTTTTTTGAAGAATTCACTGACAAAGTTGATGGAGTAGTATATTTTGCAGATAAATCCAAACTCAACCCATCAGGGCTTGGCACAGTCAGGCTTAAACTGCCTGGTCTTCCAAATCATATCCTACATGAGGTTCTATACCTCCCGGAGTTGAAGAGAAACTTGCTGTCCCTGGTCGAAATCCGGAAGCAAGGATAATCAATTCACTTGTTTGATGGCAAGGCAGAGGTCAGAAAAGCATTAGATCACTCACTTGTCATGGAGGGAATAGAAGAAGGGAGACTCTTGAAGCTGAAAGGTTCATTTGCTCATGCTCAAAACTTTTCATTCAGTTCACATCATGATGAAGGTACATTTCCATCAAGTCTTTTATGGCATGCTATATTTGGACACTTAAACTATGACAACCTTCGTTTGTTGAAGAAAAATGGTGTTGATGGACTGCCTACAATTCCTAGAAAACCTAAGGAATGCGATCCTTGTATTCTAGGAAAGCATAGAAAATAGCCATTTCATGATTCACACTCCAGAGCACATAGAAAACTTGAACTTGTTCATTCAGATTTATGTGGCCCTATGCCTATTGCTTCTACAAATGGAAACAAATACATGATGACATTTATTGATGACTACACTAGAATGTGTTGGATTTACTTATTGAAGAATAAGTCTGATGCTTTCCAAACTTTCAAGAATTTTCATGCATGGATTGAAAATGATGCACAAACACATATTGGCTCTGTACGTACTGATAATGGAAAAGAATACACTTCAAACGAATTTGAAAATTATCTTCGTCAACATGGAATCAAACATCAAACAACTGTGCCATATAATCCACAATAGAACGGTGTAGCTGAAAGAATGAACATAACTATTTTAAATATGGTCCGCTCCATGTTATTTTTCAAGAATGTAAAATTGATGTTTTGGGCTGATGCAGTTCTATGTGCTGTTTACATAAAGAATATGTGTCCTTCAAGTTCAATTAGAAACAAAACTCCTTTTGAAATGTGGCATGGCCACATTCCTTTGGTAAAGCATTTCAGGGTCTTTGGGTCCACCTGTTATGCCTTGATACCCAAGGGTCAAAGGAACAAACTTGGTGCTAGAAGAAGAAAATGTATCTTCTTGGGGTACTCCAATACCTCCAAAGGATATCGTCTCTATGATGAAGAAAATAAGAAGTTTGTGATAGCAAGAGATGTCATATTTCTTGAATCTTCCAAGAGTGACAAGGTTGTTGAGCGGCAACTTGATCGCCTGGATAGATTCACACATGCAAATTATTTCCAAGAATTTGATAATGTGATTCCACATCTTGAAGGGGGGATTCCGATATTGAATCAAACTGTGGAATCATGTCCTGAAGCACTCTCTCCCCCACATGAAGAAACAACCACGGATGACACATTGGATGATGTGATTGACGGAATTGGGAGATTGAATCTTGAATCAATCCCAACTCAGTCAAATGACCAGCCTGGGCCATCTCAGAAAGGTCCTCCCAAATGGCTGACAAAGACACTGGAGAATGTTCATCCTGATGAGGTTGGAAAAACGGGAACAAGAAGTTCCACTCAACAAATCGAAGGTGATGTAGATAATTCTGATTCTCCTGTTGATATGGATATTGCTTATAACTGTGAATTTAGTTTGTCTACAGATCATGAACCAACTTCCTTCAAAGAAGCCACTTCTCATGATGAATGGAAAGAAGCGATGCAGAAGGAGTATGATGCCTTGATAAAGAATGGCACTTGGAAGCTGGTTGATCCGCCTTTGGGAACGAAACCAATTGGCTGTAAGTGGGTCTACAAGAACAAGTACAAAGCAGATGGCTCACTTGAAAAGCACAAGGCCAGGCTTGTGGCAAAAGGATTCGCACAAAAAGAAGGAGTCGATTATGAAGAAACTTTTGCTCCCATAGCAAAATGGACCACCATCCAGACTCTCTTTGCCTTAGCAGCTCGGAATGGATGGAAAGTCCATCAGATGGATGTAAAAACAACCTTCTTGAATGGAGATCTAAAGGAGAAATTTTATATGTCCCAGCCAGAAGGATTTGTGATAAAGGGTCAAGAACACAAAGTTTGCAAACTTGTAAAATCCTTGTATGGCCTCAAGCAAGCACCACGAGCCTGGTATGAGAAATTGACCGAGCATCTTCTGAAACTTGATTTCAAACATTTTGATCTTGATGATGCAACTTTGTTTGTTAATAAATTTGGAAAAACAGTTGTATATCTTGTGGTATATGTAGATGATCTTTTGATAACATGAAACAATGAGAGCTATATTGCATCCATGAAGAAAGAGTTGAAGAAAGGTTTTGAAATGACTGATTTAGGTCATGTTCATTACTATTTGGGTATTGAAGTAATTCAACATCCAAAATTCATATTTATTTCTCAAAAGAAGTACATTGGAGATCTCTTGAACAAATTTGGCATGGATGACTGTAATCCCTTAACCACTCCAATGGAACAAAACTTGAAGCTCACATCTATTGAAGGGAAGGAATTTGAGGATGCAACTAAGTATAGACAGCTTATAGGAAGTCTTATCTATCTGACCACCACCAGACCTGACATTTCATTTGTTGTTGGAATCCTCTCAAGGTTCATGCAAAAACCTTGTGAAGGACATTGGTCTGCTGCAAAAAGAGTGTTAAGGTACTTGAATGGGACTCAAGACTTTGGACTCAAATATACACAGGTAGGCGACTTCAGCTTGATCGGATACTCTGATTCAGACTTTGATGGCGACAAAGAAATAGGGGTGTCTACTACAGGTTACACCATGAGTCTTGGATCAGGAGCTGTCTCATGGAGATCACGCAAACAGTCAGTTCCAGCAGATTCCACGACCGAGGCAGAATATGTGGCAGTAGCTGAAGCAACAAAAGAAATTGTGTGGCTCCGGAAGATCCTGGAAGATTTACAGATGAAACAAATGTACTCCACACCAGTCATGATCGACAAAACTTCTGCAATAAAGTTGGCCAAGAACCCAAAGTTCCATGATCGAACAAAGAACATCAATACAAAGTACCATCTAATTCGACATCATGTTCAGGCCAAAACCATCCATCTACATCATTGTTCCACAAATGAGCAAACTGCTGACATCTTCACCAAAGCACTTGGAAGAGAAAAGTTTGAAAAGTTCAGATCGATGCTTGGACTCACCAACATCCCTTCGAATTAAAGGGGGGAATGTTGACACCTAATCCTATGGATGGGTGTGCATATTTAATATTGTATATTAATTAATATTAGGAAATAAGGAAGGCCAAGAGTCATTGGGAGATGAATCCCAATAGCCTCACCTCCATGTATAAATCCATGTGCATTCTTCAGCTAATACACATTCTGATTTTGAGGAGTTACCTCCTGGTTTGACAATTACAACTACAATTACAATTACAATTTTACAATTTTACAAATATACAAATATACAAATTTTACAATATTAATAAAATTGATTCATGAAAATACATACAATTACAACTACAATTTTAATAAATAACATGATTTAATATTCAAAATAACATCACGTTCATGATAATGATCGTAAAAATATCATATTATAGAATACACATTCAAATTCGTTAACATCATCTAATCATCATGATCATGATCATCTAACAAAGCACATGCATTGTATAAAATCATCACAACACACATCAAATATACATCTCATGTCAAATAACTAATATAACATACAAATCTATCTGCAAGCACATTATATGAACATATCTAACATGACCTAACAATATACACATCATGATGAACACCAACATGTGAATTATGTACATCAACATGAACATAAAATACATGCACCATATATATCTATATAATGTTAAAAATATACCACTGTAATAGAACTGCATATAAATGTCAAATAATATATATATATATATATATATATATATATATATATATATATATATATAATGTCAAAAATATACAAATATAACTGCATATAAATGTCAAATATCTGGTGCTATATCAATATTATAACTAGTGGAGGCATGCTCAGTCGATGGTTCCTACTCAGATAGACATGCCTAATTAGGAGGTGCCTGCTCAGATGGTGTTTGCTTAGGAGGTGCCTACTTAGATGGTGTCTGCTCAGAGGATGCAACCTGCTCAAGACTAGATGTTGGCTGCTCATCTCCAGTGTGAGGTGAAGGAGGAGGAGGTGGAGTACTAGAATGATCACTCCCCTCATGATCATGATCATTCGATGAGTTTTTGTGTCACGCATATCGACAATACCTATCCCTCCTAGCCGCCAGTAGCCTAGAAGCTCTGACGATGTGATGCATAAGGCTCATCATATTGCGGGGAATGTCCCTCCATAGCTCTGTGAGCGTACGATCAGCCTGGATCTCCTTGATCATCGTAGGGCAGACTCCATCATCAACCAAGAGTCCACATAGTCAGGCACCCAACTCCATCCTGAATAGAATGTCTGCCCTATGGTGCATGCCCTTGAGTATCTGCATCCGAGGAGGTCTCTCACCCTTTGCAGCCTCCGCCATATCCTCGTCATCTACAGGATCATTCACTGGGTGTCGAATCATGTCCCCAACGAATGTGCCAATATATACAAAATATATAGTACATAACAATAATTAGACAATTTCATTACAAAATTTAATGAAACAAGTTAAAGAACGTGTTAGAATAAATTTTATTCTAAATAATTAAGACAATAAAATGGAACTATATTAATTTAAAGAAAACACTAATATTACCTCTAGCATCTAGTGGCTCATCCTCTATGAAGAGGATGTTGGTACACCCTCACCAATCCAAACCCGCGTAAGCGCACGATACCATCATGAACATGTGATCATCTGCACTATCTAGTAGCTCCAGTGCATCACTAGAAATCTTGGATGGATATGCAGAGAGACCCCTCTTGGGCATTATCTCATCCCACATGTGCATCTATACTGGTATCATCAGCCTATGAGGCTAACGCACAAAATTAGGCCTCGTCTTAGGAAATCTCTCAAAAAATAAACAAAATAACTATGAAGAAAAAGGGAAGGTAAACCTCCCACATGCCTGAGAACAGCATCTATCTAAGGCTATACAAAACTGCCGCAAAAAAATGGAAAACCATCTAACAAGTCATGGCCTCTGGAATAAAGAATCAAAATAAAATAAAAGAGGGCCACTAATGAGCTACCCATCACTGGTATAATGTGTAATGGTCATCAGTAATAATGAGAGACCTAACCTCCTATGGACCAAAAGAAGAAATCTGTAGCTATCCACCAGACACCTAAAAGTATGTAGGAGAAAGTATATCATCCCTAATTTATCTCTGGGAGTACACCAACTGACTCCCAGCTGCATAACTAATGGCGACATCAGGGAACTGGGACAAATCCTCCCCTCTCCTAGATAGGAGAGTAATAAAATAAATTTCCTCCTCAGTGGGCTGGTACCACTGGTCAGGACCGACACAGAATGTCTTTTGGTTGGAATCCTACCTATAGATAAAATATCCTAATAACCGACTGTGACCCTTCAGGAATGTCGCCTCCTCGTAGAAATTAAGGAGGCCTACCTCCCTTAAGAGCAACTATGTGGGTGGCATAATAGGGCGAGGGTACAAAAGTCTCTCCCTATCCCTTACCTCCCACTTTTGTAACATGTCATAATTGTCATCCCTTTACTCTTGTTGTGGTATTTCCTCTCTCTGTTGACGTCGATGAATGATTCACATATTAAATACATCAGCCTCCCCCATACATAAAACCTAATTTTTTATATTAAATTACAAATGTATTTAAAAAATTATAGATATAACTTTTATCGAAAAAAAAAACATTCCGTGTGCCAAAAAAAATAGATACGCACCACCATGGTGAATACATCTATATCATGCACCTTCCATGGTGCTCATTAAAAAAACTCATGTACCACGAAAACAAAAAACTATTACTTAGCGGTGGGTTGACAAAACATATCCGCCTCGGGGCATTTGTTAAAGCGCAACACACTGCCAATTTGCAACATTTTACGACTGGTGGTGCAGTACCAAACACACACTTCCCTAGTGTAGTATGTTTGATTGACGCACCGCCATAAATAAAATACAGGGGTGTGTCCCAGTAAGCTAACGCACCGCCGTAAATAAATTTTTAATTTAAAAAAAATAATTAAATTGTTGGTGTGGTTGGAAACTGACATGCACCACAGTATTTTATTGTTATTGTGGTGTGCTTTGTCTCGGTACTACACTAGATTATCACATTAACCGCCGATGAGATTTCCATTAACACCATTCATGGTGAGGCTTGTAACTTTATAAGGAGCACCAGGAATGGTGCGAGTTGAACGAATCGAATGCACCGCACAGGAAAACAAATTTTTTCTCAAAAAAACAATGAATTTTAGCTAAATTTTTAAAATTGATCTGCTAAAAGCTTGAGTTGGTGAGAAACAAGTATATTACTTGCATATTTGAATGTCGAGCAGGCATCTTTGCAATGGAATCCTAAAAACCAAATTTGCCAACAATTTTGCAAAATTCGAAGTCCACACAATGAGAAATGGATGGAAGCAATGCAGGCAATGGGAGCATCGATGGTAGGGCGCCTCACCGAAGGAAAATTCACACCAATGCTTGAGAAATATACAACACTGTAACAAGTAAAATGAAGTTTTTAAGACTGGTAATTTTTTAAATTAAACTTTTGTTCCGTTCACTCAATTATGTGAAGCACCGGGTGGTGGTTTCAATGGTGCACTACATTTGTTTATGGTGCGCTCGATTACTGAGACGCACTGGGTTGGTTTGTACGGAGCGCACAATGGTTCCTTTGAGTAAAAACCTATGTCGGTGCATTGTTGTACATGAAAACCATCGGGCCATCATCGTTAGTAAATGGAACCCAAATGCTGAGTGCCTTTGTGTGCCATTTGATAGTACGCATCGGTGTGCTTTATATAAAACACACCGGTGTGTTGTATGTATGAAGTGCACCATTGCTGTCATAATACTTAAAAATAACTTAGAAATGCTTCTTTAGCCTCTACTATGTTCTGATGCGTTGCATATATATCAAGCGTTACGATGCATGTTAGGATTATAAACACACTGCAAAAAAAACATCAGCAAAAACATCCACCCGCCAACCTCCTCTAGTGACCTCCGCTAGAAACAGATAGCTGGGTTCCTTTTATAAGGGCTTCCTCAAAAACATCCCGTAGAGGGTGTTTTCCTTGTAGTGGCCCTTGCACCCTGTGAGATCTTTCTATCATTTTATTGAGTGCACAAGCACCCCTTGAAGCCCTCTTGTGAACTTTGATGAGTTTAATTGTGCCCTCCTATTCAAGCCTTCTTATTTTAACCCTCTCACAGGCCTATCATGAGAAGACCATTCCATGAGCTAGGTAGTGATATGATAGATGTTTTAAACTACTTTATCCTTGTCATGAATGATTTTCATCAACATGAGTACCATCTCAACATGAGAAGGTGATGCTCAAGAGAAGATAATAAGGATAAATCATAAAGAAACAATTGCAAAGAAGAAGAAAAAAATAGAGCTGTCATGGAGACATAAGGCAGATCATGGATCAAAACTGAAAGAATGAATTGTATGATGACTCAGAGGATTTAAGCCTTGATCCAAGACCATTTGGAGGGTGACGATAAGAAATAAAGTATACAGTTAATGAAGATAGATCTATCATCAAGAATGCAATATGAAGAAGCAAGTAAAGCAACTTGGAATTGGCACCTCATCATGAAGTCCATGTCATCATTTTCTAGTTTTAACTTGTACAAGTGTCATCATAGTGGCCAATGCATGTCCATATGTCATGCCACAACATCATGTGGAGTGTAATGATGCATTTTAAAAGAAGAGAAAAAAATGTAATGTGTGGAATTCCAAGAGTCATATGTGGAACATGAAGAGTTATGTAGGCATATATAGAAAAATATTGTATAAAAGTCCAAAAATAATTTAGGAGTTCAAGGGTTGTTTAGATTTCCAAATGATACCCTATAAGTTCAAGAGTCATGGAGATATGAAAGGACACCCCTCTTGTTATAAAAGAAACCTCATAACTCAAGGAACAAGTTTTTTGGAGGCCTAAGCTTTGTGGAGCTAGTCTTTGCTTCTCTACTTAGCATAGGAGAGAAAAATATTCTTTGGAGAAGAAAGGAGTGAATTAATTTTCGAATATTGTAACTAGTGTTTTCCATTTTAATTGATGTACTTGGATCTTTCACCTTATAATTGAAGCTATATGAGGCAACACATTTTCATGCATGTATCACAAATGTTTTAGGACTATTATTGGGATATTTATGGTATATGTTGTGTTCATATGTACTAGAGAAATTGAACTATTTCAATGGATTTGGTACTCATCTTGTTGAATGAGTGTTGTATTCATTTTAATATCATTGTGTGAACTAATTTGATAATGAATATTTCCATGCTCTCTTGTGCCTCTTCTAGGATACTAATATTAATTTCCTCTTAGAGACTCACTTCTTATCTCCCCTCGTGAAGGTTTCTTTTTACATCATGTAATTGGTGCTTCACAATGTCAAATTACTTTCTTATTCAAGGTTTATGTATATAATCTCTTATGTTATCCATTAAAACCAAGATGAACCTTTGCGTTATGGTGGTCAGGCTGATACTCTTAATTGGTCTCTTAATCCAAATGGTGTAAGGTTTGATTGTGACTTCACATCGGGGAGGCCCCCCTGTATGTTGATGATATCGTGCACCGTCAACATTTTGGTCTATAAGTAGAGCCAGATGGAAAGTTGTGGCCATTGATTCTGTTTATAATCTCTTATATTAAATGGTTCTTTCCCAAATATTAATCCTAGGATGTTTTTCCATAGATATGGATCTTTCTATCCCTACAGAAGTTATTCATAAATTGTTTCAATTTAAGTTTGATGGCAAGGGTGAATTAAATCTTCATGAAAATATGTTTCAATTTGTTCATTTTTTACTTTCTAATGGAATAAATTATAAATATGTTATGACTATATTGTTCACCCTCAAATTTGAAAGTTGTGTGAAGAATTGGTGTCATACATTACTTGATGCTTATGTCCATTCATTTAAGAAACTATCGAAGGATCCTCGTAAAGATTTTGATAGGTACGATTATCAGGATGTATTTTATAGAATCGATCAGCTTATAATGTAACTTGGATAATATGTATATGGTTTTCTTAATATATTTGTTCACCTTTGCTATGAATTTCGTAAAGAAATGGTTGATTCAAATTTCATTATGGAAAATTTTCAAAAAATGATTCTACTCTCTTTTATATCTTTTGAATCCAAACCCCTGAATGATTCACTTGCCCCAACTTGAGCTAACCATGAGATGCCTCAATCTTCCAAGGAGGAACATATTATTCCTTTTTTTCCTCTCCCTCCTCCAATTTGGGTACCCCTGATGATGATGTTAAAGTTGGGAGATCTGAAAATCAAACCATTGATATGTCCATTCAACCTCCATCTAATTATTTTGATCCATATGCTACTAAGGAAATCTTGGGAATGATTCATTAATTTCATGGGGCCTCAAGTGAAAGATTATTCCTCAACTTTTCAAGATCATATTAATGCAAATAAGTCGAATCTTGAATCTGATCCAAATGAAAACTTGATTATCTCTAGAAATACTTTGAAACCTATACCACCTATGTTTCATGGTTCCTTGTTTCATGATCCCTTGGTTTCACCTACTTCAACTCATAATAATGATCAATATCTTATTTCAAGAAGTAATCAATAATGCGATGGTAGTATTTCACATATAGAGGAGAAAAGTGTTGAAGATATGCCTAATCTTTCCTCCATCTTTCAAAACTATAATATTTCCTTCCCGACTAATCTGTGATCTTATAACATTGATAACCTATCAAATGAATCTGAACCTCACATTCGAGTTTAGAATTTGGACAACCACCACCATGATATCCATGTTTATGTTAATACATATGATGGTGAATATCTAGGTATATCAAATGATATATTATCTTCATACGAGGGCTTGGATTTGCAAGGTATTTATTTAGAATCTGTTTCTCACAAATTAAAATCTCCATTTGCAAATTAGGATGTTTTTTTAATCTATAATGATCCTGAATCTTATTTAATTTATATATCTTTTGATGAAAAATATTAAGGGGTAATATTTCAGGTTCTTGAATCTTTGTAAGATCTTGGTCAACCTAAGTGTCATATCAGTATCTCTATCTTTGACCATTACACTGATGTAAATGATGTTGATATGTTTTTATTTCAAGTTCAATATGATTTAAGTACAACTGTTGCTACTCCTCCTAAGTCTCTCAATCTTTCTTGACCTCCAGCACACAATCCATTGTACCTGTATATATTTGGTAAATATATAACACCAATATTCCCCTTAAATCTATTCAATATTTACCCAATTGACCATGGTTGCAATTAGGTATAGGATGGTGTGATAATATAATCAAAGAATGAAAAGTTTGAATATGTTATTCATGATCTATTCAATTGTAAACATTTCATAATACAGGATGAATATGTTGAAACCTTGAATGATTAAGGGATTTTTTAAGTTGATATATCTCAATTTTATATCCATTAAGGGTATAATATTTTTAATCTTAAATCTGATCAAACTAGTGGCATTGCCAATATTTTCATTGATACATCAGATGATAGTGGTGCATGCCTACCTGTTGACCTTTCCGTGGCATCCATATTTGACTATTCACCATAAAAAAGTTCAACTGCCAGTCAGGAATTCAAGGCACTTCAGCTCGAGATGATGGTTATTCCAGGTTCTCATAATCTCGTTACGATCCCCGATCTAGGTTGGATCCATATTGTCACATATAATTCTTTCCTTAACATTAATCCAATAGTTATGGGTCCCTTCTTAAAGGAGTTCCGATATTTTCAAGAATATCTTCAAGACATAATTTCTAATCATACGAAAGGTTCTTGTTTGCTTAGTTCCTTTTCACGTTATCCTCTTCAACTAGACCGAGGGTTGGAAAGCACATGTTTCATGGATCCTTACTATTTAAAGGATGTTTTTGGTTGAAGGATTTTTATCCATTAAATTATTCTGAATCTGATCATCTTATTATCTCTTTTGTGCATATCATGAAGCTAGTCATATCTATGGCATATTTTCTCTTGTAGAATAAATTTTATTGCTTCAATCATTCAGCCAACTAAAATATTTTGTTAGTGCTAAGTTTCATTTGACATATGTTTCTGACCTTTTTTCAATTCAGTGTCTTGATTTGTTTCCGAGATTCATGATGTCAACAATTGTGTTGAATTTCATAAGATTCATTATTTTTGACTTTGCATGTAATTGGATACAAAGGGAACCAATAAATAATCTAGAATCTTATATGTTAATCAACCAATACAATCCTAATACCAAAACCTCTTGTTGTGATTTGAATACATTAATTGAGAATTCATTATCCTATAAGTTCTAGGGTTTTCAAATTGGTTGTCTTGAATATCAAGATCCAATTGATAAATGGTTAGAGAAACCTTAGGTTGCAAGCTCTTATGAAAATAACAAGTTTTGATGCATTTTAATGGTCATAAGAACTTAGAGCACAAATGAATGTGTATTCAAAAGCAACCTAAAAGGTTTGTATAATCAACATTTCAAACAACAAGGTAAAGTTCAAAACTGGATAAAATAAGTCAGTATGTCACATCCTTTTGGTAATAATATAGACCTTCATTTTATTATGCAAGTTTTCAAAGTTCTTATCTTTTCTATTACACATAGTTTTTTATTTCTTTTAATTGCACGTATCTTTGAACTTTCAAGTCAGGAACGATGATGGATACATTGGATATATCATTACAATTAGCCCTGAAATTCTAGTTGATTAGGTTAGGAGTAGGCTTAGTTGCATTTAGTTTCCCTTGCATCTCTTCCAACCTCTATCCTGCTCTCCATCTAGTCTCTGCATTTTTTTCTTTTTCTTATTGTATATTTTGAACGTTGTTTTTACGTCTTACCTCCATTTTATTTGTTCTTTTTGTTTTATTTTGTTGTATTTTCATGTATTTTTTTTTCGTTTGTTCAATAATACTTTGTATGAAATATGTTGTTTTTGGCTCAAAACACATGTGGAAAAACTTGAAAAGGGAAATCGTGATGATGAATAATGCTCGGCTTATATTTTTCCTCTTTTCTATATTGGGTTTATATATATTTAAATCCAATGATGTCTGAATGGAAAATATGATTCATTTAAATGGAAATCCTTTGGTCCTACTAGAAAACATATATCTATTCTACTATCCTCCTTCCTCAACTCAGTATAAGTAAATAAATTTTTTCCTGTTGATCTAGTCAAGTAGAGAAAGGATAAGGGGAAATTAAATTAGCGAGAAAACCTGTATTAGAGGTCTATAAATGATTCTTTGAAGGGGAAACCTCCTCTAATCTCAATAAGCCGGGATCCCTCTTCTGTCCATTGAAAATAATAAGTGCTAAAGAATAGTCATATTAAATAAATAAATAAATGGTGAAATAAGAGAAAGGATTCCTATGCAGGGAGGTGAAACAAGTGAATTTATCAGGGTACTGTCTATGCTTGTTGGTAGCAAAGAAATGGCTGTGCTCATGTAGTCAATCCATCGAAGTATTTTCTAGTCATGCTCGCAGTGGAGTAACACAAGAGATGAAACTCATACTATGAATAACTTAAACACATCGCACATATTACCCTTTCCCAAATAGAAACATTTGTGATTTGGAATTCCTTGATATATGTTAAACCAAGTGGTGTAGCAAAGCTACACCAACCCACAATATGCATATCAAATACATATGTATATATTTTTCCAAAATCAAACTATCTCATTTTATGATATAACTCTTAGTCGAGCATTTTTTTTTCACAAATATAATTACCCACGGACTTCAAATCCTGTTAACACCCATTTTATAACCCTTTCATAAATGATTGAAGCATAATTGTATAACCTTTATAAAGAGCAATAATAATAAAACCACACCTAACAAATATTTTCTGAGTCGAATTTTGTTTGTTTAGTGATAGATTTAAACCAATATTAAAACCCTTTTCATTAAACTATTGCATCCAAAATCCTTATTAAACCCCATGCAAGTTTGAATGTTATTTTTGTTAGATCAATAACTCTCATGCGAAGGCCATCAGATTGAATAGATTTTGGACGTACTTATTAACTTATTAAACTTGGATTATAAAATATCGCATCCAATTTATCCTTTAAACTCCACGTAACTTTTTATGCAACCTCCGTCGATCTATCCTCTATTGTAATTGGATGGTTCTACTGCTTCCTAAAATCTATGTTAATAGATTCCAAATCTAATGGGTATTAGACTCCCTGCAATTAAATTGTGATTGCGTCTAACCACAGATAAATGAGTTCATTTCATCTTGAACTCTCTACGCAGCCAATTGTCTCACTTCTTCAAATTCACCAGATTTGACATTTCTTCAAAAAAAAACTATGGTTTTTATGCATCAACGAGTGACAACTCTTTAATTAAACAATACAACCAGATTGTTACACCTTGACACTAAACGTGGAATATTAAAAGGAAACAAATACACAACAGTTAATTACTAGAACTCAACTTGAATTCCAACAACTCAAAATTATTTCAAAGGAAATTAAGCCTTCCAGATTTCGCATTCTGGAAGTTTTTCATTTCTATTACAGAATGCAAACTGATGCACCAAGAAATTAACTAAGTTTTAATTATTGCAGATAAATAAGGTTGTTGTGAAGGCTTTTGGCATTTCAATGGCCACCCAAATTCACCTGAATTGCTGTATAAGGAAGTCTTACAAACCCAATTTATAATACCCTCCAATATAAATTAATGCATAGAGAAATCAATAAAACCCAAGCTCAAGTGAAACCAAAACTCATAAATATTTTGGAAATAAAAATGAACATCTTGTAATTTGACAATTACCTCTACATTCACATGATATAGAGGATTTTCAATATTCTTCTATGCAACTAATTTTCCATCCAATCCTCCTCTTGATCACAATCCTGAATCTCTATGCCTATCTATATTTTCACGCCTTCGAGGAATTCAATTTAAACAAATGGATTCTAAACCAATTTTATTTTAGATCCCCAGTTTACTCAACAAATCCCTAATTCTTCTAAGTCCTCATTAATTCCTAAAAGCTCTCTTTTATCTCTAAGGATCCTCTCAATCCCATAAATCATGAACTAATTCCTAATTTAATATCTACAATAATTTCTCAAATATCTCAATCCCAAATTCTCTCATGTTCTCCAACTTTCGAGAACATTTACAATTTTTCTCACAATTTAATTAAAAGCTATTCTAAATCAGTCAAAAAATTTAAAATACATCTAGAGAACCACTCTCTTTAAAATATAATATCTCCTAAGTCTCTCAAATAACTAATGAAATTTAAGCAGGATTCTCCTGCATCGGACTCCCTATGTAGAAAATTTTTCATAGACTCCTGTCTATGAGGTCTGTTTCTTTTCTATAGTAATGCAATTGCCACAAGTCTCAATGAATTCCTACCTCCAAGATTCCAAACTCTTTTCTTCAATGATTTCCTTGTTTTTTTTCAACTGTTGTTTAAATATTCTGTTGCCATTCCATGCTTCTCCCAGTTTCCATATATTCATTTGCAACACTCCATTGGATTTTCCTTCCCTATTTGTTACAATCCAACTTTTTATCCACCTGGTTCTTTTTTTGCAACTCCTTTCCTTGTGTTCATTTCTTGTCAGCTTCATCAAATTCTCTATTTATCTATCCAAATTACTTTTCTTCTGTTGTCCTTTCCCTTGTGTATGAATTTCAAAAATCTTGTTGCCTTCTTTTTCTTCAAATTCTACTTTTATTTTTGATATTTCTGCCTCCCAAACTTCTTGAATATATTTAAATATATTACCCTCTACAATATCCAATTACTATTTACTTCCAAAAAATAAAATTCTCTTCAATTACTTGACTGTAGTAACATTTTCTTCCGCCGTTGCAAATCCTTTTCAATCTTCATCAGATATCATAGCCTTATCCTTCATCAGAATAAAATTCTGATCTTTCTTCTTTGAAATGTCTGTGGACATTTTTCTTTCTTTTTTCATCCTTATGACAGCTTCTAGTGACTGTCTATCACCTACAAATTTTTCAAAACCTGGAATCACCCCCAAATTGTCAGTTTTAAAATCACATGACTCAATAGTTTTGTTTGATGATTTTTTCATCAAATCCTTTTTTTGTTGCAACTCTTCTATATGACTCATAAAATATTCAGTGGTCTCCATCTCAACATCCGCAAGCATATCATTTGAATACTTGAAATCATTTGTTGCTTCTTCTTGCCTTTGATCATCATTGCGAGCCAAAATTCCACTGTTTTTAAATTTAGCATTATGCTGAAAAATAATATTTTCCTCCAATTGTGTATGAAATTTCTCAAAACTTAAATTCTCTTTCTCTGCCATGAAATTATCTGCAAACATATTCAAATTTTCAATTTCAAAATCATAAGGCTCAATTGCCTCAACTAATGATTCAAACATCACTGCTCCCTTTCCAACTTCAAAAGAAGCTTGTTCTTCTCCAACAATTTCATTTTGTTGTAGCTCCACTCCATTGAGCTTCTCTATCCTTAATATAACATCTATAATTTTCCCAAGCTTCCTCAGCTCCTCTATTAACTGCATATCCACTTGCTTCTCTTGTAGCTTATACCATTTCTCCTTCTTTCCCATTATGTAGCTGTATCTTTGATCTCCTTTACTTTTCTGGAAAATTTCTATCAACAATGCCAGTTGAAAATTTATCTTAGTCTTCTCTCTGATCTTAAATATCTTCTACATAATTCCTCTGATTTCAACTTCATATTTATCAACATTCTCTTCTATATCTACAACCACATTATCAATTGAAGAGTTAAAATATTTACATAACTCTACATTTAATTCTTATCAGGTTCTGCAAGCTTCATTCCTCCTTTAGGTTCCTTGAGCCATCTTTCCAAAAACTCCATTTTTATGTGAAATTTTTCCAACATTTCTTCACAATCTTCATTCTCAGTTTCACTCTTCTTCTGGTAGTCCTCTTGAGTTATTCTGTTTTCAGTGTCATCACATGGCAAAATTATTTCATCAATTTCATTAAACAATTTCATTTGTTTACCTCCTTGGAATATCATTGCGTCATTTTCATTATTCTTCTATTCCATAACAGCTTTAAATGGCTATCTTTCACCAAACAAAAATTTATCTATGAATTCCTTCTACTGTAATAAATCAATACATTCCTTCGCTAAAAGGCATTATCCATCATAATTTACCTCAAGAGTTTTATTCATATTTTTGACAATTTCATTAGTTTGTCCATCATCTTCTGCACATCCTGCAAACACACACAAACTATGATATTTAAAAACACAATGCCCCATAGCCTCATTTGCTTCCCTTGTCAGTATATCTTCGAATTGTTCTGGACTATTCCAATAGTCCATGGAATTTTCTTCGTTGTCCTCTTCACCTATAATTTCACCCTATTCTGGTTCACAAATGGAAACTTCCATTTCTAATTCTGCTTCTCTGAGTTCTTCTACCAACCACTTCACTTGTCTCTGTCGTAGCTTTCTCTGCAACTTAAACCACTTTACTGTATTTTTCCTCAAGACCCAAACTTCTCATTGGGTTTCCTTTAACAACATTGTTAACTCATCGAGTTCTTTGCTTATATCAGTCAACTCCTTGTCAAGCTCCTCTTGACTCATCTGGTTCTTGCGGATTGTTTTAGCACCCTTTTCCTTCACCTTGTAGCTTTCTTCTAAACCTTCTCTATGACTTCCCATAGCCATATTTTCTTCTATGTGAGCTTCTTCTCTTGCAACCATTCAACTTCCTTCCGAGTTGATCTTCTCACCAAACTTCTCTTCTGTCTAGTTTCCAAGTCCTCTTTTCCCTAGAAATTGCATTGAAAAAATTTTCTCTCTCTCTGGTGGCTACACTCACTTCTCTTAAGGACTCTTTGTCCTTATCTAATCCAAGCCTCAGATGGAATAAGGTTCTGCTACAATCTCTAATAACTTTTAAAATTTCTTCCTATAGTTTTACTACTTTCTTCTTGTGCCAAATTTTTCCATTCACTCAACTGCTGCAAATTTTCATACCTTGGATATAAATTTATGTCTCAGCTAGTTGTCTCCTACAAACATGTAACTTTTGCACTCCCTTGATTTATTCAATCTATTAAATATCATCAATTAATAAAAACTCATGCATACCATCTTCCCAACATCACCTGTCTTCTCCTTATTTGCTGGCCTTTACCATTTCTGTGAATTTTCTTTTGTAGTTCTGTCTCCATGCTTCCGTTGCGGCATTCTTTCAACATTTCGCTACTATCACAACAATAAATTATGAACAAGACTTCAATCCACATCAATTTTGGATTAGAATTTATACATAATTTTAATTTCTTTTTAAGCATCTATCTCACCAATCATAAAACAATTTATCTCTTTCTCATGAAACTTGTGTAAATCCAGTATAAAAACTTCTCAACTTCCTCTCGCTGCAATAACTCACTATCTTGAGGAAAATCTTAATCTGTTCATACTTCGCTCAACTGCACGCAAAATCCATTTCTACTTTATTATGATTACTCTTTCTTGCAATTTCAATTTCATTATTCACAATTTAGTTTAAAAAAAACAAAAGAATTTATTTCAGCTCCAATACCACTAATGGTGCAGTAAAGATGCACCAACCCATAGTATGCATATGAAATACATATGTATCTATTTGTCCAAAACCAAACTCTCATTTTATGATATAACTCTTTGTCGAGCATTTTTTTTCACAAATATAATTACCCACAGACTTCAAAGCCTGTTAACACCCATTTTATAACCCTTTCATAAATGACGGAAACATAATTGTATAACCTTTATGAAGTGTAGTTATAATAAAACCACACCTAGCAAATACTTGCTGAGTTGAATTTTGCTGGTTTAGTGATGGATTTAAACAAATATTAAAACCCTTTTCATTAAACTATTGCATCCAAAATTCTTATTAAACCCCATGCAAGTTTGAACGAGATTTTCGTTGGATTAACAACTGTGATGCGAAGGGCATTAGATTGAATACATGCTAGATGGATTTTTAACTTATTAAACCTGGCTTATAAAATATCGAATCCAATTTATCCTTTAAACTCCACACAAATTTTTATGTGACCTTTGTCGATCTATCCACTATTGTAATTGGACGGTTCTACTGCTTCCTAAACTATGTGTTAATAGATTCTAGATCTAATTGGGTATTAGACTCCCTAGAATTAAATTGCGATTGCGTTTGACCACAGATAAATGAGTTTGTTTAATCTTGAACTCTCTACGCATCCAGTTGTCTCACTTCTTCAAATTCACCAGGTTTGACATTTATTTAAAAAATACTATGGGTTTTAAGCATAAATGAGTGACATCTCCTTAATTAAACAATACAACATGATTGTTACACTTCAACAGTGAATGTGGAATCTTAAAATGAAACAAGTAAACAACATTTAGTTACCAGAACTCAGCTTGAAGTCAAACAACTCAGAATTATTTCAAAGGAAATTAAGCCTTCCAGATTTGGCATTTCTTGAAGTTTTCCATTTCTATTGCAGAATGCAAACTGATGCACCAAGAAATTAACTAAGTTTTAATTATTGCAAATAAATAATGTTGCTGCGAAGGATTATGGAATTTCAATGGCCACCCAAATTCACTTTAATTGCAGTATAATGAAGTCTTAAAAACCCAGCTTATAATACTCTCCAATATAAATTAACGCATAGAGAAATCAATAAAACCCAAGCTCAAATGAAACCAAAACTCAAAAATATTTTGGAAATAAAAATGAACATCTAGTAATTCAACAATTACCTTTAAATTCACATAGTACAGAGGATTTTCAATATTCTTCTATTCAACTAATTTTCCATCCAGTCCTCCTCTCGATCACAATCCTGAATCTCTATGCATATCTATCTTTTAATGCCTTCAAGGCATTCAATTTATACAAATGTATTCTAAACCAATTTTAGTTTAGATCTCCAGTTTACTTAACAAATCCCTCATTCTTATAAGTCCTCATTAATTCCTAAAATCTCTCTTTTATCCCTAAGGATACTCTCAATCCCATAAATCGTGAAATAATTCCTAATTTAAGATCTAAAATAAGTTCTCAAATCTCTCAATCCCAAATTCTCTCATGTTCTCCAAAGTTTGAGAACATTTACAATTTTTCTCACAATATTAATTAAATGCTATTCTAAATCACTCAAAATATTTAAAAATACATTTAGGTAAGCACACCCTTTAAAACATAAGATCTCCTAAGTCTCTCAAATAAATAATGATATTTAAGCAGGATGCTCCTGAATCACCAAGTAACGGAATGGAGGGGACTATATCTCTAACAAGGTTAAGTATGGAATCCAACATAATCCCCAGCGTGAATTAATTCTTCCTAAAATACGTATACCTTGAACTTAGAGAATTAAACCTAAACAAAGAAGCTGGAGTTCTACTAGTGTGTTTCCAAGTGTTGCCTCTGCAATCAACACCCTCCAACAATTTTCCCACACTTGAATTTTGGAGCCTACCAATAATCTTACGATTTGTCATCCTATGGCCATTCCATGGTTAGTTTATGTTTCGTAAAATATTTAAGCCTTATTCCTAGTTTTAACTATCAATACAGTTACATACACATACTTAGTCTTCAATGAGTTCATGAGAACACTTCCTTCATGCAAGCTTGAATAATCATAGAACCATCCATCAATAAAATTCATGTGTGATGTTCAGCTCATGTCGACAGCCAGTGCACATTTTTTTTGATATTCTCCCTCACCTTGTTTGTGATTTTACTTCTATTATTGTGGGTATTATCAATTATCACTTTTGTATGCCTTTGTAATCATAAGTGTCACTTTAACTTCTGCTGTTTTCACTTTTGATTTATTTTTCCTTAAAAAGTGTCATTCTCAAGATATATTCACTTTGGCATGTGTTTCCTTCATTTTCATTGACTTTTACAAGTGCCATTTTTCTATTGTTTCAACGTATGATTGTTTTTAATGAGTGTTGTTCATTCCCTTGGATTTCATCAATGGAATTCATGTGTGTGATCCATGTTTGATTTGTGATTGGGTTGATTTATCTCTTTTACTATATTGGTCTCACACTTGGCCATTTTGAAGCCCTTTCTTTGTCCTAGTATTTAGTGCAAGTTGTAGACACATTAGCCTTCTTACTATGTAGTTAGTGAAACTTATCCATGAGCCTCATTCATCCATATTTCCTCCCATACTTGTGCACTAAGTATTTTATAAGGTTTCCTCCATATCACAATGCATTAGCACTTCTTAAATATAAGTTACCTAGCTTTGTGTTTCCTTCCCCAGTGAAACACACATTCCATATTAATAATAAACAAATTTTGAAGATAACTACGCCCTTCCATGCCTAAGCACACTTAAAAAAAATGAAGAAAAATTCAAATTCCTGGTGAAAAGTGTACTTCAGAAGAAGAAGGACCTTCTTTGCTATAAAAAGCACATTCTAGACAAACATGGAGCTTCTTGCCTTAAAATGTGCACTATGAGAGCCTAGGTGCGCCTCAAAAATATGAGAGGAATCCTTTGACATGAAGAAATGTTCCTACTTAGAGTGCATGTTGCACTCATGAAGCATGAAGCATTAAGGTGCATGTCTCAGTCATGAATCGTGAATATTGAGCACACTCCTTCAACACAAAGAACTGCGGCCTCTTAGAGTGCATGTTGCACTCACGAAGCATGAAACCTTATGGAACACATCGCACTCACGAAGCACAAAGCTTCATCTCCCATTTGAGTGCATTTCACACTCATGAATCATGAAGGTTGAGCAAACTCCTTTGTCATGAATAATTATTCCCTCTTAGAGCACATTTCATGCTCATGAAGCATGAAGCCTTAGAGAGGATGTCACACTCACAAAGCATGAAGCTTGGGCACACTCCTTCAAAATGAAGAACTGCACCCTCTTAGAGTGCATGTCACTCTCACAAAGCATGAAGCTTCATACTTCCCTTTGACCGTGTTTCGCAATCATGAAGCATGAATCTTGAGCACATTTCTTCAACATGAAAAAATTCACCCTCGTAGAGAACATGAGTGCACCTCGAAGGTTTAAATGTTTTTGCTTCATCCCTTCAGCATGTGAAAGTGTTCCCTTATTTTCCTTGATCACATGAGCACACCTTGAAGTCCTGAAGGCTTGAAGCTTCACTCCTTCATCTCTTTGGAGTGCACCCTTGCACCCTCTTTATCTATTTAAGCACATGTACGCACCTTGAAGGATAGAAGTCCTGAAGCCTCACTCACTCATCTCTTTGGAGTGCACCCTTGCACCTCGTGAGCTCTCTCTCTCTTTTTATTGAGTGCACACATACACCTAGAATTCCTATTGTGAACCTTGATGAGTTTACTGCACCCTACTAATCAAGCCTTCTTCTTTTAACCCTCTCATAGGCGTATCATGAGAAGATCATTCCATGAGCTAGGTAGTGATAGGATAGATGTTTTAACTAATTTTTCCTCATCATGAATTTTTTCTATCCACAGGAGTACCATATTAGCATGAAAATGCCTGATGATCAAGAGCATATAGCAAGGATAAAGCATAAATAAGCACATGTAAAGAAGAATAAAAAAATAGAGCTATCATGGAGACATAAGGTAAAGCAAGGACCAAAACTAAAAAAAGGAATTGCATGTTTAATCAGAGGATTCCAAGGCTAAAACAAGACCCTCTAGAGGGTGAAGATATGAAATAAAGTGGACCTTTCAAGAAGTTAAGGAATAGATCATATCTATCTTCAAGAATGCAGGATGAAGAAACAAGGATTGAAACTTGACATTTCCACCTCATCATGAATTCCTTGTCATCATTTTAAAGTTTTAACTTGTACAAGTGTCATCATAGTGGTAAATGTATGTCCATATTTCATTACACATCATCATGTGGAGTATAATGATGTATTTTCAAAGAAAAGGAAAAAAGGTGATGTGTGGAAGTCCAAGAGTCATATGTGGAACATGAAGAGTGACATATTCATACATGAACAAAGATTGTATACAATTCCAAAAGTAATTTAGGAGTTCAAGGCTTTTTTAGTAGTCCAAAGGATACCATATAATTTCAAGAGTCACGAGGGTAATTCAAGAGTGACGGGGATATGACGGGTCATCCCCCTTTTTTATAAAAATAATATCATAACTGAAGGAAGATGCATTTTGGAGGCTTAAGCTTTGAATAACTAGTCTTGGGTTCTCTAATTGGCATAGGAGAGAAACTATTCTTTTGAGAAGCAAGGAGTGACTTAATGTTCCACTATTGGAACTAGTGTTTGTCATTGTAATTGATGTACTTGGATGTTTCAACTTATAATTGAAGCTTTATGATCCAACACATTTTGATGCATGTATCAAAATTTTTTTAGGACCATCCTTAGGATGTTTATGATATATGTTTTGTTCATATGTACTGGAGAAATTGAACTATTTCAGTGGCTTTAGTACTCATATTGTTGAATGTGTGTTTTATTCACTTTAATATCGCTGTATGAACTATTTAGCTAATGAATGTTTCCATGCTCTCGTGTCCCTCTTCTAGGATAGTACAATTACTTTCCTCTTGGAGACCCACTTCTTATCTGCCCTTATGGATGTTTCCTTTTACATCCTGCAACTGGTGCTTCACAATGTCCACTTGCTTATTCAAGGTTTGTGTATATTATATCTTATGTTATCTATTGAAACCAAGATAAGCATGTGTGTTATTGTGGTTGGGCCGATACTCTAGACGGGGCTACTACTCCAAAGAGTGTGAAGTCTAATTGGGACTTCACATAGGTGAGACCCCATATATGTTAGTGGTATCTAGCACCGTCAACAAGATGTAATATATAAAATGAATAAAATGGATAATAGATACAACCAATAACAACCAAAATAACACGAGATATGATTTAGGGAACTCTTTCAGGAGAAAACAAAACCAAAAGGTGAGGTATCTCTACTCTTTTCTCTGAATGGAAATAGATGCAAGTAAAAATGAGCGAGAATTGTGTCATATGGGATTCTATAGTGCACAACCCCTATTTATTTTTATCTACTCTCGTATATTTTATTTTTTATGAAAAAAATTCACTTTAATGGAATGGAAATCCTTTTCCCCTTGGTGGCCCAAACATTACACATAGTGATAGTCAACTAGTGGTTATGTTTTACTACCCGAACTCTTTATTACAGTTACAATATTAACTATTCTATAGTCTCATTCATCATGATCATGTAGCTAGCCCTTTTTTTGTGAATAATGGGGGTCATAATGGCATCATTGAACCATTATTTGTCAAAATAGGAAGGTCAACTTTTGGGTGGCATAAATTTTGCATGTTGAATTTGATTGGGATGATTCTTATCCCATTGAATAAGTATCTATGCGAGAAATAGTGCTATTCATTGACACATTTAAGAAACCAACTTCTACTACCTAAAAAATGTTGTTTGATGCTTTAAACTACTCTTGAAAGGTTTTAGACTCAAATTCATCAAACTAAGAGGCACTAGTAAAAATTGTCTTTTGAGTTAATTCCTCCACTTTCTCCACTTTGAATGAATCAATATGGCTGAAAACTAGTATAATACAATCCGGATCAATTTGTTGCAAGAGAAGGAAACACTTAGGAGAATAATAATTATTTACCGTTGTTGATAGGATTTTTGGCACAATAATGAGAATTAAACGAAAAATGATATTCATTGGCATAATTTGGTAACTCATGGAAGAAATACAATCCAAATCTAAATTAAAATTTTTGGCCTATAAGTGATTTTTAATTCTACAACTGTGAAGTAAATAACTAGAATACATGCAGATTTTGTATTAATGTTGATGTTAAAAGTTAAAGATGCATTGCTCAATATAGTATTGAATAGGAATTATAAATCTCTTCAAAACAAGGTATTTTTAATCAGTAACCTTATGAGGGATATAAGGTATCTGCATAGCGGAACATGGTCTTATAATTTAATACCTTTGGTAAACCACAAAAAACAATGAAAATAAGCATGTTATGGAGATATTTTGATTATACTTTCTTGTCATGTAAGTGCATTAGCTACTACAAAATTATCATAGACCAATAACATTTTGATTCTATTGTGCTTAAACAAGAAAATGGAATTCAAGGTGAATATTTAGCAACTATGACATAAAAAAATGATCAACTCATGAGATTTAATTGACATGAACAAATTAGTGGGTTACCATTAGGGGTGAATACACATGGCTTCTTTTACACATATTGAAGGTGTGATTTCTTATTTTAGTGGAAAAATAACATAATTATTATAGGTAAGTGATACTACATAGGAACCAACATTTACAAAACTTATGGTTTTTATGTAGGAACCAACAATAAAAAAACCCAATTGCAACTTAAAGTCCTTCCAGCATATTGTTCAATTTTTTACAGGAAGAAGGCCTAATGAAATGGTTCAAAATAATTAGATGTAGGGTTCCATGATGGGATTTGACATCTTCATTTCATGGGATGGTGACTCACATAAATTCTATGTTTATTATTATATGTGGTGTTAGGATCAATATTTTTAAATGCATTTATTCTAGTATTTGAAGTGAATTTTTAACTAAATATAAGAAGATATTATATTTTCACTTATATTTGATAATTTGGTTAGTCAAGATTCCAAGAACATTTAGAGCTTTCAATAATGTAAATTTTTATCACTAAGCTCCAATTTAAAAATTTCTCTTCAACCATTAATGATTGAGGAGCATTTGGGATGATGATTCACTTGTTTTAGATATGGAAACAATATCGAGATGTTGATAATATTTGTGATCAAATATATTTGAGATATCTATGAGAATATATTTAGAGATGTTTAGAGATATTTACTTGCTAATTACTAGAAAATTTTTGTAACTACATGAGAGATTTGAGGATATAAATTTCTTCTTAGATTATGTTAGTTTGAATGAAGTTTATGTACAAATAAGAGTTCCTCTGACACACCCAATAATGGAGTATTAGAGCATATGTCCAATTTATTATGGAATAGAATACAATTTCTTAATATTTCATTTCACATAGATTTTTATTCTTTAGTTTTAGATATATTATGTTTGATTTAGTTATAATGTAATATTTAATTTTTTGCCTTATTATTGGGAGATTAAACTCTCTCCAAATAGATCATGGTGATACTTTATTTCAATTTATATGTCTTTATTTAATTTCGCAGTTCGATTTCATGAACATTCTTTTCCTTTTGCAATTTTGACTAGATTTTCTTTAACCAATTATTTATTTTAACAAGAATATCATAAATCAGGTGAATAAATAACTTGGTAACATGAGTGTCCCAATAGTATGATCAATGTTCAAGTACATAATCATTGAGAGGACATAATCATTAATTTCTCTTTTCAATTATAAAGTCTATTGTATTTCTTTTCATAATTAATAACTATTAATTAAATTATATTATGAATATACCAATTCAAGTAATTTTATACATGGTTTAGATATTAATTATTGAAAACCTAAGTAAAAATTTACCTAAAAAATCAATGGATATAGTTAAGGTAAAATTTAGTGAAAACTCTATCTTTTATTTCATTTTTTTTATCATTGCGTAGACTAGAATAAGCATTAAGCATATTATATATATATAATAGTAGAAATAATCTAATTCTGGACAGGATGTGTTTGCATTTTAAAATTTTGCATACTTCAGATTGAAAATAAAGTGTAATAGAATATATACATGTAAATCACTTGCAATATTCATCCTTATTTATAACTATTAATAAAATCCTAACCATAACCACCTCTTCACTTCCTAGAGGACCATATTTAATAAGGTTACATTACATTTATTCTATACTAACTAACTAATATCCTTATTAAATAACAACGAAAATTATGGTCCCTATGCATTTTAATTTAAAAGGCCACGAGCATTACACTATTATTACTTTAGTTGATACTCCCTAGGGGTGTAATGGGAAATCCCAACAATATTCTATTAGGGAGTTCATTCATAGGGGTTCTTATAATGATTTAAAATACATGCTTGATATTATATAATATCATACTCAATAACCTAAGAGTTTAAAGTGCTAATCAAAGATATAGCTTATTTGTGCTTAAAAAATAGGGCTAGAGCAGGTTGTCATCATTTCCCTATAGATCAAAGTGGATAAGGTCTAGAAATATTAAGAGACGGTGACATCAAATAGAGAGGGATTCTAAGAAAAATATAACTAGTAGTTGAGGAATTCCAATCAACACTAGAAATGCGAAATGTTATATCCTAATTTCAACATTCCCAAAACATTGTAAATGAGAGTAGACACCATCAAATAACATGTGAAAATTTTTGTGCCCAAGTAGCCAAACTATCAAACTTGAAGCTTATTAAAAATGGTTTACTTATTAAAAAAACAATAAATTAAATTATAATGATAAATATGTTCGTGTTTTTTCTTTTGTTAATTTATATATGTATTGTATACAACATCAGTATAGATCCATTTTAACTACTGATTTAAGAAGAGCTTAAAGAGATCAAATCTCTTAAATTGCGCCTCAAAAGATTGCATCACTCTTGATAGATGATGGTTAAGATGAATCACTCTCTATTAAATATTTTTTTCATTTAAGCTAAAAATATAAAATAATAATACTTGAAATACTACAACAATAATAATTTAATTTTTCAATTTCTCATCAAGATATTTTATTTATGGATTACATTCTCCACATTAAAACTTTATTTTTTAATTACTATTAATATTTTTTAAATTGTATGTATTACTTTTATGCTAAGAGATAAATTAATTATACATATTCTTCTTATTAATGTACAAAGGAATAATTTAATATTTTTACTTTCAATTACTTCCCTTCACACATTGAAATAATTGGTTTATTTATGTATAAATATGAAAATATAAATATATCAATTTCATTTGTTTTTCTTGTTTAAATTACTTTAAAAAAATGAAAAGTTGATATAAATTTATCTTATTTCATATGGACATGGAAATATTTTATTTATAACTAAGAGTTATAGTGAAATATTTTTACTATATCTTCTTTGTATTGAGTTTTAATTGCACCGAGAGGTGCATTCTATAGCCTAGTATGACCCCGATGTGTAAGTATCATGTAGGAGCATCAAAGATACATTTTCGTTATTCAATTATGTAATTAGGGGGGTGATGGTTTTTAATTATTTTATTGATTAATTTACTCATTTTTAATAAATTAGGAGAGAAAACATAAATGTGAGCATTATTGTAAATATTCCTTAAATAATTAAGGATATGAGTGGAGTTGAATTAGGTAGATAATCTAGGGATTGCGAATTCCATAAACAAGACTTAGTTGAGTCTAAAAAAAGATAAATCTAAATTATATTTTAAGTTGAGATTTGTGTGGAGGAAATTATGGAATGAAATAAATTATATTTATGTATAAATATGTAGCTTGTGGGGGTGAGAAAAAACAAGCGAGGAAGTGAGGAAGTGAGGAATACAGAGAGAGTAAGAGAAATGGGTTGAAGGGCCGAGAGCCAAGAGGCTGCCCATTGTAATATTTGGCCAAAGAGTTTTTATGTTTTTATATCAGTATTTTATTTGTATGGATCTCTTTCCCTCATATGTATTTTGAGCTAAACATATTTGTGGTTCTAATGAAGAATTTTATTCAAGAAGATAGCACGATTTTTTACATGCTGGGATATGATTTAACCCAGTATCCTAGCATCATTTGGTATCTCAGAGCCTTGTGCATAATTTTTCTGCTACCTAGATTGTCGTGAAGGAGCTACCTATTGAAATATGTCTTCATATGAAATGGTTCTTGAGAATGTTTCATGTTGAAATCATGTTTGAGTGTTGATCTGAATCTGCATGGCACACTCTGTGGAAGATATCGGTAGTGGAGGTTGTGTGTGGACATTGAAATGAAGAGAAATTTGTGAGAGTTGTGAAACACGTGATCGTGTGAGATCTACAAACCACAAATGTTTGTGATCTGTTAGTAAGAACACAAAATCTTGAAGATGGTTCAGAAGGCTGCAGATGCATAGCATGAGAATGTTTTTCCACAAACTGTGGAGCCATGAAAGTGACCAAGAATTGAAATCCAAGCTACTCTGCTCAACGTCTTCGATATCATCTCTTCCACACTTGAATTTAATCATTCTGAGTTGTTCAAGGAAAAGTCTATGAAGCAGGAGTCGAGATTCATGATCTCCATTAAACATAGTGTTGAAGCTAAAGGAGGTTCAAGGATCGATGCCAAAAGCCACATGGATCCTATTGGAAGATTCATAATTTGGACCGAAAATCATAAGTCTGTAGTAAGTGTGAAGCCACACCACTGGTGAGGTTCTTAATATACTTGGCAGAGGAAGTATCACAAGCGACGACATATGATTAAGAGCTTGAGCGGGTGTAACGTCTAGCAGGCATCACGTTAATACTGGTGGGAGTTGCGGTATGGGAAATTCATGCCTCCAAGAGCAAGCCTTGTGAAATAATACCGCACACAATAGACTATGCCACAAGTTGAACATTACCTCTTCACCATCGCTACTTGAAAGACTGATAGTAAATGCTATGAACAAGTTTGACAATTTTTGTGTCTAGTTTGTTTGAGATGAGCATTGGCTCCATACTGAGTTGAATTTCTTTTTATGAATCCCAAATGCAGTTTTTAATCATTTTATTATTATATACAATTACAATGGTCCTTTGAGGACTCATCGATTATTGTAATAACTGGAGTTTGCATAAAGCTGCAATATTTCATTATTATAGGTATAAATAGAGAGGTATTTGGGATTGCATACGAAGTACTGAAGAATGGATCAATTCCATAATTTTGAAGAGTAAACCTGGGCCTTAATAGAAATGATCATTTTGTAAATAAATTTTAAAGTGGAATTTGTCATCTTGTATCATTTGTGGTATAAGAGGAAAACACGGTGGAATGGCAGTAGATTACTCTAGTCTGAATGAGAAAGCGAATGATAGAAATGGAGATGATGTGAAGTGGCCAACGAATTATACAAGTGTAAAGGTGAATGCGAAGAACCATAAGTCAACCAGTCCAAAGAGTTGGAACCTAGAACAACTAAGAAACGACATTGAGAGGACGGTTTTGAAAACCAATAAGGCTTTTTACACAACTTTGAAGAGGTAAGTTGGGACAGCATGGACCATATTAATGTTGATTGGTATTCGTAAATAGAAAAGAGGATTGGTGAGCGTGTATGAGTAATGAATCAAGGTGTGGGGTGGTATATAAATTCATTGAAATGTTTTTTAACCAAAGAAATGGATGGTCTCAAATTTTCCAGCAACGCTAGATCGTGGAGTATGGGAGTCTAAGACAGAGGTTTTAATATACAAAGCATAGAGGAAGCTTGAAGGTAATATAACGAAATTTAGTGTGGCTTATTAATGATTTCTATTATATAAATTATATAATATAAATAAAATGAAATGGATAAAAACATAAGTGTATAAAGATTATGGTTGGGGTTATAACCATAGGGCTAGAAAAAATTGAAAAGCTTCCACATATGAGGTTTCCTCCATTTGGGATTTTTAGAAAACACATTTTATATGTGGTTGTGGCAGTGTGTGGTTTCATCATTTTGGTAGGTACATAGAAATATGCATTTTTATGTGAGAGGATTTACTATGCCTAATGTGGATGCTTCGCAGTTTTGTAAGTCATTTTGGACCAAAGCTTGTAGTTGGAATGGGAAAATTATTTTGATTGTCTTTTAAGATTATAAACACAATTGCTTGATGTTGAAGAGTATTTGTTTTATCATCATGTGGTGGCATCTAATAGGTGTTATTCAGAATGAAGGTGATGTACGAGTTATACATCATTCATCGAAGAAGTTAAAAACACGTTCTCTGTACACAGGTGAAGAGATGTGAATTGATGTTGTATGGTGCATAAAAGAGAAGGGAAATGTTTGCATTAAGATGATGGGATTATGGGCATGCGAGTATTTATAGTGACAAAGACGGCACAGAAGAGTGGAAACCATAGAATTGAGATTGGAGAGAGAAAGGTTTATTAATAACCTTAACAGGAGCATGAGGTATGATAATTCAGGAAGGCAATTTTGAACATTGAACATTGAATGGTTTATTTATTTTCACCTTAAGATAAATCTTGAAAAACCCGAATTACATTTCTACTAAAGACTTCAGTATCATGTGAAATGATAAGGGCAAACTGATTATTTTTCATAAGAATGAAGTATGAAAGAGAGTGAAGATTTTACATCCTAAAGATGTATTAGGGGTGTATGTTTCTGGGAGGATTGTATAACTTGAATTAAGTCAAAATATCCACTATCATTATTATTGGGGAAAAACTTGAAGTCAAAAAAGATGTTAGAGTCAAATGAAAGTTTGGATAGTTTCAGTTAAGATTGAGTATTTTTTCATCCAATATGAAGAATCGGTGTAAATCTAAAATCAAAGAGTTGTAAGCTAAGTAAAAATTCTGAATATAATGGGGTGCATGATCGGCAGAGCCCGACACCCAAAGAATTGGTCATTGTAACACATGAGTTACTAAAGTGTTTTTTGCAGCAAAGTGAAGCAAGAGGGTTGCCAGAGATTGGTTCCAAGACAGAGAACCAAGAGAAGCCAAGCGTAGGAGGAAAACTTGCATTTTTTATGAATGGCAAGTGTGAAGGATTGGTGAAAGGAGGATTGAATGAAATTCACATGTGAATATATGAAGCTTAGGAAGGAGGGGGAGATGACTATTGATAGTCATTTCTGAAGATCTGATGAAGACCACAACAGAGGGAAGAAGAAGGAAAATTCCAAGGTAAGTGGCATATGTGAGAAGTTGACAGATGAAGGTTATGAGCAGGATAAGGCTGAGATAACAGTTCACCTTGAATTGATGAGAAATGGTTGGAACATGAGAAAGAAGGTAAAGTGGCAGAGAATACACGGAAAGAAGGAAAAGCAGGTAAACATATAGTTGAAGAAAGAGCTGAGGAAGCTTGAGAAGATGTTGAGTTGTGAAGAACTCCGAGAGGCTAAGTTAAAAATGGATGTTTCCATTTGTTGTCCAGACCAGGGTGAAATTCTGGGTGAAGAGATCAATGAGGAAGATCTCATGAACTATTGGGATAGTTCAGAAGAGTTTGAAGATGTGTTGGTAAGAGAAGAAGTTGAGGCTATGAAGCCCTGCATTTTTAAATCTCACAGTTTATATATGTTTGTAGGATATGTGAAATATGATGGACAGTTTGGTGAAAATGTCACAAAGATAAAGGAAACTCTTGAGGTGAAGTGTGATGGAGAATGCCTTTCAGAGGAGGAAGGTACTAATTTTTTCCAGTGGGAAGAAATCATAAATGAATTCTTGTTTGGGAAAAGGCAGCTAGTTGAAGCTGTTATGAAGCAGAAGGAAAATGGAATTCCGAAGAAATAATCTAAGGAGGTAAAAAAATGTATTTGTTTAGTGAATCCGCTGACAAAATTTTGCAATGTGATGATGCTGAAACTAGGACAACTCAGGAAGATTTCCAAAAGAAGGATGAAGCTAGGAAGGAAAGTTTTAATGAAGTGTTGGAAATATTTCATATGGAAATCAAGTTCTTGGAACAATGGCTTAAGGAACTTGACGGAGAAGTAAAAATTACAGAACCTTATCTAGAAGAAATTACAGTTACTATAAATGATAGAGATGAAATGTTTTTAACATTTATAGAGTAGAATGAATGTTGTAACTTTTCAAATAATAATGTAATTGTAAGTACATAAATCAAAATTAGCATATATGATGTCTAAATCAGAGAAATCGAGCAGAAATTATTTGGCGTTGAGATGGAAGATCAGAAGTAGCAAGAAATGTTACACCATTTTTTGGTCATCTAACCTATTATCATTAGATGGACCCAAGTACACCATGTAAGACCAATTTTACCCTAAGTAAAATTGCTTTCACTATGTAAAATAACTTAATAAACCACATTTATTAGGTTGTTTATGGTCTAAACAGGAAACCCCAAAAGGAAATATTAAACAAACCAATTTTGTTTAATTTTCCTCATGGAATAATTAATTAAACCATAATTTAATTATTATTCCTAGTCATGTTTAACCCAAAAACAAAGAAATTAATTAGATAAACCTTTATTTATCTTATTATTTTCTAGGAATAATTATTTAAATCTTATTTAGATAATATTCCTTGTTAAATATGACAAAATCACCCACAAATAATTAAATAAATCATTATTTATTTAATTATCCTTCAACCACTTCCTTAAAAAGATAAATAAATCATTTATTTATTTATTATTAACAAATAAAGGGATTTGACCCAAGTCAAATACTTTTTTCCCTCCAACAAATATAATAAAATATCCCATAAAAGGTGGATCTAGATTTGGTTAACATTATTTTAATCATGCACCAAGATCTAGAATGACCCAATATTTTGTTATAAATAGGAGGGTTTTTCCTACCATTCTTCACCTTTTGTTGTCTATTAGATCACTCTGGATCTATACACTTGGTCACATTTTTCCACTATTTGTTGTGTGAGCTCCCTTTGAGTTCTATTCTTTGTATGGGTTTTCTACACCAACAGGAGAGAGAAATACTAGATCTGAAGTGCTGAGGACTTCCAAGAACCCTTCCCATTGAGGAGAATAGGAAACATCTTCTTGTTTTCCTCCCAGGAGCCCTTAATACAAAATTCTTTCAAAAAATTTTCTTGTCTTGTCTATTGGATATATGGAGCAAACCCTTCTTTTTTACTGCTTAATGTCTTTCTATGCATAGATCTGGTTTGTTGCAGCTCTTGTCTTGATTAACTAACTACAGATCTGAAGATATTGGCAGCCACATTTTTTTTTAGGGCTATTAGTTATGCGTAGCTAAAGTGGTCTTTTTTCGTACACTTCGACAAAGGATTCATACTAACAAATGGCGACTCCACACAGGTTTTAAATTACGACCGCTGTCGTTTTTCATATTCCTGCATATCTAGCTACTTCAGACCCTAGGGTTTCTTTTCAGCTTTTTGTTTTTCCTATTTTCATGTTGTTTTTCTCACATAAAACCTTAAAACATTAAAATTTCTTACTTCCGCGTGTTTCTGGCCCTATTGCGCAGGTGACAGACATCAACCGCAACTGAGACGACAACTTTTCCACAAATCTACCGCCGAGACAACCGGAACTGGAGGTCACACTTTTCAGCCCAAAAACTGCGACCTGGACCTCTAGGTCGCACTTTTCAGCATCTTTTCTGCGGCTTGCACTGAAAATAGGTCAGAACCTGCGACCTACCAATTTTTCAGCTTTTTTTCTACAATTTTTATGGGTTTTTCTGAAGCTTCTGTCAGCATTTTGCAGCCTCTGTCTCAGCCCGATTCGACCTGTTTTTGATCTGGTTTGCTCATATAAGTGGGAACATAGCCCCCTGGGGCTTTAGTACCCTCCACTTTTTGTGGTAGAGTTTTTATCTGTTGCAGGTCTGTTTTTTCAGAGTTTCAGCCCCTATTTTTCCAGGTCTGATACCTCCTTTTCAGACCTCTTCTAATCAGCTCTTCTCCCTTTCAAATCACCTCCTAAATATTTGTTTGGATCTCCTTTTAGGGCCTGCTCCTTGCCCCTTCTGCTTTTTGCTGATTTCCTCCTTTTTTCCAGCCACCTTGCCTCTGTCTCTTGGCTGTGATCTGCACCTCTTTTCAGCAGCTTTCCCCTTTAGATCCCTGTCCCTTTTGACCCTAGATCTATTGGCCTCTTTTAGTGTGTTTTGAATATATATTTTTCCCTTTTCTAGATTATTTTTGAGAGACCCGCCTTTTTGGGTTGAATCGATGCATAAGTAGCTGTTAATTTTCTGTTATTTCGGCATTATATATTGTTCTCTATGGATTTATTTTCAGTTACGCAGCACAATTTTTCTCTTGCTCTCAAAACAAAAAGGGTTTAAAAATTAAAATTAACGCACGCCACACACTCACCCTAATCGAAGAAGAGACTGGTTTACACCGCCAGGCAAAGAATTTAAAATCAATTGACACTGCACCTATCTGCCCTTATTTCGACATTGTAATCACTTGATTCTGCACCTCCTTTCCCTTGTGGTCGTCCTTCTTCCCCTTGTGTCGTGTTTGTGTTGTCATCATTGCGCCCCCAAGGCGCACTTCCCAGAGACTTCTTGGCCTTCACCCTCAGTTTCCGGTCAATCAACCTGCTCTGTCCCGCCGTCGTCGAGCCAGTCCTCCTCCGAGTCCGTACTCCGACTCCTCTTCTAATTCATTGGGTTTTCCTTCTCCTTCTGGTTCTCCCCCTATCACCTTCACTATGTCTAGTCCAGGGCCTAACGCTAGCGGTACTCCCGGCCCTAATGCCGACACTATTACTAGCGGAACCGCCACAGGAACTACCTCAGCCATACCCTTGTTGTCGTACATCGCAGGCCTCAGCGTCCCCGATTTCAATCAGTTGATCGATGAACCTATCCGCCACAATGTTGGTTGGCCTGCTATGCCAACCAAGCTCCCCTCCGACATCCCTAAGTTCAAAGGCCTTGCTGGAGAAGATCCAACCAATCATGTCCGATATTTCCACATGTGGTGTTCCTCCAATTCCATTACCAATGACTCCATCCGTCTTCGATTGTTCCAACACACGCTTACTGGCGAAGCTTCTAAATGGTATGTAGACCAAGCCACCTCTTCCCATACCACCTTTGCGACCATTGCCCAAGCCTTTTTATCTTACTTCCAGCTCCCTCTCCGATACGATACTGGTACAGAGCTTTTGACCTCTTTCAAGCAAACCTCTTCAACCCGCCTTTCTGCTCATGTCTAGGAATGGCGACGAAGACGAAGCTTATGTCGAGCTCCCCCCTTCGAAGATCGGATCTATATGGACTGGTTCCTTCGCTCTCTCTTAGCTACCATTGGCAAAGATGTCACCTCCCATTTTCCTCAAACCGAAGAAGCCGCCCTCCAAATAGCCTTGAAATATGACCTGATCTATGCTCAGTCTGGTTATGTTTATACCGTTCTTCCTGACCTTCCCAGGCCCGGTGGTGCTAACGCCCCAAGAGCATCTCATTCCGCCAACGGTATCATTGGAGCCCTTTCCCATCCGTACGCTCAACCTCCTATGAGCTATGGTCTTCCTCAAGGAGGGGCCAACACGTCTAGCACTTTTCCCCCTCCAGGTAGCATGTATCTAGGATACGGCATGCCTCATCCTTTTGCCCAACCTCCTGCTTACCTCAATGTTACCCAACCTAACCATTACCCTTATCCGTAGCCTGGTGCGCCAGCTCCTCCAGCATATGCGCTTCCACCTCCCTTGCCTCCTCAACCCCAGCAACAGCACCTATAGCCCCTCCAGGGCAAGTATTTGCACAGCAAGGCGCGACTAATCCCCCTTCTTCTCAAAGAAGGCGGAGAGGCAATCCAAATCAAACTTCCCCCAGTACTCATAGACCCAATCCTCAAGGTCTTGACCTTAACACTGCTAACCAGCAACAGGGCACTCAACCCAAGCCGGACAGGCCTCTTCGCACTAATAAGCCTTGTTCGTGTTGCAGTGTTTATGGTCATTACACCCATGATTGTCACCTCTTACCCTAGATGTAGCAGATGTGGGAGTCTCAAGCCACTTTGCGAGGACAACATGCCTCCCCTCATGCTCCCCCTAATGTGGCCACTACTCAACCAGCTGTGTTTACTGACCCTTTCCCTCAGCAAGGACTCGTGGCTACCCAACCACCTGACGGACAGGTTGCCACTCCACCTTCCATCTCTGGTTCCTCCAATTACTAGATCCTTATGATGCGCTCTGATCCATCCCCAACCGTCGACCTTCACCTTCAAACTCGGTCTCGCCAGTACCCCCAGCCTCCTGCTCAGTCTGCCCCCGAGTCCTCTCCTTCACCGTTTACATATCCCTCAACCCAAAGTTGAGGTCCATACCAAGATTCCTAAAGGACCATTACATCGAAATGCTGCTTCTGGTCGAGCTACCCATTCGTATATCATAGTAGATGATTTGGCACAATCTCCTGCTGCCATTTCCACGTTGGAACTCCTCCAGTCGTGCCCTTCCCAAAAGAAGGCTCTATTATCTTCCGTGGGTGTTGTAGATCCTGCTGATGACCAAATGATTGTTTTTGATGCCCATCAATCAGACCATCCTCCTCTTCCTGCTTCCGTCGCCTTCCAAATCCCAGTCAAAATCCGGAACGCCAATGTTTCTTGCTGTATAATTGATGAGGGGGAATCCACCTGTGTGATGTCCGCTTCGGTTTGGAAGCAACTCGAATCCCCTGAGCTGGACCCTTCCACAATCACCCTTCAGGGATGGGACGACCACGCCTCCCAGCCCATTGGCCTTTTTCGTAATTGTCCTATCACCCTTGCCGGTAAGACCGTTTGCGTTGACGTCGAAGTCATTGACGCCCCTCTAGACTACAACATTCTATTGGGGCAAAGCTACACCTATGCCATGTCTGTTGTCCCTTCCGTGGTGTTTCGCAAGATGTCTTTCCCTCACAATGGAAATATAGTCACCATTGACCAGCTGTCTTACCATGAGCCACCGTCTCAGACCTCCCCGGAGACGACCATCTCTTCTGTAGCCAATAAGCAAATCGTCGATTCCTTGACCAGTGTCTCCCCCCGCGTCTACAAAGATTCCTCCCTGCTTGGAACTTTTCTCGGTCTTCCCTCTCCTCATATCTCTGATCCTAGCTTGTCGAATGTTTGCATGATGCAATCAGCTCGAGCTGCCCTTAAGCGACCCGCTTCGGCTAGTCAGCAACCTCAGACTCAACCTCGCCCACCGCAACCCGCTCCTATCCCTTAATCTCCGCCAGCTGGACCTCCTCCTTCTGGCCCTTCTCCTACAGCTCGTATCCCTGAACCCCTTTATCCCCCTGGATCAGTTCCCCTAGGCCTTAATCATCTCGGAGCCGTCCCTCCTGGTCATTATCCCGCGGGTCAGATACCTTTCCTGGCTCCCCCTCCCGGAGTCTATTCGATCCCCGTCATGGCCACCCTCTCTCTACCTAACCTGACCCTGGGTATACTTGTCTGGTACCTTGACCCTCCAGTCGCTACCCCTCCTGGTCACCCCAAACATTACCTTGCTTTGACACCAGTTCAACTGGTCCCCCTTGCTTCCTCCATTGCTACCATGCCCCCTGCACCTCCCCAGGACCCTACCCCTGTGGCGACAGCTCCAGGAAAGAAAGGAAAAGCTCGCAAGGGGGCATCCAAAGATAAGGCCACCCCGAGTGACCCAGCTCCTCCTCCGCCCGCAAAGCCTTGCGCCTTGTGTGATGTCATCAGTCACGCCACCCATACTTGTCCTGAGTTGCCCCGCATTCAACCCATGGTTAAAGTCACGTTCCCTGAGTCTACGGTCTCCGACCCTTCTCTTCCGTCCTCACCTGTAACCAAGAACCCCAAAACTATTCGCACTAGCAAACCCTGTGCTTTGTGCGGTGTCCATGGCCATTACTCCCACCATTGTCCTCACCTGACACATTACCGCGCCTCTTTAGAAGTAGTCCGAGAGTATGAGGTTGAACGAAATCAATCCGCCTCTCCCATACTCGTGCAGTATGCTTCGGGCCAGCCTGAGGATCTCCCCGCTCCCATCGACATTCCCCCCCCTGATATTCAGATGACAGAGTCTACTACGACCATTATTTACCTATCCTCCTCTGTGCGACCTTTGGAGCCCATTCCCCTTGCATCCTCCCTTGTTGTTTCGCCTGACCCCCTCTTTTCTACCAATACACGAGATCACTCCACCCGTATCTCTGTTGCCCTATGCAGCCTGAGTCCCCGACATACCTCCTATAGCCCTCATATACCACCCTCTAGTTTGTATATGAGCCATAGCCATCCTGCTCATTGCACTCCCTCCCGCAGTTGCCGCTCGATTTCTTCTGTTCACTCACGCTACCATCATTGTATCTCTTCCCCCCATTTGTTGTCTTGTAACACCATTCCGCAGGACCTACCGTCCCCACCCTTTATCGGTTACGCCGATGGTGCAAGTCGTTACTCTCGGAATCTTGCCTCGGTAGGTTGGGCCATTTTCACCCCCTTGCATGCCCTTGTTCTCTCAAACGGGGTTTGCATTGGTACTGCCACCAACAATCAGGCTGAATATGATGCAGTGCGTGGTCTCTTAGCCGATGCCCTCTTTCATCGCATCCTCCATCTGCATGTTCGTTTGGATTCCCTACTACTTGTCATGCAACTAAATGGTGTTTATCGTGTGCATAAACCTGTGCTATTTAGATGATATTTACGAGTGAAACTCTTGATACGTGAATTTGAAACCATAACTTTCAACCATGTACCTCGAGAACAGAATCACTATGTAGATAGTATTGCAAACCATGTTCTAGGTTGGCATTTATCACACACATTTCATACAAGACAATAACATTCATAATCATTAAAAAAGATGCATATCCATAATATGTGTCACAAAAAATGTGTTTAGAGTCCATCTACTCTGATACATATGACATGCCCATAGCATGTTACACAAAACTCAAAACTGGGGGCACCACCTGCCCCTACATACACACTAGGGGGCACCACATGCCCCACACCTAATCACTATCTGGCGGATCCCGAGCCAATGGCTCTGCCCCTGCAGCCTGTAGATCCTGTATCCCCTGACTGGCCATCGCCATGCGCCGCATGACACCTCGCCATTCCGAGGGTAGACCAATACATGGCTCTATGTACTGGTCGTCTAAGTCCTGCCACCCGCGCTCTGATACTCTGGTTAGCAACCTCTCGCATCTACGGCGGATTTCCTCCAGAAGGGCGGCCGCATCCTCATTATGCACTGCTCTTGACCCACTCGGACCTGCAGCTCCAGATGCTGTCGGTCGTCCCATATATCCAGCCAGTTTTACCGGAGCTATATCTGCATACCCAAAGTACATGAATCAGTACGCTATCTACTATTCACTAACTTTAATATGCCCAAAAAAGAATATTTACTTATCACTTACCATCGGGCCCCCATACTCGACCAGGCAGAAGTGGTAGGTCCGGATCCCCACAATAACTCATCCCACTATAGGGATAGTCGTCTATGTATAACGGCATATGATCCCAATGGGAAAAGACCTCAGGTCGAAACACTCGTCCGACCGCCCCTCCTCCTCCTCTGCACAGTAGCCGCCCCCACCGGCACATCCTGGGCTCTCTCGGGCCCCCATCTGGGAGCTGTATACGAGGCCGCAAGGTCGGGATCTTCTCAAAGAAGAAGGCGCACAATAAAGTCCCATACGAGCAATCGTGGTTCACTTGCCGCTTGCAGAGCGACAACTGCCGTTTGAGCGACACCAGCATCATTTGGGCCCACCCATAGTAGGTCCCACTCAACACACTCTCCATAATCATAATCTGCTCTCCAGTGATGTGATGGAGCGCCTGGTTGCCCAGAATACGCAGCACCGCTGCGGCCACTGCACGGGTCTCTAATCTCTCTAGATCCTTGACCGGTATCCGAGTCCCCTTGACTTGGAGACCCAGTCGACAATGTCGCTCCACAAACTCCATAATATGCCGCCCCCGCGGTAGTACTAGCTGCGCGTTTCCCACCATCCCCAATGGCGGGAGACCCATCAGTAAATACACATCCTAGACTGTTAGTTCGATCCTGTGCCCCTGCAGTACAAAGACCTCATGCTCTGGATCCCAGTAACTGATAATCTGGGCCAACAAAGGCTCTCCCGCTCTCATCAAAGGGTTCTCCAAAAACTTTAGAACCCCAAACATGGCCAACACACGACGGACACCCTGATCTGCCTGGATCTCTGCCCGTAATGTACCCAGGTCTCTCTCTCTCTAGTTAACCCGTATATCTGCCATATCTGCACAAAAACATCATCTTTGTCAGCATACAGATTGGGAATACCATAACCAAACACAAAAACCCAACTCTCAGCCATAAAATAGCACTAAAACCCCCCTCATCTCCCAGGTCGCAGTTTTCTGCCCAATTCTGGGATAGGTCGCAGTTTTTGCCCTGAAACCTGCTTCCCAGGTCACACTTTTTGGCCCAAAAAGTGCGACCCAGCCGTAGAGATTAAGGAGGGTCTGTTACTGAGATTTTGGGCCCTAAACTGAACTTTCAATCCATCAAAATGAAAGAATAGGGTTAGGCCTCTTACCTGCAACTGACGGATCTCGATTCCAACAATTGGTTTGTCCGCTACGCTCACCGAAAGATTTAGGGCCTTCTCTCCTCTCTACATTCACCACAGCAACACTAGCAAATGAGTGAATTTGGAGGGAAAACTGCCTTATTAAAAGAGAACCCTTGTTTCTTCTTTCGCCTTCTGCGACCATACCGTAGCCCCATTTGACAAACCGTCTAAACCGTTGGAAAGCTCTCACCGAGCCCTCAAATGGGTATCTGTTAGTTTTTTGTGATTTGATACTTCACCAGGACACATTTTTTCCAAGATGGGTCACTTCACCTGTCCTTAAAATTGCATTTCTTCACTTACAACACTTGTCCTTGGGGCACCACTTTGCCTTCTTAATTGTCTTTGTTCAAGTTGATTTTCGTCGTGAGTTCCCATCTTGTACTCATGTTGTCATGGTCCCCCATTGGACCTTTACTATATGGCAGCACCATCAAGTCGCCCTTTTTTAGAGCATCCGAGTTGAGTCATCATCGCATTCATGGAGTCTATCCCGAGTCCCTTTGTACCCCACTATAGTCCTCCATCCCTCATTGCTTGGTTTCTCTCTTGTGTCGCACATTATGGCCCTCAGTCCCACTGTCCCTTATCCCTGATGATATCGTGTCAGTCGCTGCCATGTCATTCATGCCCTTTATGCTCTAGCAAGGGAAGTCATCCATTCGCTACTCAGTCCCCTCCATTCCACCATCATCATCGGTATAAGTTTGTATGTCGCTCTACTATTTTCTCTTGTGCCTTAGTTGAGGATCTCTCGTTGCCTCACCTATAGCGGACCTCCTTCTGTTGACATCAGCTCATTCATTTCAGAAGCCAGGTCTAGAGGGCAGTGTACCTTGGTTCCAGCTTCCACTCTTGTTTGGTGCCTCGGATCAGGAAAAGGGTTCTCTCCATTCCCTTTGACTTGATTGTTTCTCCACTCCAGCTCCTTTCAGCATGATCGAGATCCGTATGCTTGATGGTTCAGTGATGCAGCAGCAGCCCTTGGTGATTCCCGGGTGTGTGTGAGATGTCTCAGCCCTCATGAGGGGGTGGCCCTGCAGGTAGCCCCCCACATGCCCGGATGACCTCTTCATTACAACCTTCGATGCAGCTCCATATATTTGATGATGTCGGCCTTAGCCGCTTGCAGCACCTCTTTGATTTGCATGTATCAGTCAGATCTTGCGAGCCCTTCCCCGTGTATAGGGGGCATTTGGGTTGTATTTGTATCTCATGTACTTAGATATTATTGTATAAGTCCTGGCTGTTATCCCAGGCACAGCATGTATGTGGGATTCCTCATTGTATTATTATCTGGCTCATGTTTATGCCAGTTGTACTTTATGGTTCGGTCCCTTGTTTACTGGACACACTATTCTTTTGTACTTTGTCTCGGCGGGCATAGGTATGCCTCCCCCGCCGCCTTTAGCACAAGTACCCTCTCATAAAAAGAGACTTGTTGCACCTGCGAGTCTCGTCTCCTCAGGGTCTAGTTCCTTAGCACACTATCTACCTTGCATTTCTCTCTCTGACTTCCCTTTTGTTGTCTGGTGATTGAGTTCTTACAACGTACTTCGGTCATACAATTTTCTCCTGACACTCGCACGCTGGGGGGCAAGCTGTTACACCATTTTTTGGTCATTTAACCTATTATCATTAGATGGACCCAAGTACACCATGTAAGACCAATTTTACCCTAAGTAAAATTGCCTTCACTATGTTAAATAACTTAATAAACCACATTTATTAGGTTGTTTATGGTCTAAACAGGAAACCCCAAAAGGAAATATTAAACAAACCTATATTTGTTTGATTTTCCTCACGGAATAATTAATTAAACCATAATTTAATTATTATTCCTAATCATGTTTAACCCAAAACAAAGAAATTAATTAGATAAACCTTTATTTATCTTATTATTTTCTAGGAATAATTATTTAAATCTTATTTAGATAATATTCCTTGTTAAATATGACGAAATCACCCACAAATAGTTAAATAAATCATTATTTATTTAATTATCCTTCAACCACTTCCTTAAAAAGATAAATAAATCGTTTATTTATTTATTATTAACAAATAAAGGGATTTGACCCAAGTCAAATACTTTTTCCCTCCAACAAATATAATAAAATATTCCATAAAAAGTGGATCTAGATCTGGTTAACCCATGCACCAAGATCTAGAATGACCCAATATTTTTTTATAAGTAGGAGGGTTTTTCCTACCATTCTTCACCTTTTGTTGCCTATTAGATCACTCTGGATCTATACACTTGGTCACATTTTTCCGCTATTTGCTGTGTGAGCTCCCTTTCAGTTCTATTCTTTGTATGGGTTTTCTACACCAACAGGAGAGAGAAATACTAGATCTGAAGTGCCGAGGACTTCCAAGAACCCTTCCCATTGAGGAGAATAGGAAACATCTTCTTGTTTTCCTCCTAAGTGCCCTTAATACAAAATTCTTTCAAAAATTGTTCTTGTCTTGTCTATTGGATATATGGAGCAAAACCTTCTTTTTTACTGCTTAATGTCTTTCTATGCATAGATCTGGTTTGTTGCAGCTCTTGTCTTGATTAACTAACTATAGATCTGAAGATATTGGCAGCCACATTTGTTGTTAGGGATATTAGTTATGCGTAGCTAAAGTGGTATTTTTTCGTACACTTCGACAAAGGATTCATACTAACAAGAAAGTTATGTCTGTAGAGACATAAAGGAGATAGAAATAATGAACCAGGAGGATAAATATGGAAGCAGCCAGCAGTTAAAAATAGAATCAGTTGAAATCGAGAAAGTCGATAATGGGAGATTGGTGCTTGAAGCATAAAAATAGACCGAAAGGTCTTATATTTTTAAAACTAACAGTTTGTTGGCTAATGTAGGTACAGAAATGGATGAGAAAGTTGTTACTATTAAAACAATCAAAGACTATGGGTGTAATCAAGAAGAAGTTCTTGATTATTTTTCATTGCAGAAAGTTGAGTGTTTAGCTCAGTTGGAGATGAAAAAATTCGACAAAGAGGTATTACTCCAAGGAATTGGAAAAATAAAGTGTTGGAGAAGTTGATGGAATCTGATCGACAGAGTGGGTAATGAGTTACCAAATCGAGTTGATACTTCATAGGACCAACGGCAGAACAGAGTTTGGAATCTTGGAGGGAGAAAGTCATTGGGACTTGTGGTTATCGAATTGTTACAAAAAAGTGATGGACCTCATAGACAGGAGTCTATGAAAACTTCTCTATATGGGGAGTCTGATGCAGGAGCATGAAAGCTACATTTTCATTATTCAATTATGTAATTAAGGGGGTGATGGTTTTTAATTATTTTATTAATTAATTTGCTCATTTTTAATAAATTAGGAGAGAAAATATAAATGTGAGGATTATTGTAAATATTCCTTCAATAATTAAGGATATGAGTGGAGTTGAATTACGTAGATAATCTAGAGATTAGGAATTCCATAAACGGGACTTAGTTGAGTCCAAAGAAAGATAAATCTAAATTAGATTTTAAGTTAAGATATGTGTGGAGGAAATTATGGAATGAAATAAATTATATTTATGTATAAATATGTAGCTTGTGGGGGTGAGAAAAAAAAAAGGAGAGGAAGTGAGGAAGTGAGGAATACAGAGAGAGTAAGAGAAATGGGTTGAAGGGCCGAGAGCCAAGAGGCCACACATTGTAATATTTGGCCAAAGAGTTTTTATGTTTGTATATCAGTATTTTATTTGTATGGCTCTCTTTCCTTCATATGTATTTTGAGCTAAACATATTTGTGGTTTTAATGAAGAATTATATTCGAGAAGATAGCACATGAGTTTTTACATGCTGGGATATGATTTAACCCAATGTCCTGGCATCAAAGTATGTTGAAGCCAAAATAAAAAAAGATAAAGAAAATTTTAAAGATAAAATCTAAATAATGGCGACTTAAACAGTAAGTTACAAAAACATATAAATAAATAATTAACAATTTAGCAAAAAACAATTTTATTAAAATATGAAGAGGTTCATGAACACTAAAAAAAATATGGTAAATAAATAAAAATATAAGTAAACTACAGGTATGGTAAATAAATAGAACCTCTTTTTATACTTACTTCGGAGGTATGGTAAATATAAAAAAAAAAAAATTATTTATTTACCATATCTCTCGTTTATTTATAAAAAGAATATGGTAAATAAATAAAAATATAAATAAACTAGAGGTATGGTTAATAAATAGAACCTCTTTTTATACTTACTCCGGAGGTATGGTAAATAAATAAAACTATCAATAAACAAGAGATATGGTAAATAAATAAATGATTTTTTTTGTTAATATTTACTCCATAAACGTCTATATTTACAAAAACTAAAAAAATAGGTTTTATTTAGGTGAAGCCTATGAGCCAAATACCATGGGAAAAATTATTATTAATACCATTGGACAAATGCCATATTTATAAAAGATGTATGGTAAAGAAATAAATATAAAAGAGGCACAAAGAGGTAAGATAAATAAATAAAAATATATCAAATAGGATTAGAAATCAACATCTAATTATATATGAAGTCTATGAACCAAATACCATGGACAAAATTATTATTAATACCATGCAAAAAAAATAAAATATTAACCATAAAATTAATATTAAATTATTAATATTAATATTGATAATATAATTTTTGTTAAATCTAATATTCATATTAATATTTTATAATATAGTATTATTAAATTTTATAACTTTAGATTAATACAATATTAATTTTTTTATATTATAATATATATTAATATATCATGATATATACTAATATATCAAGATATGTATATATATTAAATCTAGATATATATGGGAGGAAAGAACAAAGACATATGATAGAGGTGGAGAAATAGAGCGAGTGGAAAGGGAGAGATGGAGATAAACTGAAGGTGAGGGGAGAGGAGGAATGAAGAGAGAGAGAGAGAGAGGGAGAGGAGTGAGAGAGATAGAGAAGCGTAATAGAGGGAGAGGGAGACATAAATACAGAGGTGGGAGAGAGAGAAGGAGAGAGGGAGGGAGAAGGAGAGAGGATTGGAGTGTAGAGAGAGAGAGGGGGGGGGGGAGGGAGGAGGAGGGAGGTATGAGAAAAAGGGAGAGAGAGGAAGGATGGGAGGAGGAGAAGAGAGGGAGGGATAGAGAGATGGAGTTGGAGGGGGAGAGAGGGAGGGAAGAAGAAAGGCATAGAGAGTGATAAGTGGAGAGAGATGGAGAGAGAGTGTGTATTTTTAAGGGTGAGATAAAGAGACATAGAAGGAGTGGTGGAGAAAATGGGGGAGATAAGGAGAGAAAAGAAGAAAGGGAGGGATGTAGTAACATTTTTGGAGAGAGATATAGAGTGATGTGGGAGGAGAGAGGATTGGAGGGCGGAGAGAGAGAGCGGGGATTGAATGGAAACGAGAGAGAGAGAGAGAGAGAGAGAGAGAGAGAGAGAGAGCCGCGGGGGGGGGGGGGGCACATAGAGAGGGAGGGTGAGGCGGGAAAAAGGGAGAGAGAGTGCTTGAGAGAGAGGAAGAGAGTGATGGGGGAATAGAGAGGATTGTCATAGAGAAAGAGAGAGAGAGAGAGAGAGAGAGAGAGAGATGGGGGAGGACAAAGGGAGGTAGAAGAGAAAGAGAGAGAGGAAGGAAAAGGGAGGGGACTTGAAAGAGAGGAGGAGAGAGGGAGGGAGATAGGAGGAGAGAGGCAGAGATAGAGAGATGGGGTTGGAGAAGGGTAGATGGAGGGATAGAGAGAAGGAGTTGGATGGGGAGAGAGGGAGGGAAGAAGAAAGACATAAAGAGTGAGTAGTTGAGAGAGAGAGGGAGTGAGAAGGGAGAGATGGAGAGAGAGTGTATATGTTTTTGGGAGAGATAAAGAGACAAATAAGGAGAGATGGAGAGAATGGGGGAGAGAAGGAGAGATAGAGGCATATAGTAACAAAGTTGGAAGGTGAATATAAAGAGAGAGAGAGAGAGAGAGAGAGAGAGAGAGAGAGAGAGAGAGAGAGAGAGGTGGGAGACAAAGGAAGAGAGAGAGTGAAGAGAGGTAGGGGAAGAGAGATGGAGATGGAAGGGGAGAGAGAGGGAGGTATGAATAAAGACATAGAGAGTGAAAGGTGGAGAGAGAGACAGAGGGAGTGATAAGGAAGATGGAGAGAGAGGGTGAGAGGATAGCATGAGAGAGAGGGAGAGGAGGAGGGACTGATAGATTGATAGGTTGGAGAAAGAGAGTGTACGTTTTGGGGTTGATATAGAGAGATAGAGGGAGATAGAGATATAGATGGAAGGTGAAGATAAAGAAGAGATACATGGATATAAGGAGGGAGGGACAAAGACATTGATAGATATGGAGTAGGAGATTGTGTGTTTCGTGAGGTGTGATAAAGAGAAAAAGGAGGAGAGATGGAGGGAGATATAGATTTATATGGAAGGGGGAGAGAGGGAAGAATATTTATTGCATTGGATGCATTGATTTCAATGTAGATGTTGATTCCTAATCCTATTTGATTTCTTGCACTAGATGCATTCATTTTAGTGTAGATGTTGATTTATAATGATATTTGATTAATTGCACTAGATGAATTGATTTTAATGTAAATTATTTCTAATCCTATTTGATTTCTTGCACTAAATGCATTGATTTCAGTGTGGATGGTGTTTCTAATCCTATTTGATTGCTTGCAATAGATGCATTAATTTCAATGTAGATGTTGATTTCTAATTATATTTGATTGCTTGCACTAGATGCATTGATTTCAATGTACATGATTTCTAATCCTATTTGATTACTTGAACTAAATGCATTGATTTGAGTGTAGATGGTTATTTCTAATCCTATTTGATTGATTGCACTAGATGCATTAATTTCAGTGTAGATGTTCGTTTTTAATCATATTTTCCTACTTGCACTAGATACATTGATTTCAGTGTAGATGTTATTTTCTAATCTTATTATATTTTTTGCATTAGATGCATTGATTTCAGTGTATATGTTGATTTATGATGGTACATTAATTTTAAAGTCATTGGATTAATAGTGTGCATTGATTTTAGTGTAAGCACAAAAAATTATTGACAATGTACTTTTATTTTTGTGTTATATTAATTAAACCTATTAATATTGGAGAGAAAGAGAGACAAAGTATGATGCTTACTACAACAACTCGAGCTAAATATTTAAATGGTTTACGATTCCAAATTTCTTTTTCATATAATCGATATGAAAGATAAAAAAACTAACAAGGGTGACAATAAGAATAGTGCAAGAAAAGAGTTTGAGATTGATCACAATGAAGACTATTTGTAATTGACTACATTGTTATTATTCACATTTTCTATCATTCAATATTATTACATTGTCAATTTGCATTATGTTAGGGTCCTATAATAATAGGGTTCATAAAATTTTGAATTGACTTTGATAAGCTTTGTAAATATGTACATACCTTGCTTTCTGCAAGTTGTTTTCCCATATTTTGAAAAAATGAAAAATAATAAAAAATCAAAAAGAGGGTAAAAGTCCTAAAAGAAAGATTAAAGGACTTAGAAAATATAAACCCCAAAAGAAAAAGAGAAATAAGACCTGAAAGTGAGCAAGTCCAAATGCCACTACTTTTACTTTTTACTTCAACAATAATGATTATGTGCAGAGTGTCAATAAATGTCATAATCCACGATCAGTTAAATAGTTTAATCTTAACTTTTCATGTTTTAGATAGAGAATAAAAAATTTTCAAAAAATTTAAACTTGACAAATCAGTAGATAGGTAGAGACTAATGAGGAGCTCAACAGCTTAATCTAAGCCCTCGGATGAAATAAGGTATATCTAGATAGTTTTTATGCTTTGAAAGAAATTGTTTTAAGGTTGCAAGCCTAAATGCACCTGCAAAATGAAGAAAGAAATGTTAGAAATAGAAGTTGGGTAGGTAGAAAGTAGTGGAGAAATCATTAAGTAAAATGTCATAAGGCAAAATCACTAATTTCCCCTCCCCTAAGAGTATTCAGTATTCTAAGCTATCAGTCAAACAGGCTCAGAGCATTTCTCTGACTTTTGTGGGGACCGGACCCAAGGCTCTATGACTGATTAGTTAAAAATATTGAGTTCTTATGTTAAATCCTTATTTATCATCATTTTCCCTTCATTCATGTATTAAAATGCCTTTTTCCTAAGTAAAAAAACATTCTTAGTAAAATTGTAACCCTAAAATAATTAACTCCATCCCTTCATAAACATTCATAAAAAGCAACAAAATTACATTTATCCTAAGTATTAGTGAAAGAAATATAAAAATGAGCAATGCTTGATTTTATACTATACTTGGAGATAATATGCATTTTTTTTTTTATTACACTGTCCTTTCATATTAACCTTTAACATATTTTATTAAATCCCCAAGAAATAGACTTCCTTATTTATTAATTTCATTATATCTAAATACCCGAAAAAACCTACTATTATAAACTTTTGACCAAAGTCTATTATCCCATGTGCATAAATAAAAAACCCAAAATATAAAGCCCTTTGGTCTAAAATATTATCATTATTCTAATGTATCCCACCCTATAGTTTTTAAACTATCGAAAAAATGTTTAAAAGATTATATAAATACAATATATAAACCCACGTGCTTATGTTTTGTTAAAAACATTTAACAAATGTTTTAAATAAAAAACGATTAAATCCGCCTATACCATCCTTAAAACATGTCATATATATTTTATATCATTTACCCCTTGGCCATATTATAAATATTTAAACCTATCATAAGCCCCCACCATGTATTAACCCTTCCGCTGCATATAATTAAATCCGGTCCCACCTTTCCACTCCAATGCAATTCCCGAAAAATTCCTCACCGTTCGCTTTAGACTTCTTGATCTGACACTCGGAGGACGATATCATGTGAAAAACATGCTCGACCGTCTAACAGAAAAAGCCACGCGAAATAGGCATTTTTGTATCGACCCCTCCCCTCCACGTGGCTTCTCCTAATTAGATCACGTGGGTTTCGTTTAAAACCACTTACCACTGAAAACCTACATGATAAACCGACGGTTTTCAAAGCCTTTGTAATTCAAAAATTGCCTCTCACTAGACAAGACCTGCATTCAATGCAGATTCATACGTTTCAATGAAAGTTTGGGCTAATGCGTTAATTCATCTCTTTTGTGCGTTTAACCATTGTTTTACTTCCCTGACTACATAAACCTACTAAAAGCCTCTGGTTTTCATTTTAATGCCCAGAACCTTAGAATTCACCAAAAAAAACCTGTAAAGATAGTTGAAGAGCTGTACCTACTCCAGATGAACCACTGAAGTTATGAAATCAACCTGAAGCTAAAGAAACCCTTTTAAAAAGCCGATACCTACATCAAAACAAGTATTTTTCTCAGAATTCAACCTGCAAACAAATTGAAGAAACCTTTTAAAAGAAAGAGAAAGCATTCTAAAATTAAGAAATTGATGAAATCCAATTTCCCAAAAGTCCCAAAAACAGGCCAAACTCTAGCAAAAGTTTCCCAGAAACCCTAGAGTCTTTTGTGCGATATTTTAAAGGAAATTTATCAAATTTTCACAGTTTTAATGATCAATTTCAAGCTCTAAAAGGCCAAAAATTGTTAGGTCCTTATATTACTAGTATATTCCCTTCTTGTTATTAGTGTAACCCCCTTATTGCTATTATTGTACCCTTGTAACCCCCATTTTGTTATTATTGTGCCCTTAAATTATTATTGATAGGTCGGCTAGGATTACATTGTGGCCCACTAGGATTACATTATTCCCACATGGACTCCTATATATAGAAAGGAGGTTTTGTAAATTGTATTATACAATAATTGTTCATTTATGTAATGTATTGGAGGTTTCCCCCTTGAAGTGTCTTATTTCTAAGGCGTTGATATCTCTTTTCTTCTATTTTTGGAGCTGGTTACACAACATTTGGTATCAAAGCTTTGGATTCTAGCGTTTCGCTGCTCTAAACAGGTCATCATGGAATTTTTGATATAACTTTGTTTCTACGAAGGTTCAGAATCTAAAATTTTTAGGGTGTGAAGCCAAAATCCTGACGAAACTCGTCAGAAAATTTCAGATCTTGGTTTGCAATATTTTCGGAGATATGATCTGTGGAATGTAGTGCCTTTTCAGGCTCCCAAATTTCATCTCAAAGAGGTGATCGTGGGAAAATATTCATAACTCTCTCTCTGAGCATCGGATTGGAGTGCCGTAAAAAGTGGCTACAAGTACACGGACTTTGGTTTCTTAGCTATCAATTTCAGAGCCGAAGGATGAAATCATGACACGTGGAAAGTTGTACAAGTTCGCTCTACTGAACCAATCCATAATTAGGTCATTGTGGGAGATTGGACACAAATTTGTCTTGGAGAATCAAAATTAGGTCAGATTTACGGAATTAGAAAGAGAACTCAAAGGGCTAAATTGGTACCAAAATTCAAATATTGAAGTGTTGCAATCACAGAGATAATCCAATTTCAATATCGAGCTCCTCAAAAGCAAGAAAAAGGTGTGTATTTTTTTTCCGAATTGCATAAGTTTTGTTTGAAGAATCAATTTGAATTGATTATAAGGGCATATTGTAGAATAGATATCAATATTGGGTTCTAAAATATGCCCTGTAAAAATAATTCAACACCTATTAAGCCTTCAGAAGGCTCTATTATGACTCATGAAGATGAAGAATTGCAACATGATCTATCAAAAGTACAAGAGAAAGTGCAACAAATTTCACTCTCGCAAAGAGCAACAAAAAAAGAAATGGAAGTTTTGAATAAAGGCGTGAAAGCAAAGATAGACGGTTTGAAGAAAGGCGTGGAAGCTAAGATGGATGGCATGGAAGCTGGCATGGAAGCTAAGATGGATGACATGAAAGACAACATGGAAAACATGAAGAATGATCTAAAAGAAGAAATCGAAGGTTTGACAAAGTTGATACAAGAAATGTTTCCTAATGGTGAAAAGATAGTAGAAGAACCTCATGATGAGAACAAAATAAATGTTAATCGTGATTTCATAAACTCTAATGTTGGCGGGAAGAACCACCATATTCCAAAAATGGATATGAAGAAGTTTTATGGAAAGGATCCTGTAACATGGATACTACAGATGGAGCAATATTTTGATCTCCATTACGTGCAAAACACACAAAAGGTACGCATTGCAACTTTACATTTAGAACAAAATAAATTTGTATGGTATCGATGGCTTTGCTCCTGTAAAAAATTTGTCACTTGGTCAATTTTTACAGAGGAAATGATAGCACATTATGAGGATACAAAGAGCAACACCTTCTTTAGCCAATTGATAAATCTCAAACAAAAGGGTTTAGTGGGGCAACACATTGAGGACTTCCAAAAATTGAATATAAGGGTAACTGATATTCCAAAATAACACAGGATTGATCTCTTCATAGGAACTTTAAAGGATACATCCAACATGAAGTTCGCGTTTTGGAACCGGATTCATTGGAGAAAGAATTCAGGTTGGCAAGAAAAGTTGAATGTAAAATAATAGCGACAAGGAAGCCTACCACTCGATTCTATAAAGAAGGAAGTGTTGCTACGCCTAGATTTCCACAACCTACAAGGTTGACACCATAACAATTGGAAGAGAAAATAGCAAAAGGGCTTTGCTACAGTTGTGATAGAAAATACACTAAAGGTCATAAGTGTGCTGAGAAGAAATTATTTTACATAGATTGTGAAGAGCAAGAAGAAAATGAACAAGAAGAGGATATACACTAGGAACCAACCCTAGAAGAGGAAGAAATGAGTCCAACCATATCGTGTAATGCATTGGCAGGAATTACCACTCCTCAAACTCTCAAGATAGAAGGACATATCAAGAAGAAAAAGGTAATAGTGTTGATTGATTCAGGTAGAACCCATAATTTTATTCATTGTAAGGTAGCCAAGGAATTAAATTGTTTCCTATACCCAGCACCAGAATGTCAAGTGATGGTTGCAAATGGAGGAAATATAAATTTCTCTGGAAAATGCCATAATATCAAGCTAACCATGGGGGAATATGTATTGACTAGTCAAATTCTTTCCATTCCTATGGGAGGTGCTGATGTTGTACTAGGAGTACAATGGTTACAATCTTTGGGGACGGTAGCTTTTAATTTTCAAGAACTTTTCTTGAAATTTTTTCAGAAGGAAAGGAAGTCGAATTACGGGGTATTGCCAGGAAGTCGGGAAAGATAATAAGCTCTAATGTGATGACAAAGCTTCTAAAGAAAGAAAAACGAGGCGTAATTGCACAATTATGCTCACTAGAAGTTCCAACACCAAAATCATCTATTTCTGCAGATCTCCAACAAGTATTGGACAATCATTCCAAGGTGTTTAAAACTCCCAAAGGATTCCCACCTATTCGTGATCATGATCATGCTATTCATTTGATTCCAGGAAGTGTTCCTCCAAACATCACGCCTTGTAGATATCCTTACATCCAAAAGAGCAAAATTGAACGTATGATTGCAGAAATGTTAGAGGCAGGTATAATTCAACCTAGTCAAAGTTCTTTCTCTGCTAAAACCTACTAAAAGCCTAGTCAAATTTTTTACTTCCCCGACTACATAAACCTACTAAAAGCCTATGGTTGTCATTTTAACACCCAGAACCTTATAGTTCACCAACAAAAACTTGTAAAGACTATTGAAAAGCTGTACCTACTCTAGATGAACCACTGAAGTTATCAAATCAACCCGAAGCTGAAGAAACCCTTTTAAAAAGCCGATACCTACATCAAAACAAGTATTTTTCTCAGAATTCATCCTGCAACCAAATTGAAGAAACCTTTTAAAAGGAAGAGAAAGAATTCTAAAATTAAGAAATTGATGAAATCCAATTTCCCAAAAGTCCTAGAAATAGGCCAAACTCTAGCAAAAGTTTCCCAGAAACCCTAGAGTCTGTTGTGTGATATTTTCAAGGAAATTTATCAAATTTTCACAGTTTTAATGATCAATTTCAAGCTCTAAAAGGCCAGAAATTGTTAGGTCCCTATATTACTAGTATAGTCCCTTATTGTTATTAGCGTAACCCCCTTATTGTTATTATTGTACCCTTGTAACCCCCATTTTGTTATTATTGTGCCCTTAAATTATTATTGATAGGTCGGCTAGGATTACATTGTGGCCCACTAGGATTACATTATGGCCACATGGACTCCTATATATAGAAAGGAGGTTTTGTAAATTGTATCATCCAAGAATTTTTCATTTATGTAATGTATTGGAGGTTTCCCCCTTGAAGTGGCTTATTTCTAAGGCATTGATATCTCTTTTCTTCTATTTTTGGAGCTGGTTACACAACAGAAATCCTCTGCAGGTGCCCTAACCTTCTATAAATCCTTTTTCAACAGATTTTTAGCCAAATTTGCAGTAAAAAAAAACTTAGAAACCCCTGTTTTCTGTTTTATACCAGTTTGAAAGCCTTAGAACTTATTTGAGAAACTTAATTGAGCATAAAATCCAAAAAAACATTAAATTTTTCTAAATTTTCTCAATCAAACCTCTATTATAGTAAAATTTGCTTTGCAAGCAATTTAAACTTGCAGAAGCCAATCAAAATTCGTAAAAAATAGAATGTAAACAAGCATGAGGGTTCTAAAACTCCTAAACCTACTCCTTCCATGACTCCAAATACTACAATTGTAGTCAACCCATTACAATCCCCAGTTGTTGATATTGAGCATATTCCCCTAGCTAATATTGACGACAAAATAGCTGATCCTATAGTTGAATTCAATATGTTAGATACCCATAATTGGTGTTTTGAAAAATCTCTAGATGGCCATGAAGAAGTTCATATTTGGGAATCCAATCTACCCAAATATGTAGTCCCCCTGACTCACCCTTGTCAAGAAATTATTAGATTATGCCACCAGTACTACATTCCTGAACAAAGATCTATTGTGAATACAAATAAAGAGGTCCTATTTACTATCACTGCAGAGTCAATAAACCAAATTTTGCAACCTCAGCCAGACCCCAAGCAGTCCCTTTGTCTATTGAAGCCCTTAGTAAGGTATACATTGGCTTAGAATTTCCTAAAAAGTTTATGAGTTTTCAGACTTTCATGCCCTTGCATGTTGAAATTCCCAAGTTAAACCCTCCATATTGAACTTCCAAGTTCCCTGAAGGTTCAAGGCGTATAATCTCCATGTTTTCCTATATACTTGGGCATTTCACTGATGAGCACACTGATGAGTCTATCTTGGCATTTTTGTCAACCTTTTCTCCAGGGCATCCACCTTCAGTTATATTTGACTATGCTGGTTTCATTGCTGATAGTATTCACTATCAATTGACTAATTTGTAGCTATAAGGAGTATTCATATATACCTCCTATATTTTCCACTTGTTTCTATTCTTTCAATCAGAGAGATTTCCAATTTCACTTCAAAAGTTGGATATAGAAGGAAAACCTCTATCAGTTATCTTTTGGACCTCTATAATAAAAAAAAAATGCACAAAATTGAAATATTCAGAGTTTGCAGAGTTATTTTTACATCCATTAATCACCATCTTGACAAAAATAGGGAAGCCTAGAATCAGTGAGGAAATGAAGAAAATATTGCAGTTATCAGAGCGGAGCAAAGTGGGTGATTGGTATTTATATGAGAGATACACTGAAATCATAGTTTTTAGTTCTAACTTTCTTCATTACAAGCTACCCAAGAATCCATAAATGAGGATCTTTGCCTTAGAGTACATCAGGAAAATCCTAAATTCAAATTCAATTGATTTCATGGCAGCCAAGAAAAAGACCCAATTCAAACTCAAAAATCGAATTGGGCCTTTCATATGTAATCACAAAGATGCAGAAAAGGAAGCGACAAAACAACTACTGGAATATAAATTAGAAGAAAGCTTCCCATGGAATTATGATCCACAAGGGATCTTAAGTAAACTAAGGGTAAAATGTAAATTGACACCCTTTATCCATGCATCAAAGCCAAAAATATAGAAGTTTTCTAATCAAATTAAGTGGGTTGAAAACACTTTAACAGAGGCAGTTAACCAAAGGAATACTAGTCACACTTTGGAAATTTCCAAATAGGCAGAGACATCCACTAAGAGAATTAGAGATGAAGGAGCTTATACTCTAAAGACTATAATAGAAATTTTTTTTAAGATCATTTACAACAAGAGGCCAAAACTGGATACAACAGCTAAAGGTAAAGTAACAATATATGTTGAAGAAACAGAGACCTTGAATACCAACACTGAACAACCAGAGACCAATGTAGCTACTGTAATGATGAGTGAGCCAAACCGGAATGAAGAACAAATGAATAATGAAGATGCTTAGTTAATGGAAAGGCAAAAAAGTATTGAGGCTTCTTCCTCACATTCAGTTGAGAACAAGGATTTAGATATTAAGGAGAAATATAAGCAGATCAAGTTGAAGAATGAGGAAATCAAAACTAAAATATATTCTCAGTTCTTAAAGAAAAATACTGGTAGTCAAAACAAATTCCTATCAGCATTTGATTATTCAAATAAAAAATTGATTATGTCAGTATTACAGCCCATAGTATTAGTGCCAAAAAGAGTTGCTGACTATAAGAAACTTGATATGGAATTAGCTACAGATAAAATCCATGAATTAGATCAGATTGAGTTTCATAGGCAAACCTCAGAGATGCTCTATTCCATAGTCACAAAAAAAGCTATGAGTGCTCATAGGATTGAAAATACCATCTCTAATATGCAAGATCAAATGAAGATGGATAAAGCTTCATTATATGCAAAGGATCTAAGGATAAATGCCTTAGAAGATTTATTATTATAGGTAGGATATGATCCTACAAACATCAAAGTAGCAGAAGCATTGGTTAAGAAGAAAAATGAGGATATAGCTACCTTGAGGAAACAACTCAAGCTTCCTCAAAGTGAGCATCCTCAGACAAAGGAATTTTTACACGATCAAAAAGAAAAAGATGAAATGATGAGTTTGATACTTCAACTGACATCTCAAATTAAGGAAATGGAAGTACAAATGGACCAATTTTTCCAAGAAAAGGAGACAGTTAAAGAACCAGTGATTCCCATAGTCATCCCAGTCATCACTGCAGCAGTGCCTTCAACTTTAGGAGAAAAGTTGGCACCCAAAGGTCCACTGGCCACTACAGTGCCTTCAAATTTAGGAGAAAAGTTGGCACCCAAAGGTCCACTGGCCACTATAGTGCCAGTGACTTCTTGAACAACTTCAGTAACTGAATCCTCTACAACAGTGTTGCCACCTACAGATGAAAGAAGTCAACTAGTAAAATAAATTGAAGAGATGCCCTTGAAGGCAAATGAAATAAACATATTGACAAAGATAATTGAAAATATTGAGAAGACAAACAAATCAACTTAGATAGATGCTAAAATACATGAAAAAAATGCCCACAGATTGAGTGAAGTGGTAAAGAAGCTCCAAAAAGAATTAACTCTCAAGGATCCGATATCATATATTAAAAATGACCTATGGAATAAGTAATTTAAGCCATCCATTATGTTTGGCCTTAAATTCAGGTAATTTTTGAGCAGAGAGAGTTATTTTTGGCACCCCAAGCAAAGATCCAAAAAACACAAGCTAATTTAGCTGATAAACCAGAAAAGGTTGTAAGATTAATCAATTTCCTCAACAACAGGAATAGACAGGAACTAGAAGAATTAAAAACCAATGACAGGACAACAACTATCCTCTAAATTAGGAAAGTTACCACTAAAATAAATTTGATGAGGCAGCTTGAAGAGAAATGTGAAGGAATGAATACTGCTATAACCAGCTTCATGGTTAAATTCACCAATTTAAGGCAAAAGAGACTTCCTGATATCATGGTTATTAATGATAAGGCAATGCCTCAGAATTATTATGACAAGAAGATAAGATAATATGCCGAGGAGTAGGTGAACAAGCCAATAGGTCAAGTTATTCCCACAGGAAAAGTATTGTTAAAAAGTTTTGAAGATTTTTTTTATTTGCAGTATGAAATTAAGCACTTATTTGTCATCAAGCCCACATTTTCTAGGTACACTGAGGTTGATGAGAATTTAAGGAAACTCGAAAATATTCAAATTCCAAAAAAAAAGGATTGGCAAGCATTGATTGATTTTCTATGAAGAATGAAAAGCAAACAAATGAAGAAGAAAAAATATGTTTATTGTTTTCACTGTCAAAAGAGATTTTACAGTAGTAAATCAGTTTCACTGAAGGTAAAGAGTATCTGAAATGAAAGAGTATCAGTGAGAAATATTATTAGTAAAGGCAAGTTAGATTCTGAAAAATACCTAAAAAGCCAGCAAAGAGGACACATAAGCAACCCGCTGCTTCTTATCTTAATATAGTTTCTATTTATTTTGAATAAAATAGGACAACTTGCTGATTTGTTAAGAAGTTCCCACTATTACTTTTGTAAGATATTTTATTTTCCTAAGTTAATTCCTAGAAGTCATCTAGGATATTTTGTCAAACATTATATATAACTACTTCACTCTTTTGAATTATTTTTGTGTGAATAAAATTGCTGGAGATTACTATAGATATTTTGTTGACTTGAAGGCTTTGGATTTTGATTTTGAGTAGCAGACTGGATCAACTATTTGGTATCATACATCAGGATCCATGTGATAAGCTACCTGGAGTGAAGTAATCTCTTAAACATTTCATTGTTATCTTCTTTTGTTACATGCATACATCTGTGTTTTAATTCTAAATATGAATGTATAACTAGGAGTATTACTACAGGACATGTTAATAGCACCCTGTTTTTAACTAGTTATCATTTCTTTGTTTTCTTTTGATTTCTGCTGTAGGAAACCCTTAATTTCTCCCTCTCCCATTTGAACTATATCTTCTACTTCCCTTTTCCATATTTAAGGATTCTTAAGTGCCCTTTATCCTGATCATACCATCTCAAAAACCAATTTTCCAAGATCTCCAAGGATTATCTATCTTTCCCTGAAGAAATTTGACCTTTTAGGCCTCGATACCAATTATATTAGCTTGAATTAGACTCCATAGCCCAATGGACAAGTATATTTCTCTCTATCTATCTCTCCAAGTGAAATTTTCCCACCAAATCCAACAAAACCAAACCAAAATTTCACTTTAATAACTAGCCTAATATTCACAAATTAAAACAAAGTTAAACTTGAAAGAGAGAGCCCTCTTTGAACCCTAGGAAGGCTAGATCCTAGAGTTTGAAGTAGGTTTGTGGTTACCTCTAGTATTCTTTGACTAAAAACCAAATACCACAACTTAAGAATTTACTGGAGTGATAACATTACTGGCGACCATCCTGGGGAAATAACGAGTCCTCAGTCATAAAATTAGTCTTAAAGGAATCATTTAATTTATCCTTTTAATTTAATATTGTTTTTATAGGTTGTGGGTGTTGAAAAATTGTAATTATGGCTTATAGGAAAGTCTATTATACCAGGTCTAACCCGGATCCTAAGCCCGCTGTTATAGTAGATGACGCAGACCAAATTGGTAAAAAGAAAAAATAAACAGAAAAATTAGAGGATGAAATCTCATTAATAAGAGTCAATTCATTACCAAGTGAATTAGTAATTCTGTAAGATATCGATTTTGATCTGAAATTTGAGCATTCATTATTTAAAAATAAATCTGAAAGTGATTTAAAAACTGTTGTTTTTAGACCCTTCTTTTATTTCATTTTTGAATGCAAAACAAAAATCTATTATAGTAAATTATAAATCTAAGAAAGCTTAATATCAGACCAAAGTTGAAGAAATTAATGTTACTATTGTAAAGGATATTGATGAAGCTATTGAATTAGCTCATTTATTGACTTATGCAAGCAGACCTCCAGTTTCTCAATTACACACTACAATAATTCCAGCTAGAGATTCATCTCTATATGTTGTTACATCATTCATAAATTCTAGCACTAGCTCATCTACAGATCCATTTATCCCTAAGTTACCTCTACAACCTAGAGTATTATTTCCACCAATCACTTCATCCACTATATCCATTAGTTCACCTTTTTATTTCTTAAATACATCATCCTCATTTACTAGCACTTAAAATACAATCTTTAGTTCATCCATTATCATTTCTAGCATAGCTCCAAGCAGTTCTACCTTACCTCCTAGCCAAGCTAAGCTTCAAGCTATGGCTGCTAGATATGCTCCCCTTGTCCTACCACAACAACTTCATGACATGCCACAAGACTATAAAAATAAAATACCATTGTTTGATGGCACTACTGAATATACTACTTAACAACACATTGCTAAGATGATAGACTTATTTGAAATTTATGAAATTGATGATTTAGATGTTCAAATGAGACTGTTTTCACAAAATCTAACATGAGTAGTTACGAAGTGGTTTAAAGATTTAGATGCTGGTATTGTAACTGATTTAGCTGTCTTTTTTACTTCTTTTTTTAAATAAATGGAAAAAGAAAAAGAACCCCCTCCAAATTTTGTCTGAATTTGATTCTTTGAAAAGAGCTCCAAATGAGTCAGTCCAAGATTACTGCACTAGATATAATAGTGTCTATAATTATATCCCTAAAAATCTTAAACCTACTCCTTATTTAGTTCTGCTCAAATTCCCAGATGGATTTGACACATATATGGCCTACCAATTAAGGGAAAGGGATGCAGACACCTTATAAAAAATGCAAATTGATGCAGTTAGTGTATAAGTGAACATTCTAGCTAGAAAAGCTAGACTTAGAAATGAAAGAAGAGTGACCATTAAAGAATAAAATGCTAATTCAGATACAAAAATGGATGTTAGAGCTAAAACTTTAGTAAGAGTGATTGATAGACTAGATAATATAGACAGAAGACCCCAGTGGGATAACCAACAACATATTAGAAATCCCAAGAAACATCCCCAGACCAAAAAATTAGGCCACCATTCCAAGATAAATATGTTGAGAGTTCTCAGAATAATAATGATGATGAGGAGGATACTATTAATCTAATGGGAATTGATGACAATAATACTATTTTCCTAACTTAGGAAGATCAGGAATTGTTTGAACTTCAACAACTTAAATTAGTTTCTAGTCAATCCTTTGATTATAAGCAAGGTTATGATTATGAAATAAATGAAATACACATTCAATATAACCTTAGAAACAAGAAAAAAAATGAGTCTTCTACTAATAAAGTTTTCCAAACTCAGAATGAGAAAATAGTAGAAACCCCTAAAATAAATGTTTTGTGAATTCTCCCAAGGGAAAATAAGAAAAACTCAAATTCCTCCCAAAATGTTTCTAGTGCTAAGAAAGCATCAGGCCCTAAAATTGTTGATATTACTGATGAAGTTTCTCAAGCTACAAAAGATTCACAAAAATCTATTGCTGCTAAAGATTCTAATTCTGTTAAAACGGAAAATTTAGATCCCAAAAAACTTTCTGCTGATCCTAAAACAATAGACTCAAAGATTGTTACTTCAAAAAAATCTACTGATAATTCTAAGTCAGAAATAACATCTACTACTTCACAAACAATCCCTAAAAATAAAGTTAGAAGTAGTAAAAAAGAAGAAACACAAACAGAGAATCATAAAACAATTGAAAATGAAAAAAAAAACTGTAGAAAAACAAGACAAACCAACATAAACTACAATTACCAAAGAAGAAATGATTCAAATTAGTAAAAATCAACCTGCATTCAACATACAATCAGAAATTGCAAAGCTTAAAATACCAATTCCTTTGACCGAATTGGTAAAGAATGACTTGTATAAATCAATGATAACTAAAACATTAAATATGAATGATGGAGAAGACTCCATAAATCTAAATGATGATCAGCCAGAGTTGATTTTTGGCCCAGATGTAAATGGAAAAAATGCAGATGGTGAAGTTCCCCCATTTTATATCAGTCTCACTATTCATGATCAAATTCTACATAACACAATGCTAGATTCAGGAGCTTCGCATAATCTAATTCCCAAAGCCATCATGGAAACTCTGAATCTAGAAATTACAAGGCCATACAAAGATTTATTTTCTTTTGATTCCAGTAAAGTTAAATTCTTAGGTTTAATCAAGGATTTATGTGTAACACTAGTTCAATACCCTGGTAAGAGTATATTAATGGGCATTGTAGTAGCTGATATCCCACCAAAATATGGTATGCTATTTTCTTTCTCATGGGGAGAAAAGTTACAGGGATATCTACAATTGGACATGTCTTATGCTACTATATCAGTGTTTGGATAGCCTAAAAAGCTATATAGGGAAACATTAATGAAATACATGGTCAGTAGTGCTGAAAAATCTATAAACTATCCAATTTACTCTACACCAACTGACCTTGATTCTTTTATCCTATGTAACTCTAAAACAAATGAAATCCAAAATGAAATAGTAGATAAAAATAAAGCACCAAACAATGATAACATTTTTCATCAATCTCAATGGAGTTTAGACTTTGATGGTTCAGTGAATAAGTTAGGAGCAATAGCAGGAGTCTGGATAAAAAAAGTATGGAGACCAATCATTCTGAAGGTCATGCTTTCAGGCTAAATTTCAAATGTACAAACAATATGGCTGAGTATGAAGCCCTCATCCTAGGACTCCAAATCATTATAAACTTAGGAGGAAAAATATTTTTAATCATGGGAGATTCAGATTTGATCATAAAACAAGTAAATGGAGCTTATTCCATTTACAATCCTAAACTAAGCAGATATAGAGACACTGTCATAGATTTCACTGATGATTTATTGGAATGCAAGTTTGTTGTTATACCTAGAAAGAAAAATATACAAGTTCATTGTCTTGCAACTTTTGCTAGTCCATGCAATTTACCATTCCAACCTAATTACAGATATACTTCTGAAGTCAAACATAGGCCAATAATTCCAGATAATCTTAAGTATTTGGAATTTTTTTCTCAAGATGAACAGATTTACAAGTTTATGAACAATGAAGGAGAATTTCAGAATTGTATTATAGATATAGATTGTAAAATAAATGATGATTTGGATTGTGGAATATATTTGAAGAACTTAGATTTAAATAGAATAAAGTTTGATAAACCTATTAGATTTATTCAAGATGATATAGATAGCTTACAGAAAGTAGAGACTGAAGAAATTATTGAAAATGAATTAGATATATTGAATCTTAAGGATAATTTTTTACCTAAAGGTTTAACTCGATTAGAGGATCCTTTTCAATGATGTAACTAGAAAACAAAAAATGGAGCTAGTAAGATCTGATATAAAGAATGTAACATTGGTACAGAGTTAAAACCAAAGATAATGAAAATGTCAAAAATTTTACCTCAACAAGAAAAGGATAAATATATTGAGCTTTTAAAGGAATATCACGATGTGTTTGCTTGGAGTTATGAAGATTTTAAATCTTATGATACAAACATAATCCAACATAAAATTGCAATAAAAGAAGATCAAAAGCCATTGAAACAAAATTTAAGAAGGATTAACCCTCTCCTATTACCTTTGATTGAAAAAGAAGTTAAAAGAATGTATGATGCCCAGATTATTGCACCAATCAGATATTCTGATTGAGTTTCCAACTTAGTCCCAACAAGAAAGAAAATAGGAGAAATTAGATTGTGTTCTGACTTTAGAAATCTTAACAAAGTATCCTTAAAGGATAATTAACCTTTACCTAAAATGGACCACATATTACAAAGGTAGTAGGTTCTTCAAGGATCTCATTATTAGATGGTTTTTCAGGATACAACAAGATCCTAGTTCAAGAAGAAGACCAAGCTAAAACAACATTTACTACTCCTTGGGGCAATTTTATGTATGTAAAAATTCCTTTTGGTCTAATGAATTTAGTAGAAACCTTTCAAAGGGCTATGGACATAGCCTTTGCAAAGGAAATACATGAGTTCTTATTAATTTAATTAGATGACATTACTGTGTTTTCGAAAATAGATAATGAACACTTGGATCATTTGAGACAATTTTTTATTAAGTGTAGGAAATATGGCATCTCTTTAAGTCCTGAGAAAACTCTATTTGGATTAGAAGAAGGTAAGTTACTTGGAAATATAATCTCAAAATAAGGAATTAGGATAGATCCTGCTAGGATAGAAGAAATTCTGAACATCAACCCACCAAGAAACATCAAAGAATTACAAGCCTTTTTAGGTAAGATAATTTTTTTTAAGAAGATTAATATCTAATTTAGCTGAGATAATTAGAGAACTAAATAACATGCTAAAAAAAGATTCAGTTTTTATATTAACCGTTGAGGCTAAACAATCATTTGACTCTATCAAACATGTCTTAACCAAAACTCTAGTCCTAATAAGTCTTGATTTTAAGAAAGATTTCATGTTTTTTTCATTTTCTTCAGAACACACCATTGTTGCAGTTTTACTGCAGAATAATGGCCAAGGATTTGAAAAACCCATAGATTTTTTCAGTATGGGCCTTAGAGATGCTCCTTTGAAGTACAAAATTATGGAAAAACAAGCCCTAGCCTTGGTTAAGGCCATTAAAGACTTCAGTGTTTATATTCTCTACTCACACATTATTGCCTATGTCCCAAATTCTGTAGTTAAAGACATTCTTACTGAGGATGGTCCTGATGGAAGAAGAGGTAAGTGGATTTCCACTATCTTGGAATATGACATAGAGATAAAACCCACCAAGCTCATTAAAGGTCAAGGATTAGCCAGACTTATGGCTAAATCCAATTGTAATGCCCTAGACATAAATTTTATTGCTCAAGTAGATGATAAAGAAGATATGGAGACTCCATCGATCAGTGAAGCCTTTTCACACTCACCTTGGTATACAGATATCATATTTGTACTCCAAAACTTACAATCTCCTCCTAAATTGTCAAGAACCAAACCTAGATTTTTAAAACTTAAAGCAGTAAGATTTTGTATCTTAGATAATGTACCTTTTTGGAGAGATCGTAGTCGGATTTTACTAAATTGTTTACTAAAGGAAGAAGATAACAAAATAATTGAAGAATTTCATGCAGGTTACTGTGGAGGACATTTATCCAGGAAAACTACTGCTGGAAAGATCTTGAGAGATGGTTTTTATTAGCCTACCTTGTTTGTTGATGTCAAAAAATATGTTACTTCATGTCATAAGTGCCAAATTTTTTAGGGTAAGAAGAAATTATTACCCCTCCCTTTAAATCCTATTTCAACTAAAATTCCATTTCAACAATGGGGTTTCGACTTCATTGGTGAAATTCACCCTCCCTCTTTAGGCCAACAAAAGTGGATTTTGACAGCCACTGATTATTTTACCAAGTGGATTGAAGCCATACCTTCTAGAAAATCCACATATACTGTCATTATTTCCTTCCTAGAAAACAACATCCTTTCAAGATTTGGGTGCCCTCAAAATATAATTACTGACAATGCAGCAACATTCAAATCCAAGAAAATGATTGACTTTTGCCACAAATACCATATTACCCTAGGCCACTCTAATGCATACTACCCCCAAGGTAATGGCCTAGTTGAATCCTCAAACAAAAGCCTTTTAAATATCATCAAAAAGTTACTTGAAGACAACAAAAAGACTTGGAATAAGAAGTTAGTCAATGCCTTATGGGCAGATAGACTTACTACTAAAAGATCCATTTGTACTTCACCTTACCAACTAGTTTATGGAATGGATGTTATTTTTCCTTCCTCCTTAGGTGTACGAGTGATGAAAATTATCCAATAATTACAGGTTGAAACAAATGAAATCCAAAGAAGTATCAATCAAACTATTCACTTGCAACAAACAAGGGAAGAAGTTCATATCAAATCTCAAGTCATTGAAGATAATATCAAGAAAATCTATGATAAAAAGACTAAAGAGGATGATTTTTACATAGGAGATAAAGTGTTAAAATGGGATTATAGAAGAGAGAAAAAGGAAAACATGGAAAATACCTTATGTATTTTATGGATATAGAGGTAATAATGATTTCTTTCTAAAAGAATTGGATGGAACAGATCTTCAAGAAGGAGTCGTTAATGGCAGAATGTTGAAGCACTACTACTCACCTGAGTTAACCAATAGTTAGTTTTTATTCACTTTGATCATTATACATATACATTGCAAAGTTGAAGCCTAAAGAGAAGGCCCTAAGCTTTAAAAAGTGAATATCATAAATATGAATAAGTTGCATCAGGAGACATTTACAGGATCATCACAGTCAAATTTCAAAGGCTACTAGTCTCAGAGTTCTTGATATTTCACCAAGAAATGTCATCCCTATGTTGAGCCACTATTAGGGTCCTATAATAATAAGGTTCATAAAATTTTGAATTGAATTTGATAAGTCTTGTAAATATGTACATACCTTGCTTTCTGCAAGTTGTTTTCCCATATTTTGAAAAAAGGAAAAATAATAAAAAATCAAAAAGAGGGTAAAAGTCCTAAAAGAAAAATCAAATGACTTGAAAAATATAAACCCCAAAAGAAAAAGAGAAATAAGACCTGAAAGTGAGCAAGTCAAAATGCCATTACTTTTAATTTTTACTGCAACAATAATGATTATGTGCAGAGTGTCAATAAATGCCATAATACATGATCAATTAAACAATTTAATCTTAACCTTTCATGTTTTCAATTTCATGTTTTAGATAGAGAATAAAAATTTGTCAAACAGTTTAAACTTGACAAATCAGTAGACAGGTAGAGAATAATGAGGAGCTCAACAGCTTAATCTGAACCCTCGGATTAAATAAGGTAGATATAGATAGTTTTTATGCTTTGAAAGAAAATGTTTTAAGGTTGCAAGCCTAAATGCGCCTGCAAAATGAAGAAAAAATGTTAGAAATAGAAGTTTGGTAGGTAGAAAGCAGTGGAGCAATCATGTGAATAAAACATCATCAGGAAAAATCACTAATTTCCCCTCCCCTAAGAGTATTTAGTAATCCAAGCTATCAGTCAAACAGGTTCAAAGCATTTCTCTAACTTTTGTTGGGACCGGACCCAAGGCACTATGACTGGTTAGTTAGACATATTGAGTTCTTATGTTAAATCCTCATTTATCATAATTTTCACTTCATTCATGTATTAAAACCCCTTTTTCCTAAGAAAAAACACATTCTTACTTAGTAAAATTGTAACCCTAGAATAATTAACTCCATCCCTTCATAAGCATTCATAAAAACCCACAAAATTACATTTATCCTAAGTATTAGTGAAAGAAATATAAAAATGAGAAATGCTTGATTTTATACTATACTTGGAGATAATATGAATTTTTGTTTTATTACACCACCTTTTCATATTAACCTTTAACATATTTTATTAAATCCCTAAGAAATACCCTTCCTTATTTATTAATTTCATTATATCTAGATACCCCAAAAAACCCACTATTATAAACTTTTGACCAAAGTCTATTATCCCATATGCATAAATCAAAAAAACCAAAATATAAAGCCCTTTGGTCTAAAACATTATCATTATTCTAATATATCCCGCCCTATAGTTTTAAAAAAATCGAAAAAAGGATTAAAACACTATATAAATACAATATATAAAGTCACCCGCTTATGCTTTATTAAAAACATTTAACAAATGTTTTAAATAAAAAAATGATTAAATCTACCTATACCATCCTTAAAACAAGTTATATATATTTTATATCATTTACCCCTTGGCCATATTATAAAGTTTTAAACCTATCATAAGCCCTCGCCACATATTAACCCTTCCGCTGCATATAATTAGACCTGGTCCCACCTTTCCACTCCAATGCAATTCCTGAAAAAATCCTCACCATTTGCTTTAAACTTCTTGATCCGATGGTCAGAGGACGATATCACGTGAAAAACATGCCCAGCCGTCTAATAGCCAAAGCCACATGAAATAGGCAGTTTTGTATCGACCCCTCCCCTTCACTAGCTTCTCCTAATTGGATCGTGTGGGTTTTGCTTAAAACCGCTTACCACTGAAAATCTACGCGATAAACCACCGGTTTTCAAAGCCTTTGTAATTCAAAAACTGCCTCCCACCAGACAAGACCTACATTCAATGCAGATTCATATGTTTTAATGAAACTTTGGGCTAATGAGTTAATTCATCTCTTTTACGCGTTTAACCATTGTTTTACTTCCCCAACTGCATAAACCTACTAAAAGCCTATAGTTGTCATTTTAACGCCCAGAACCTTAGAATTCACCAAAAGAAATCTGTAAAGACTGATGAAGAGCCATACCTACTCCAGATGAACCATTGAAGTTATCAAATCAACCCGAAGATAAAGAAACCCTTTTAAAAAGCTGATCATTGCATCAAAACAGATATTTTTCTTAGAATTCAACCTACAACCAAATTGAAGAAACCTTTTAAAAGATAGAGAAAGCATTCTAAAATTATGAAATTGATTAAATCCATTTGCACGAAAGTCCCAAAAACATTCCAAACTCTAGAAAAATTTTCCCAGAAACCCTAGATTCTGTTGCGCGATATTTTCAAGGAAATTTATCAAATTTTCACAGTTTTAATGATCAATTTCAGGCTCTAAAAGGCTAAAAATCCTCTGCAGGTTCCCTACTCTTCTATAAATCCTTTTTCAACTGTTTTTTAGCCCATTTTACAGACAAAAAAACTCGGAAAACCCCTGTTTTCTATTTTATACTAGTTTTAAAGCCTTATAACTTATTTGAGAAACCTAATTGAGCATAAAATCCAAAAAGACATTCTATTTTGCTAAATTTTCTCAATCAAACCTCTATTATAGTAAAATTGCTTTTGCAAACTGTTTAAACTTGTAGAAGCCAATCAAAATGCCTAAAAAATAGAATGTAAACAAGCCTGAGGGTTCTAAAACTCTTAAACCTACTCCTGCCATGACTCCAAATACTGCAATTGTAGTCAAACCATTACAACCCCCAGTTGTTGATATTGAGCATATTCCCCTAGCTGATATTGACTACAAAATAACTGATCCTATATTTGAATTCAATTAGTTATATATCCATTACTGGTGTTTTGAAAAATCTCTAGATGATCATGATGAAGTTCATATTTGGGAATCCAATCTTCCAAAATATGTAGTCCCCCTGACTCTTCCTTGTCAAGAAATTATTAGATTATGTAACTAGTACTACATTCCTGAACAAAGAGCTATTGTAAATGCAAATAAAGAAGTCCTATTTACCATTACTGCAGATTCAACAAACCAAATGTTGCAGCTTCAACCAGATCCCCAAGCAGTCCCTTTGTCTATTGAAGGCCTCACTAAGCTATACATTGGCTTAGACTTTCCAAAAAATTTCATGATTTTTCAGACTTTTATACACCTTGTTACACCATTTTTTGGTCATCTATCCCATTGGTATTAGATGGACCCAAGTACACCATGCAAGACCAATTTTACCCTAAGTATAATTGCTTTCACTATGAAAATAACTTAGTAAAACCACCTTTATTAAGTTGTTTATGGTCTAAATAGGAAATCCCATGGGGAAACATTAAATAAATCCCTATTTGTTTGATTTTCCTCAAGGAATAGTTATTTGACCAACATTTTAATTAATATTCATGGTTATGTTTAACCCAAAACAAGGAAATTAATTAGATAAATCATTATTTATCTTATTATTTTCTAAGAATAATTATTTAAACATTACTTATATAATATTCTTTGTTAAATATGACTAAATCTCTCTTAAATAATTAAATAAATCATTATTTATTTGATTATTACTCAACCATATCTTTAAAATAATAAATAAATCATTTATTTATTTATTATTACTTAATCACATCCCTAAAATGATAAATAAATCGTTTATTTATTTATTATTTACAAATAAGGGGATTTGACTCAAGTCAAATTCTTTTTCCCTCCAATAAATATAATAAAATATTCCATAAAAGTTGGACCTTGATTTGGTTAATAATATTTTAATTACGCACCAATATCTAGACTAACTTAATATTTTGTTATAAATAGAAGGGTTTTCCCATTCATTTGTCACCTTTTGTTGCCTAAAGATCTCTCTGGATCTCAACTTTTGGTCTAGCTATTGATCCACCATTATAGCCATATTTTTCCACATTTTTCTGGGTTTTCTACACCATCAAGAGAGAGGAATTATATATCTAGAGTGCTAAGGATTTACAAGAACCCATCCCATTGAGGAGAACAGGGAACACCCTCTTGTGTTTTCCTTCGAGGTGCCATCAATACAAAATCTATTTGATATATTCTTGTCTTGTCTATTGGATGCATGGAGTAAATCTTATCTTTTCTACTGTTTAATTTCTTCTAATGCATAGATCTAGATTTTTACAACATTTATCATGATCAACTAACTGCAGATCTGAAGATATTAGCAGTCATTTTTGTTGTTAGAGTTGTTTGTTATGCATAGCTAAAGTGTTATTTTTTCGTATGCTTGGAATTAAGATTCATACTAACAACTGGTGACTCCACACGAGTTTACGATTATGATCACTGTTGTTTTTCTAATCCTTGCATATCCAGCTGCTTCAAACCCTAGGATTCCCCTTCATTCCTTTTTTTTTGCTTTTCTTTATGTTCTTTTTAACCTATAAAACCCTAAAACGATAAAAATTCTGACTTCCATGTGTTTTCGGACCTATTGTGTAGGTGACAGACATCGGCCGCAGCTGAGACGAATTTTTTTTATGAAATCCACCATCGAGAGTGTAAAAAGTACAGGTCACACTTTCAGCCCAAAACCTACGACCTGGACCTCCAGGGTGGACTTTACAGCCCAAAAAGTGTGACCTCTATTGAAAACAGGTTAGAAACTGCGACTTGGACTTTTTGCAGGGATTTTTCTGAAAGTTTTCTGGGTTTGTTTGAGCCTCTGTTTAGAGTTGTCTGACCTCCATATCCAATCGTTTTGGACCTGTACTTATTCTATTTCACTTAACTAAGTGGGAACCTAGACCCCTAGGGCTTCAGTACCCTCCACTTTTTGTGGAAGAGTTTTTGTTGTTGGAGTTCGTCTGGAATTTCAGAGTCTTCAGCCTTTTCTTGAGATCTGATACCTCACCTTCAGATCCACTTCATATCAGCTTGTTATCCATCAAAATCCCCTTATTTAGATCTGTTTGGGATTTCTTTTAGGGCACACTCCACTTCCCTCCTGGAGATATCCTTTTGCCACCTCTTTTTATAGAAATTTTCCTCTAATCTGTTGTTGTTTCTGCATCACTTTCCAGCAGACTTTGTCATTAGATCCCTGTCCATTTTGACCTTAGATCTATTGGATATTTTAGTGTGTTTTGATTAGTTTTTTTACTCACCTATATACTAGTTGTTGAGAAACTCGCCTCCTTGGGTTTAGATTAGTGCATTATCAGTTGTCTATTTTCTATTTTTACAGGCCTATATATTGACATTTGCAGGTTTATTTATAGCTATAAAACACAATTTTTATTTTTCTCTACAAACGTCTCGGTTTAAAAATAAAAATTTACACACTTTCACACACACACCATAAGCGAAAAAGGGCTTGGTTAACACTGCCAAGAAAAGACTCTAAAACATTGAAATCAATTGATCCTGCACCTCTCTGCCCTTGTTTCGACATTGTAATCAGTTCATCCTACACCTCCCTGCCCTTGCCAGTCTCTTTTTCCTTTGTGTCGTGTTTGTGTCGACACCATTGCGCCACCAAGGTGTTTATCTCAGAGACTTCTTGGCCTTCATCCTTAGTTTCCGGCAGGAAAAATCACTCCTCTACGTAGAGTTTGAGTTAGTCCTCCATCGAGTCTGCGCACCGACTCTTCTTCTGGTCCATTGGGTTCTCCTTCTCTTTCTTCCTTCGGTTATCCCCCTGACACCTTCACTATGTCTGATGCAGGACATAATACTGGTGGTAACCCCAGCCCTCTCATTGGGAATACCACTAGTGGGACCGCAACAGACACTACCCCGACTGCACCCTTGCTCCCTTTCATGGTAGGCCTCAGCCTCCCTGACTTCGACCAGTTGATAAACGACCCTATACACCATGACACTAGTTGGCCATCTATGCCAACAAAGCTCCCTTTAGACATCCCAAATTTTGAAGGTCTTGCTGGACAAGATCCTTCAAATCATGTTCGATATTTCCACATGTGGTGTTCATCTAATTCCATTACCGATGACTCTATCCATCTTCGGTTGTTCCAACGAACACTTACTGGTGAAGCTTCTAAGTGGTATGTTGATCAGGCCCCTTCCTCTCATACCACCTTTGCGACTCTTTCCTAGCCTTTTTTGTCTTATTTCCAGCTTCCCCTTCGTTACGAAACTGGTACCGAGTTCTTGACCTCTTTCCGTCAATTGTCTTTGACCCGCCTATCCGACCATGTTTAGGAATGGCAGAGAAGAAGGAGCCTATGTCGAGCCCCTACCTTCGAAGACCGTGTCTACTTGGACTGGTTCCTTAGTACTCTCTTGCCACCTATTAGGAGAGACGTCGCATCGCACTTTCCTTAAACCGAAGAAGCCGCTCTCCAAATTGCGTTAAAATATGACCTGATCTACGCTTAGTCAGGTTATGTTTATACCATTCTACCTGATTTTCCTACATCCAATAGTGCCAACACATGGGGGGAATCTCATGCCGCTGAAGGTATTGTTGGAGCTCTCTTTAATCTGTATGCTCAACCTCCCATGGGCTATGGTTTTCCTCAGGGAGGGGCCAACACCTCCTGAAAATTTCCCCCTCCCGATAGCACGTATCCAGGATACGGCATGCCTCCTCTTTTTTCCCAACCTCTTGTCTACCACACTGCTACCCAACCTCCTTTTTTTCTGTATCCACAACCTGATACTCCAGCTCCTCCAACATTAGCACCTCCTCCTCCCTTTCCTTCTCAACTCACGCAACAACAACCACCACCCCCTCAGGGACAAGTGTATGCATAGCAGGGGGCGACTAATCCTCCTTCCTCAAAAAGGAAGAGGAAAGGCACTCAAAATAAAGCTGCCCCTGGTAATCCTGGACCTAATCAAGGTAATGATCCTAACACTACAAACCAGAAACAAGGCACTCAGCCCAAGTAGGACAGGCCTCTTCATACAAACAAGCCCTATTTTTGTTGTGGTGTTTATGGTCATTATATGCATGATTGTCCTGTGTTGCCACAAATGAGACAGATATGGGAGTCTCAAGCAACATTGAGAGGACAACAAGCCATCCCTTCCGTTCCGCCCAGTCCTACACCTAGTCAACCTACTTTGCTTACTGATCCTTTCCCTCAACAGGGATTTGTGGCTACCCAAACACCTGAAGGTCAGGTGGCCACTCAAGCTCTCCCATCTAGTTCCCCTAATTATCGAATTTTCATTATGTCCTCTGACTATCCTTCTGAACCTCCTTCTCATGGCCCTTTAACTTTAGATGGTACTCATGACCCCCTTTACCCTCCTGGAATGGTTCCTCCAGGCCTCAACCATCTCGAAGCCATCCCATCTGGTCATTACCCCTTTGGTCATATACCATTCCTATCTCCCCCACTAGGAGTGTACACAGTACTTGTTATGGCCACCCTCTCTCTTCCTAACTTGACCCTTGGGGTTCCTGTCTAGTACATCCTCCAGCCACTACCCCACCTAGTCAACCTAAACCTTATCTTGCTTTGACCTCGGTTCAACCGGTCCCTATGACTTCTCCCGCTGTAACAATGCCTCATGCACCTCAACAGGAACCACCTCCCGTTTCGACCGCTTTGGGTAAGAAGGGAAAAGATCGCAAGGGGGCATCAAAGGACAAGGTTACCCCAACAAAACCTGCCCCTTGTCGGCCCCCAAAGCGTACCATCCAGTGTGCGTTGTGTTATTTTGTCGACCATGCCACCTATACTTTTCTGGAGTTTCCTCACCTCAAGTCCATGGTCAGTGAAATGTTTCCAGAATTTGATATCCTAGAGGTATATGTCACTATACCCGATTCAATCCTGAAACTCAAACCATTATGCACAAATTACCCTTGTGCTTTGTGTGATTTCCATGGCCACTACACTCACCTTTTTCCTTGCCTCAAAGAGTGTCGTTCCTCTTTAGAAGACTTATGCCAATTCAAGGCCAAGCATAATAAGTCAACCACTCCCTTATTTTTGCATCTTGCTTCGGCAAAACTAGAGGACAAAGATGCTCCCATTGACATTCCCCCTTATGATGTTGAGATAACAGGGCCTTGGTCGGAAGTCCCCGATGAGACCTCCCTTGATGTTTCACCTGACCTCCCTTCAACACCCTCCCTAGTCTCAACATCGGTTGATCCTTTGTCTACATACTCTTCTGTCACCCCTTTTGACGATGCGCATGCGAACCTCTCCTCTCATGAAGAGGAGTTGCGTAGCTTCGCCACATCAGGTGGTCTTTCTTCCATCAGTCACCCCATCTTCTATTACGATGATGACATTATGGAAGTATCCACCACTCCTGACTTTATCTATTCCCCCTTACATCAAACTCATGCATTCGAACCACATGCACCTTGTGGCCATTACATTGACACCCAATGTTTGCGTAAGGGGGCACCCATATTTGAGAGACCAGGAGAAGTAGTTCTCCACCACTCCCCTAGTGAATCTAGTCATGTCGACTCTAGTCCCATTATTCTTCCACATTTAGAAGAACCTCTAGAGTCTCATATCACTTCAAGATCACTCTAGGGATGATACCCCTCATCATTCCTTCATATTTCATCAGCAATCTAGTCTCATAGACATTGCGGTTGACCAACCTATGGGTTTTCTAGGAGAACATCAGGTCATTATCCCAAATCCTATCTTTGGGATCGGAACACCATGTATGCCAACCTAGAATCTTAAAGTCCATTTGATTCATATATGCGGTACCAAAAGAGATTGGTAATAGTTCATTTCATTTCTCAAACTACATAACCATACCAAAAACAAGTGGCGCACCACATCATTAAAATTTGTTTAGATTTCCCTTTTTTTTGCATGTCCATAACATGCCTGGGGGCACCCATGCCCCTCAACCATAAAATCCCAGATCTCAGCCTTGAAACCCCCTTTCTCTGACAGGTCACACTTTCCAAGTCATTCCCTGGGATAGGTAGCAGTTTTCTGCCCAGTACCTACAACCCAGATCACAAAGCAAACTACAAGAAAGTGAGACCTAGCCTATTCATGAGCTCTGGGTACCTAAGCTAAAATTTCAACCCACTAAAATGAAAGAGTACGATTAGGCATCTTACCTACAACTTTCGAATCTTAAATTCCAACGGTCAGTTAATTTTCTGCAATCGCCACAAGATTTAATTCCTCCTCTGCTCATGACATTCACCACAACTCCACTAGCGAATGAGTGAATCTGGAAGGAAAATGCCTTATTAAAAGAAAACCCCTGATTTTTCTTTTGCTTACTATGACGAAACCGTAGCTCAGTTTGACAAACCTTCTGTACCATTGGAAAGATATCACCAAGCCCTCAAATGGGTATCTATTAGATTTTAGTGATTTGATACTTCACCAGAACACATTTTCCCAAGAAGCGTCACTTCACCCTTCCTCAAAATCGAATTTCTTCACTTGCAACACTCATGCTGGGGGCACCACATTACCTCCATACTTGTCCATGCTCATGTTGATTTTCGTCATGAGTTACTATCTTTTACTCATGCTTTTATGGTCCCCATTGGACCCTTTACATATGTGGCAGCACCATTGATTTACCCTTGTTTAGAGCATCCGAGTGGAGTCATCATTGCATTCATGGAGTCTATCCCAAGTCCCTTTGCATCCAGCTATAGTCCTCCATCATTCATTGCTTGGTCCCTCTCTCATGTCGCACATTATGGCCTTAAGTCCCACTATCCCCTATCCATCATGATGTTGTGTCAGTCGCTGCTAGGTCATCCATGCCCTTTATTCTCTAACAAGGAAAGTTGTCTATTCGCTACTCATTCCCCCCATTTCATCATCATCATTGGTGTCAGTCTGTCAGTCACTCTACTATTATCTCTCATGCATTAGTTGAGGATCCCTTATTGCCTCACCTATGGCGGACCTCCTTTTGTCGACATCAACTCATTCATTCCAGAAGACAGGTCTAGAGGGCGGTGTACCTTGGTTCCAACTTCCACTCTTTTTTAGTGCCCCGGATCAGGCAAAGGGACTCCTTATTTCCCTTTGACACTATTGGTTCTCAGCTTCAGCTCACTTCAACATGATCAAGATCCATATACTTTATGGTTTAGTGATGAAACAGTTGATATCGGTGATTCCCAAGTGTGTGTGAGATGTCTCAACCCTCATGAGGGGTGACCCTATAGGTAGCCCCCCACATACCTGGATGACTTCTTTGCTTCAACCTTCGATGCAGCTCCATAGATTTGATGATATCGACCGCAGTCACTTGCAGCACTTGCTTGATTTCATACATCAGTCAAAGTTTCAGAGCCCTTTCCTGTTTACAGGGGCATCTGGGTTGTTTTCATATCTCATGTACTCAGATATTATTGTAAAAATTCCTGGCTGTTATCCCAGGCACAATATATATGTGGGATTCATGATTATGTTATTCATCTGGCTCATGTTTATGCTAGCATATGCTTTATTATTTTGTCCCATGCTTTTCCGAATGCCTTATTTTTTGTACTATTTCCTCGGCGTGCATAGGTATGCCTCCCCCGCCGCCTATAGCAGGTACTCACTTATGAAAAAGGCTTGTCACACATGCAAGTCACCTTCTCAGGGTCTAGTTATTTCAGCACTTTGGTCTACCTTACACTCCTCTCTCTTTGACTTCCCCTTTCACGTCTAGTGATTGAGTTCTTACAATGTACTTCGGTCATACAATTAGCTCCTAACGGTCACACGCTGAGGGGCAATCTATTACACCATTTTTTGGTCATCCAACCCATTGGTATTAGATGGACCCAAGTACACCATGTAAGACCAATTTTACCCTAAGTATAATTTCATTCACTATGAAAATAACTTAGTAAAACCACCTTTATTAAGTTTTTTATGGTCTAAACAGGAAATCCCATGGGGAAACATTAAATAAATCCATATTTGTTTGATTTTCCTCAAGGAATAGTTAGTTAACCAACAGTTTAATTAATATTCATGGTTATGTTTAACCCAAAACAAGGAAATTAATTAGATAAATCATTATTTATCTTATTATTTTCTAAGAATAATTATTTAAACATTACTTATATAATATTCTTTGTTAAATATGACTAAATCTCCCTTAAATAATTAAATAAATCATTATTTATTGGATTATTACTCAACCATATCCTTAAAATGATAAATAAATCATTTATTTATTTATTATTACTTAATCATGTCCCTAAAATGATAAATAAATCATTTATTTATTTATTATTTAAAAATAAGAGGATTTGACTCAAGTCAAATTCTTTTTCCCTCCAATAAATATAATAAAATATTCCATAAAAGTTGGACCTTGATTTGGTTAATAATATTTTAACTACACACCAATATCTAGACTAACTCAATATTTTGTTATAAATAGAAGGGTTTTCCCATTCATTTGTCAGCCTTTGTTGCCTAAATATCACTCTGGATCTGAACTTTTGGTCTGGCTATTGATCCACCATCATAGCCATATTTTTCCATTTTTGTTTGGGTTTTCTACACCATCAAGAGAGAGGAATTCTATACCTGAAGTGCCGAGGATTTACAAGAACCCATCCCATTGAGGAGAACATGGAACACCCTCTTGTGTTTTCCTCCGAGGTGCCATCAATACAAAATTTATTTGATATATTCTTGTCTTCTCTATTGGATGCATGGAGTAAATATTATCTTTTCTACTGTTTAATGTCTTCTAATGCATAGATCTAGATTTTGCAGCATTTATCTTGATCACCTAACTGCAGATCTGAAGATAGTAGCAGCCATTTTTGTTGTTAGGATTGTTTGTTATGCGCAGCTAAAGTGGTATTTTTTCATATGCTTGGAATTAAGATTCATACTAACACCCATGCATGTTAAAATTCCCAAGTTAAACCCTCCATATTCAACTTCCAAGTTCCCTGAAGGTTCAAGGCATGTAATCTCCATGCTTTCCTTTATACTTGGGTATTTCAATGATGAGCACACTGATGAGTCTATCTTGGGATTTTTGTCCACCTTTTCTCCATGGAAACCACCTTCAGTTATATTTGACTATGCTGGTTTCATTGCTGATAGTATTCACTATCAATTGACTAATTTGCAGCTGGAAGGAGTATTCAGATATACCTCCTATCTTTTCCACTTTTTTATATTCTTTCAATTAGAGAGCTTTCCAATTTCACTTCAAAAGTTGGATATAGAAGGAAAGCCTATATTAGTTACCTTTTGGACCTCTATAATCAGAAAAGAAGGCACAAAATTCAAATATTTAGAGTTTTCAGAGTTGTTTTTACATCCATTAATCACCATCTTGACAAAAACAAAGAAGCCTAGAATCAGTGAGGAAATGAAGAAAATATTGCAGCTATCAGAGCAAAGCAAAGTGGGTGATTGGTATTTATATGAGAGATTCACTGAAATCAGAGTTTCTGGTTCTAAATTGTTGCCTTACAAGTTAGCCAAGAATCCATCAATGAGGATCTTTGCCTTAGAGTACATCAGGCAAATCCTAAATTCAGATTCAATTAATTTCATGGCAGCCAAGAAAAAGACCCAATTCAAACTCAAAAATCAAATTGGGCCTTTCATATTTAATCACAAAGATGCAAAAAAGGAAACAACCAGTCAACTACTGAAATATAAATTAGAAGAAACCTTCCCATGGAATTATGATCCAAAAGGGATCTTAAGTAAATTAAAGATAAAATGTAAATTGACACCCTTTATCCATGAATCAAACCCAGAAATAGAGAAGTTTTCTAATCAAATTGAGTCGGTTGAAAACACATTAACAGAGGCAGTTAACCAAAGGAATACTAGTCACACTTTGGAAATTTCCAAACAGCCAGAGACATCCACTAAGAGAATCAGAGAAGAAGGAGCTTATACTGCAGAGACTACAACAAAAACAAAGTTTAAGATCATTTACAACAAGATGCCAAAATTGGATACAACAACTAAAGGTAAAATAACAATAGATGTTGAAGAAACAGAGACCTTGAATACCAACACTGAATAGCCAGAGACCAATGTAGCTATTGTAATGTTCACTGAGCCAAACTAGAATGAAGAACAACTAAATAATGAAGATGCTCAGTTAATGGAAAGGAAAGAAAGTATGGAGCCTTCTTCCTCACATTCAGCTGAGGAGAAGAATTTAGATATTAAGGAGAAATATAAGAAAATCAAGTTGAATAATGAGGAAATTAAAACTGAAATATATTCTCAGTTATTAAAGCGAAAACCTGGTAATCAAAACAGATTCCTACCAGCATTTTATTATTCAACTAAAAAATTGATTATGCCAGTATTACAGCCCACAGTATCAGTGCCAAAAATAATTTCTGACTGTAAGAAAGTTGATATGGAAGCAACTACATATAAAATCCATGAATTAAATCAAATTGAGTTTCATAGGCAAACCTTAGAGATTCTCTATTCCACAGTCACAACAAAATCTATGAGTGCTCATAGGCTTCAAAATACCATCTCTAATATGCAAGATCAAATGAATATGGATGAGGCTTCATTATCTGTAAAGGATCTAAGGATAAAGGCCTTAGAAGATTTAGTATTACAGGTAGGATATGATCCTACAAACATCAAAGCAGCAGAAGCATTGGTTAAGAAGAAAAATGAGGATATAGTAGCCTTGAGGAAACAACTCAAGCTTCCTCAAAGTGAGCATCCTCAGACAAAGGAATTTTTACAGGATGAAAAGGAAAAAGATGAAATGATGAGTTTGATACTTTAACTGATAGCTCAAAATAAGGAAGTGGAAGTACAAATGGACCAAGTTGTCCAAGAAAAGGAGATAGTTAAAGAACCAGTGATTCCCACAGTCATCCTAGTCATCACTGCAACAGTGCCTTCAACTTTAGGAGAAACGTTGGCACCCAAAGAGCCACTATCCACTACAATTCCAGTGACATCTTCAAAGTATTCAGTAACTAAATCCTCTACGACAGTGTTGCCACCAACAGATGAAAGCAGTAAACTAGTAAAAGAAATAGAAGAGATGTCCTTAAAGAAAAATGAAATAAACAGATTCACAAAGATAATTGAAAATCTTGAGAAGACAAACAAATCAACTCAGATAGATGCTAAAATACATGAAAAAAATGGCCACAGATTGAGTGAAGAGGTAAAGAAGCTCAAAAAATAATTAAATCTCAAGGATCATATATCATATATCAAAAATTACCTATGGAATAATGTAATTGAATCCATCCATGATGTTTGGCCTTAAATTCAGGTAATTTTTGAGCAGAAAGAGTTATTATTGGCAACCCAAGCAGAGATCCAAAAGACACAAGATGATTTAGCTGATAAACCAGAACAGGCTGTAAGATTAATCAATTTCCTCAACAGCAAGAATAGATAGGAACTGTAAGAATTAAAAATCAATGTCAGGACAACAACTATCCTAGAAATTAGGAAATTTACCACTAAAATAAATTTGATGAGGTAGCTTGAAGAGAAATGTGAAGGAATGAATATTGCAATAACTAGACTCATGGTTAAATTCACCAATTTAACGCAAAAGGGACTTCCTGATATCATGGTTATTAATGATAAGTTAATGCCTCAAAATGATTATGACAAGAATATAGAGAATATGCCAAGGAGCAGGTGAACAAGCCAATAGGTCAAGGTATTCCCACAGGAAAAGTATTGTTAAAAAGTTTTGAAGATTTGTTTTATTTGCGGTATGAAATCAAGCACTTATTTGTCATCAAGCTCACATTTTCTAGGTTACATTGAGGTTGATGAGAATTTTAGGAAACTCAAAAATATTCAAATTCCTAAAAATGAGGACTAGAAAGCATTGACTGATTTTCTATGAAGAATGAAAATGAAACAAATGAAGAAGAAAAAATATGTTTACTGTTTTTACTATCAAAATATATTTTACAACAGTAAATTAGTTTCACTGAAGGTAAAGATTATCCCAAATGAAAGAGTATCAGTGAGAAAGAGTATCATTAAAGGCAAGTTAGATTATAAAAAATATCTAAAGAGCCAGTAAAGAGGACACATAAGTAGCCAACTGCTTCTTATCTTAAAACAATTTATATTTATTTTGAGTAAAATAGGACATCTTACTGATTTGTTAAGCAACTGTCACTATTATTGTTGTAAGATATTTTATTTTCCTAAGTTAATTCCTAGAAGTCATCTAGGATATTTTTTCAAACATTATGTATAAGTACTTCACTCTTTTGAAGTATTTTTGTTTGGAATAAAATTGCTGGAGATTACTATAGATATTTTGTTGACTTGAAGGCTTTGGATTTCGATTTTGAGTAGTAGACTAGACCAACTATTCGGCATCATACTTCAGGATCCCTATGATAATCTATCCGGAGTGAGGTACTCTCTTAAACTTGTCATTGTTATCTTATTTTGTTACATGCATACATCTGTGTTTTAATTCTAAATTTGAATGTATAACTAGGAGTGTTACTACAGAACATGTTAATAACATCCTATTTTTAACTAGTTATCATTTCTTTGTTTTCTTCTGATTTCCAGTGTAGGGAACCCTTAATTTCTCCTTCTCTTGTTTTACCTCTATCTTCTACTTCCCTTTTCTAGATTTAAGGATTGTTAAGTGTCCTTTATCTCGATCATACCATCTCAAAAACGAATTTTCCAAGATCTCCAAGGGTTATCTATCTTACCCTGCAGACATTTGAGCTTTTAGGCCTTGATCCCAGTTGTTAGATTTACTTAGACTCCATAGCCCAATGGACAAGTATATTTCCCTCTATCTATCCCTCCAAGTGAAAATTTCCCACGAAATCCATCAAAACCAAACCAAAATTGCACTTTAATAACTAGCCTAATATTCACAAATTAAAACAAAGTTAAAATTGAAAGAAAGAGCCCTCTCTGAACCCTAGGAAGGCTAGATCCTAGATTTTGAAGTAGGTTTTTTGTTACCTCTAGTATTCTTTGACTAAAAACCAAAATCCCACAACTTAAGAATTTACTGGAGTGATAACATTACTGGCGACCATACCTCTTTTTTGAGTGAAATACTTGAGGAAATGTTTTCTTCACGAGAGATTTGATCCCTCTTGGTGCTTGATAGATCCAAAGTTAAGATGGATCTAGGTTTGTTTCAACAACCAATAAATCAAACACATTTAGAGTAGACTAAGTTTTTTGAAATAAAACTAAGAAAATATGTAAATTTGAGTTTTATTTTTTTATAACGAGTTTTATTTTTAATTTAAAAAAAATATTTTATTTTTTATTTGTTTTATTTTAAAAGGGACAAGTCTCAACTCCATATTCCATATTGAGCATGGATGAAATTTCACATCTCCCTCATATTGTTTTGTAGAATGAGCTTTTCCACTGAATAATATTTTTGCATTGCTCAATAATTAGTTCCATTAAAATTTTGTAAAAACTAATTTCAAATGAAATAAAAATTTCAAATTTAATCAATCTCACAATAAACTTTTAAATCACCATATATGTGAAAATACTTTTAAAATGGAACAAATATTTAATACGGTAATATAAAAGTCTCTACACAGGGAGAGGAAAACTACGAAACAAATCCTTAATAAGGTTAAGAAAGGTGAACGTTGCAACAGAACAAATCCTTCCACTATGGATATATGAAAGGAGAAAAATACAATTGATCATGGTTATAAAATTTAGTTGAAATGACCTGAATAACAAGGAAATTCAAAAACTCTATTTGGCTCAATTTAGTTTGTTGTTTGTATATGTCTAGCCATACAAAATTTTGATACTCTTAGTTTTTAGCTTTACCTATGCTATGGTCAACTACAATTTATGTTGTCATTCAATTATATTTTTCATATTGAAAGGTAAGGTTTAATTATTTAAATTGTTTTTTCTTTAAATTTATTTACATAATTTTTAATACAATCACTTATAAATATAATAACACAAAATAAGACTTTAGGAATTTTTATGGGAGAAAAGCTTTTGAATGGAAGTGGATGCAAGAATGAAGGTGTGATACCTATGGCTTTTAGGATACTACAATGCACAAATTCTCTCTATTTACTCACAACTCACCTATTCATAGAAGGAACAAAATGCACTCGAATAGAGTGAAACCCATTTTTCTCCTACTGGCCCATTTATCACATAACCTCATAGCCTACTAGTGATTAAATTTGACTTCTTCAATTTTTAGCTAGACTTGCAATATCAACTTTTCTAGAGTATTCTTCATCATGATCACATGATTAACCCCTTTTATGTCAATAATGGGGGGTATTGTGGCATCCTCTTGAGTTATGGTAGTTAAAATATGAAGATCAACATCTGGGTGGCATAATTTTTGCATACAAAATTTGATTGAGGTTATTCCTACATTGTTGGAAATGTATCTGTGTGTAAAATAATAATAGGTGGTGTTTCACTTAAGACACAATATTTTGAACCCCAATATTTTGAACCCCAATTTATTTTTTTATGTCTTAGACTACTTCCACAAGGTTTCAGGCCCTAATTAGCATAACTTAGATGCATCAATAAAAAAGTTCCTACTAGTTGATTCCTCCACCTTATCCACTCTAAAAACATCAAGATTGATGGGAAATAATATAATGATCTGATATGAATCACACCTCTCCATTTAGGGATCATGTTGGTTCCAAAAATATTCTATTGAATGAGGTGAGGAAAATTTTCATCCACCCTCTCTCCAGTGTACCATTTAGCCTTACCTGGAAGCTATCATTTCAACCCAATCTACCGAAGGTCACATTTCCCTTGTCTTTTAGTTTTCGACCTCTTCTACAAAATTGAATCCTTTGCTCACTTTGCCTATGCTTCTGGTGCCAATTCTTCTATATAAAGTAAGACCTATTTATCTTATTTATATAGCAGGGAAGGATTACATAGTTTCAAATTCTTTGCATTTGCAATTGAGTAAATGTGCATGAATGGGGGTAGACTAAGTCTATAGGTATTGTCTCCAACCCTTTGTGTTATCTCAAAGTACCATACCACACAATATTTATTTTATTACAAATTCCCTATAGCCTCTCCTTATTTAATTGTAACCATAATCTCTCTTTGACATCGAATGAATTCTCTATTCTATGTTGGCCATTCTTTTCTTTATACTTTTCTAGTGACTTTCAGAGTGTCTCTTGTAATTGCAGATGGATCTAATTAATATTCTCAATATTTGTTTCCCCTTAATCCATACTTTGTAAGATCCTCTCTCACTCCTCCATGCCATCCATATGACATATACAAATATGAAGGTGAAAATATCAAAAACAAGTGTCAAATGGGGAATTCCTAGTAGAAGTGTGTATTTCCTTGATCTAAGAGTGTTTTATACATACTAGGTTTTCATCCCAATAATTTATATGCTTATTATTGTAACCCCTAAAAATTCACACGAAAGTCTCCTTGAATACTTGTTTTTTCCTATCTATTCATGAATGAAATGTTGTATACCTCTTTAATTTTGTGTCCATATTCTCCACAATGTAATCCAAAATGCATTCAGAAATATTGTGTCCTTGTCTGAAATGATTCTCCTCGGAATCCCAATTTACACCCAAACCTATCTAGTTATCATGCTCACTACATATTTCCAATTTTACTCTAGTTTGCATGGAATTAGAACACACATCATGTTGAACTCGTGAATTTACCATTAATAGGTAGTCACGACCCTTCCTCATATTTGCTAAAACTACCACAAAGTCCATTGAAACTCTTTCCCAAGGACAAGTGGTAATAGGAAATATATTATATATACCATATTTCATGTTACTATGGTTTTTTGTACAAAACATAATGCATCTTATTATGAGCATAACTATCTCTTCTTTCCTCATGAATCAATAAACATACCTTTGCAAGTCAACCAATATCTTCCTTGTGCAAAAATTCCCTACAAAAGTGGAGGTGTGATCCTCTCCAATCTATTGAAATTTATCATCTTTAAAAATGCATAACTTATCCAACCTAGATATGGTATTCAACTGTGTTGTCAACATTGTAAATGTGACTCTAGATCTACAATTGATAAAACACCTCCTTGAAGTCCTCACCCTCTATGTATGCCTCTCTCTATGCATCATGGGTGAAAGTTTCCATGTGAATAAGAGTTCCCAAAGATGTGAGTAGAATTGAGAGAAAAATGTTCAACCTATTTATGATTCCCTTCTTATATTTGACCACAAAATAAAACTACTATAAAAACTTCATCCACTTGTAATTATTGCTTTGATGTATTTTATTATGGGCTTACAAGTACAATAGTGGTTGGTGATATGTGTGGATTATTGACTCCTTTCACATAAGATAGTGATTCCACTTGTTTACTGCTTGCATCGAAGCATAGAGCTCCTTGTCATAGGTAGGGTAGTTGAGAACCACTCCCTAAAAAACTTCATAATCGTAGGATACAAACCATCTTACCTATCTCAATACCACTCTTGTAGCATACCTACTTACATATATCTTCAAATCAAAGGGATGTTGCGATTTTACCATTTCCACAACCAATGCTTGTCTAATCATATTCTTTAACTCCTCAAAGGCCCTCTGCTCACCCTTTCCCCATTGGAAACTCTAGCCTCTTACTATTATGGAATGGCGTAATGCTATTACTACTAAAAAAAAGTCTATGAATTTCCTCTAGTGTTGTGTTGGCCAAATGATACCCTTGGCCTTAGAAATATTATTGGGAAACAACCACTTCTTGATGACATCCATGTTGGAAAAATATATCTTGGTCTCTTCTCCACTTATCAAATATTTCCCCATACACAAAGTACTACTCCAAAAATTCATAGTTGTTTAGATTTTATAGTATTTGATTCTTCTATAATGTGTCTACCAATAAATAAAATGTGAGATTTATTTCTCCCAAGTAGCATTGTATACCAGTATATCATCCAAATAAACAATAAAAAATGAATTAGTAAAATGGAAATGTATATGATTTATTAACCTCATAAAAATATCTAGTACATTGCATAGGAAAAATGACAAGACTAGCCGCTCATAAAATCCTTTCTAAGTTTTGTAGGTAGTATTTTAAGCATTTTCTTCTAACTTGTAGCTAGTGATATTGTGGCTTTGATTCAATCTTGTTGAAGTATTTGGATTGATAAAACTGATATAGTAGATCATTTATCCTAGGCAAGGGATTCCTGTTGTTGAGCATATTTTTTTAATCTTTTATAATCAATACACATCCTCCAAGTACCATCCTTGTTTGGCACAATGATGATTGGTGATCCACATGTTCAGGTACATGCTGAAATGAAGCCCTATCCTAGTATTTGTTTGAACTATTTGTTCACATTGTTTGATTTTATAACAAAGTGCCTCTGGAGTCCATTATTTATGAATGGAGAGTCTCGCCACAGCTAGATGTCATGCTCATCTTCCCTCTTGGGTGGTAGGATTTTAGGTTCTTATAACACACCCTTGTATGCCCATATAATATCTTCCAATTATTTATTTTATCTTAGCTTGACCCTCCAAGGATGACTTATTCCTCATGGACTCTTCTGCATAATTATACTCTTGTAAAAAAACAAAAAATATTTCTTGCTAGATGTGGTCAACTTATTTTCTTGGATGGAAATTACTAGCGAGATATTCGACTTGAACTTATGAACATTGATGATGAATGATTTTCCACCCTTAACGAAGAAATATTGGTTGGATATATGCATTAATATCACATCATTCATGTACATGTAGGTACTCCTAAAAACAACATCACATATATCAAGTGGAACTACATCCAATTTTACTTAAGTAATAAATTTAACACTAAATCTGGTTCTGCACTACTTGGTTACTGTTATCTTTTCCTCCTTGTTGACCACTCCAAATGGATATGGGATAGGATGGTTACGAGTCCCAAATACCAGTTTCTTTATCATTTATACTTCTATTATATTTGGCCACGATCGTGAGTCAAATAGAGCATAAAATTTCATCTTATGGAACTATATTTCTATATGGATTCTAGTCATTTAATTCTCTTGTCGTTGAAGGATATTCAAATTCACCCTTTGTTGCATTGATGTACATACAATATTCTCATCCACTTACAAGTTTATTTCCACCTCGTTTCTCAAATCAAATACCATCAGATTTTTATTCTTAGCATCTTTCTTCTATTCTTTTTTTTGATCTCCTGACGCAACTTCAATTACTTCTCCTCTATATGGAAATTAATGTTATAGTGGTTGTAGTGGTTTCTAAGGTATTTTTATTAGTGTTTTGTGGCTAATATATTTTTTTATCCCCCCCCTTTATAGTTTCCTTCCCCTCATTGGAAACTTCTTGGTGCACATTTTACTTTAACCCACTTGATTTCCCTTTCTCCTGGCCTATGTTCTATTATTATTGTGCCTATACATAAGTCTCGTCCACAATTGTGGCTCTAGAAAACATCATTTTATTCTAAATATGAATATTCATCCCCCTATATACTTGAGTAGTATGTACAGGTTGTTTGGGGAGGTATCTAACATTATGACCATCTTTCTAAATTCACCAGTGTACTCATGTACACTCTCCCCATGGGTTTTCCTAAAGTAATGCTATTAGATCTACTGGTCCTCTACATACCTAATATTGTAAAAATGTGACATTACGAGAGTTTTGAAATCCGCCCACTTAGTTACTGGAGGATATTCCTCTAACCTCAAGGTCTCCGTGTGGTTTTCCCACTAGGTCAAGGGATGGCCTTCTAATTTTAGATCAGAAAATGAATTTTTCTATTCTTCCTCTATATGATTAAGACTAAAATAAACTTCTAATTTGCAACTAGTGATTTAATTTAAAAGCATCAATATCACCTTGGTATGGCTTGATATTGAACTTCTCTTCCATATTGAACAACGACCATGAATAATTCATTTCCCTCAAAATAGGTTGATCCTTTTTGGGTTCTTCTTTAAAATCCCTCTCCATTTCTTCTTAACCTACCCATATCTCCCGAGATATGATATATTTCGTACAATATCATTCTTCTTTGAATAGCCTAAGATTATTGGTTAGGGACATAATGGGGGGTTGGGGGGGGGGGGGGGCACATTATGGTTTATATCTGTTTCTTGTGCTTCCATTCAAACAAAAGTATCCTTTATGGGATCTCGATCATTATTAATAGATTCATTGTTCATATTTTGGGTTTTATAATTTTTGGCTTACCAATATAAATCCCGTACAACCCTAATAATATACACAAATAAGATTTATCCAATATAAATATTATCTAATAATTTATTTTGATATTCCTTTAGATAGTTCATCACAACTGATATGATAAATTTAAACTAAAAATATAAAATCTATAATATGAGGGTTATTTTCCTTATATTTATGGATTCATTAAGTCACAGTTTTATGCATAAAATATAGAAAATGTAGCAATTAGAGAATATACAGAATAATTATCACTCACAACCATGATAAAAAAATTTATGACATGGGGAACCCTTTTATAGAGAAAACCTAGCTAGAAGGTGAGGTTTCTCTTCTCTCTCTTTCTTTAAATGGAAATGGATGCAAGTACAAAGGAGTGAGACTTGCATCCCATGTGATACTACAATGTACAAACCCTCTCTAGTTTCTCCCTTTTTATCAACTCTTATATATTTACTAATCTATGGAAAAAAATGCACTTGAATGGATTGAAACCCATTTCCTCTTAGTGTTTTGAATATAACTCAACTTGATAGTATACGAGTGGTTAAGTTTGACTGCTTAAAATCTTAACTAGAGTTACAATATCAAATATTCTAGAATATTATTCATCATTATTATGTTGCTAGCCCATGTTCCATGAATGATGGGTGTTGACATGGCATCATCTCGAATCATGGTGGTGAAAACAGGAATTTCAAATTTCCAGTGGAATAACTCTTCAATATTCACTTTGATTGAGACAATTCCTTTGTCATTGGATAGATATATGTGTGTACAATAGTATTAGTAGGTGCTACCTTTAAATGAAAAAATTTACTCTAAAAAATTATGGTTCATGCTTCAAACTACTATTGAAAGGTTTTAGACCCCACTTTGCCAAACAGGGACCCACCAATAAAAATGGTATTATGACTTTTTTCCTCCACTTTTTTCACTTTCAAAGAATCAATATGGATGAAACTAATATAATGATTCAATCTGGATAAATTTGTTGCAATAAAATTAAACACTTGGGAATATAGTAATTATTTACCACTAGTGTTAGGAGCTTGTGGCACAATAAGAGGAATCAAACCAGGAAGGGAAGTCATGGGCATGATTGGGTAAGAAATTGGGAAAAAAGGTAATGAAAATCCACATTTATATTTTTGGCATATCATTGATTTTTAATTATACGACTGTTAATCAGATAATAAAAACACTGTAGAGTTTTTACTAATGATGATGCTAAAAATTAATATGCGAAGTCAAATATAGTATGGAATTAGAATTATAAATGCCTAAAAACCAATGTATTTTTAATTAGCAATATTACAAGTGATATAAGGTATGTTCCTAGTAAAATGTGTCCTTATGGTTTACTACTTTTGTTCAACCACAAACAATGAAAAAAATAAACACCTTATGAAGGTATTTTTATGGTGATTTATTGTTGAATCAAAGTGTTGTAGCTACTATAAAATTACCGCAAACCATTAAAAGTTTTATTTTGTTGTGCTTAAAAAAAAGAAGGAAATGCAACATGAATATTTGACCACTATGGAATAAAAAAACTTACAACTCCAGTGATTTGGTTCGCATGCACAAACCATAAGGTTATCATTATGGATGTATAAACATGGTTTATTTTGCAATATAATGATATTCTTGCTAAATTTTTACACAGTTTGATGGAGTAATATTTATTATTTTAGTGGAAAAATAAAAAAATAATAAGAGGTAACTGGTACTACACAAGAACCAATTGTTACAAAACTTATGGTTGTGAGGTAATAATCAAGAATAAGAAAGCTCAACTACAACTCAAAATATTTTTAGCATGTTTTACAAATTTTTCAGAACAAGAAGACATATAACATGGCTCAAAAGAATTAGATGCAAGGTTCCATGAGGCCATGAAACATCTTCACTTGGGGGAATGTTGTGTGACATAAATTTAATGTTTATACTTATATGTGTGACTACACTAAATATTTTACACTACAAGGAAAAGACCCTGTGACAGATGTTTTTGAGGAAGCCCTTATACAAATAGCCTAGAATTTCGTTTGTAGTGGAGGTCACTAGAGGAGGTTGGTGGGTGGAGGTCTTTGTGAATGTTTTTATTGTGGTGCATTTCTCATCATAAAACGCACCAGTGCATTTTATGCAAAATGCATTGGTGCGTAATATAAATTGGCACACCGAGGTACCATGCTATGCATACAAACCCGCTCGATGCATCTAAGCACTCTAGTGCACCAGTGCTCTACGTACAAACTAGCCCTGTGCATCTCTGAAATGAAGCACACTATAATAATGTGTGGTGCTCCATTGATAAAACTGTCGGGTGCATCTCAAAATCGAGCGCACCGAAAAAGGGTTAATTTAAAAAAAATTACCGGCCATAAAAACCTCATTTTTACTTGTTTTGTTCTCTAGACCTCTCAAGCACCAATGTGAGTGCCTTATGTGCGGCTCCCTACCATCAGTGCTCCCATTGCATTCATTGTTGCTGTCCATTGCGCACTGTGTGGAGTTCAAATTTTCGAAAACGGTGGGAAAATTTGTTTTTTTTTAATTCCTCAGCAAAGATGCCTCCTCGATACACAAATGTATAGGTATCTACTTGATTCTTAATAAATAAACCTTTTAGCAGCTTCAAATTTCAAATTAACTAAAAAAAATGTTTAAAAAAAATAAAAAATAATTGTGTGGCACATTCAAGCCATTCGGCTCACATTGTTCATGGTGATGCTTGCCAATTTATAGGCCACACCATGAACAATGTTGACGGAAACCACACCAGATTCTGGTGCAATACCAAGAAAACATGCATCGATAAAATTTCAAAAATAACACGGCGGTGCAATCTTTTACAAGACCACACTGTTGACTATGTAATGATATCAAGAGGATAGTGCGTTGACCAAATTAACTGCCCCGGGGCAGATAGTTTGGTCAATGCACCGCTTGCCCAACAACATTACATAGTAAACAGTGCGGTCATTTAGAAAACCAATCTGTTGACTATGTATTGTTGTTGGGCAGTGTGTTGACCAAACTATCCACCCCAGGGTGGTTAGTTTGTTCAATGCACCACACAAAACTATTTCCTACTTTCGTGGTGCATGAACAGTTTTCATTCGCACTAGGCACGATGTGTGATAAAGAAGTACGCACTGGTAACGATGAGTTACTATTTTTTAGCACACCAAGTGTTTTTTTTTCAATATATATATATATATATATGTGTGTGTGTGTGTGTGTGTGTGTGTAAATACATTTCTCATTTAATAAAAAAATGTATTTAATATGTGAATCATTCAGAGATGTTAATGGAGAGAGCAAAAGGAACAACAAGAGAATATGGAGGACTGTTATACCATGATTCAGCCATGGGAGGAACAAGAGAGGGAGAGAATTTTGTTCCCTCACCCTATTATGATAGCCACTGAGTTGCTCCTAAGGGATGCAGGCCTCCTCAAGTTCTATGAGGAAGCTACCTCCCTGAAGGGGAATAGAGGGTTGTTGGGACAACTGATCTACAGGTGGGATGCCCACGAATATGCTTCCCAAGTCAATCCTGGCTAGTGGTATGAGCCCACTAAGGAGGGAATATATTTTATTATTGGCCTATCTAGGAGAGGGCGGGATTTTCCCTAGTTTCCACATGTTGCCATCGGTTATGAAGCAGGGATTCAGTTGGCATATTCGTAGAGATACATTAGGGACGATATAGTTTCTCCTGCACATTTTTAGGTGTACAGTGGTCTGTTACACATTGATTCATTTGGTCTAGAGGAGGTGCGGTTCCTCTCACTACTACTGGTGACCATTGCACAATATATTAGTGACAGGAAACGCATTAGTCACCCGATTTTATTTTATGTTGATTCTTTATTTGAGACACCAAGACTTGTGAGATGTTTTAAGATTTTTTTTGCAGTAGTTTTGTAAAAAATTATATAGATGTCGTTCTCAAGCATGTTGGAGGTTCACCTTCCATTTTTATTCAGATTTATTTTTATTTTTTTAGAGGTTTCCGGAGACGAGGCCTTCTTTTGTTCGGAAACCTTATAGGCCGATGTTTCATATATGAATGTACATGTGGCGCCAGATGATGCCCAAGAGGGGCTTGTCTGACTTTGCGGCCAAGATATCTATTGATGCACTAGAGTTGCTAGCCAGTGCTGATGATCACTCGTTTGCGATGGTGTCATGTTCGTGCGCCAGTTTGTGTTGGCGAGGGTGTACCAACATCCTCTTCACAAAAGATGAGCCACCAGATGTGAGAGGTAATATTAGTGTTTTATTTACATTAATATATTTTCATTTTATTGTCTTAATTAATTAATTAGAATAAAATTTATTCTACCAACTTATTTAACTTGTTTTATTAAATTTTTTAATGAAATTTTCTAATTATTGTTGTTTACTTTATATTTTGTAGAAATTTAGACAGTCGTTGGGGACATGATTCCACCCCCACTATATGATACGGGTTTAGATCATGACAAGGAGATGGTGGAGGCGGCGGGTCAGGGTGACAAAACTGATCCTCTAATGCAGATACCAGCGAGGGTGTGACGTAGGGTGGACACCCTATTAAGGATGAAGTTGGGCGACTCACTAATTCCACTGCTGGTTGATGAGGGAGTCTTCCCAGCTACGACCAGAGATATTCAAGCTAATCGTAGGCTCACAGAGCTCTCGAGAGACATGCCCCATGATATAATTACCTTTATGCATCATATAATTGGAGCATTTAGAGTACTAGTAGCTAGGAGGGATAGGCATCGTGGAGATGGATGACAGAGAAGCTCATCTAATGATCATGATCACAATGGGAGTGATCATCATTCTAGTACTCAACCACCTCCTCCTTCAAATTGTGCTAGAGATCACAATCAGTCAACATTAAGTCGTCATCGACAAGAATCTTCTAAGCAGTTTGCACGATATCAGCAGGCACCTAGTCTTGAGAAGACATGACCATCAACTAAGTAGCAACCTCATCCTTAGTAATTAGTTCCATATGAGCAGCTCACACCATCCACTGAGTAGGCTACACCATCAATGACTCATCAACAGGGAATTCCTGAGGCCGATGTTTCATGTACGGATGCAGATGTGGGCCCAGGTGATGCCGAAGACGGGCTTTGAATTTCCAGCCAAGATATATACAGATGCACTAGAGTTTCTAGCCAGTGCTGATGATCACTCATTTGTGATGGTGTCTTGTTCATACGCCAGTTTGGATTGGCTAGGGTGTACCAACATCCCTTGACACAGGCTGAGCCACCAAATGTGAGAGGTATTATTAGTGTTATTTACATTAATATAGTTTCATTTTATTGTATTAATTAATTAATTTGAATAAAATTTATTCTAACAAGTTATTTAACTTGTTTTATTAAATTGTTTAATGAAATTGTCTAATTATTTTTTTGTACTATATATTTTGTAGATATTGACAAATTCATTGGGCACATGATTCCATCCCCATCGGATGATCCGGGTGTACATCATGGCAAGGATATGGCGGAGGCGGCGGGCCAGGCTGACAGACCTGATCCTCAGGTGTAGATACCCGTGGGGGTATGGTATAGGGCAGACACCCGATTCAGGATGAAGCTGGGCGACCGACTGTGTCGACTCCTAGCTGATGAGGGACTCTTTCCTGCTACAATAAGAGAGATCCGAGCTGATCGTAGGCTCACAAAGCTCTAGAGAAACATGCCCCGCGATATGATGACCCTTATGTGTTATATCGTTGGAGCTTTCAGAGTAGTGGAGGCTATGAGGGATAGGCATCGTGGAAATGGACGACAGAGTATTTAATCTAATGATCATGATCATGAGGGGAGTGATAATCATTCTAGTACTCCACCACCTCCTGCTTCACCTCACGTCAGAGATCATGAGCAACCAACATCTAGTCTTAATCAACATGCATCTTCCAAGCGGTCTGCACGATATCAGTAGGCACCTAGTATTGAGTAGACAGAGACATCGACAGAGCAGGCCGCACCATCCACTAATCAGGTTGCACCATCGACGACTCATCATCAGGCAGTTCCTGATCAGACTGCACCATCTGATCACCAGGCACCTCTGAAGAAGGCATGTCATCCATCTGAGCATGAGGTTGCACCATCGACAGAGTAGGCCTCGACTAGTACTAGTATTGATGTAGTAGCACCAGATATTTGACATTTATATGAAGTTATATTACAGTTGTACATTTTTGACATTATACGATTATATATATATATGTGTGTGTGTGTGTGTGTGTGTGTGTGTATTTATATATATATATATATATATATATATATATATATATATATATATATATATATATATGGGGCATGTATTTTATATTCATGTTGATGTACTTAATTTACAAGTTGGCGTTCATCATGATGTGTATATTGTTAGGTCATGTTAGATATGTTCTTTTAATGTTCTTGCAGATAGATGTGTCTGTGATAGAAGTTATTTGACAGGTGATGTATATTTGATGTTTGTGTTGCGATGCTGTTATGCAATGCTTTTGTTTTGTTAGATGATCACGATCACGATGATTAGATGACGTTAGGGAATTTGAATGTGTATTTTAGAATATGATGTTTGTACAATGGTTATCATGATCATGATGTTTATTTTTAATATTAAATCATGATATTTATTAAATATTATGTATTGGTAATTGTAAAATTGTGTAATTGTATGTATGGTGATTGTAATTGTAATTTTATTTGTAATTGTTTGTAAAATTGTAATTCTAATTGTAATTGTAATTGTATGTAAAGCTATAAAATTGTAAAATTTTAAATTAATTGTCAATTTTGAACCATAAATACTGTAAGTCAAATGTATACTGTAAATATTGTTAAATTACCATAATTGTAAAATTGTAAAATTGTAAAATTGTATGAATATAAATAATTGTAAAATAATAAATCTAGAATAATGTGAATTTTTGTAACATAATAAAATTTAGAAATAATGCAAATAAATTCATGTTTAGAATTATAATTATTTTATTATGATCTTACATACCAAAAATAACAGTATACACTAATACATATTTTTAAAATTTTGAACATATCATTCAAACACATTTAAAGCAATAAAGTATTTGTATTATTTTAGGAATTGCCATAAAACAATAACTTGATATTTTCGAGATGAACATAATTGCAAATCATCAAGTGAAATTATTTTAATATTAACACATTGAAAACCAATTAATTCAAAGTACATATTACAATTTTTTGAAAAAACGAGTCTTAGTTATAAGGTTAAGTCCTCTTCTTTATAAAAAACCATTTTAAATAGTATAAATTATGAGATAACACATGTACCATATCACTCTATGTTGTCATGATCACCCTCATTATCTTCCAGCTCGCTTAGCATGATAACACTATTGTTCTCAAAAAGGGTCATGTCTCAGTACGAACCACCAATCCCTATCTAACATATCTGGGTTAAAAACCAACTTCTTGCAATGTTTGGGGAAAACATAAGGCTCCTTCGCTTCATCCCACATATTTCTAGAGTTGATACAAATCAACCTAATATTGTGATCTTCATTTACATTATTCCGATCAAAGGTGTCCCGCCACTTGCACCTAAAAATAACACATTGGAAGGATGAGAAGTCCACTTCAATGATCTCTTGTATCTCTCCCACGTAGCCTAACGTCCCTCGTACTAGGTTTCGATCACGATGGCTAGCTCGATTAGATTGATCAAACTCAAATTCCACTCCACATTCTTGTGTCATGTGTCCATTATCAACATTTTCTGTGTGAAAATGGTTTCCATATGCCCACATAGTTGGGAACAAATGCACCTATAATTTTTTTTAAAAATCATAGTGTCATGTGTCTTATAATAACCCAACTGTTAAAATATGAAATATAGATGTTACATTTCAAAGGTACATTATTAAATTTAAAATGTACATAAATATATTATTACTCAGTTGTTGCATCCAGTCCCTACGTTTAGCGCATCCTCTTCAGCATGCGAGTAACAACCAATTGCATAGTATTTCTCTCTGACTTGGTTAGCAACCGAATTGTTGGGGCATATAATTGGCATATTTTCTTTTAAATGATTGGGACAATGCACACTTCTACGATTCAACCGTCTGAATTGTTTCCTATCACTATCCCATTTCATCTTTTTTTCGTACAATGTGACCCACAATTGTGTCACTTCAGAATTGTAAAGAATAAAATTATTGATTGCTTCAATTTCTGCATTCGCTGATGAAATCAAACCGACATATAGTACGTATGAGATCAAAATATAAATTATATCGAAGTTGAACATGAACATTTACTTTGTGTAATTTTTAAATTATAAGTCGCTTACTCTTTATCAAGCACCTTTTTCCATTTGTTTGGAGAAGCTCCCATTCTCTTTTGTCTTCATCCATTTCATCGTCCTGCACCTGGTCTGTTGTCAATCTGTTTGATGTACTCACTAACATAATAGCAAAAATCATACAATATGTACCCCTCTTCCATAGAACCCTCGGTTTTTGCCCTTTTCCAAACAAAACCTTTCAATTTCTTCATGTACCTCTCTAAGAAGAACATCCAATAACAAGAAACCACCCCAACTAATTCAACCTCATCTGCTAGGTGGATTAGAATATTAACCTACAAGTCCATGAAACTCGCCGACAGTTCCTTCTGAAACATGGAAAAAATCTCAACTATATCTTGATGCCACAATTGAATGCTAGCCAATGAATCTCCTGTGACGTGATCCAACGTAAAAATGTAGATAATTTAGATATGGCATGTCCTAAGTCTTAAGCAAAGTCATGTTTCACACACCCACACACGAAAAAAGGATAATTACCCTGCAAAGTTATAAACACATCCAATAATATAAAAAATCAGTTATTTTTTATGATCCCTGCATGGGATAAAATTTATTAATATAACAAATAATAAATTCATGCTTTTGACATTATATATGCTCTTATAATATTCAAATGGTCATGCGATTTCAACCCTGAAAAATAGTCTTCAATGGTGAAGCAGTGCGATAGTGAAGACCCTTATGAAGATCACACCCTCACACCCATTATAACTTCCTTTGCCAAAGAAATATCATATTTTTTTTAAATCCATGGGACATCACCTTATTTGAAATACCAATTAAAGGGACCAGCTGCCTCTGATCTAGTATTTTCTAATCGTAGTATTTTCTAATCGTCTTGGCCAATGTTTCTTTTTAGTTTTTTAAGTAATAAGATCTTTCCTAACATCCAAAGTGTCACTTTGTTTCGATGATATGTGCCTCCATAAATAAGATGAAATTTTTTTAAATATATGAATGGAATCTGAGAAGTGGGTAAAATTAAGATGCTCCCAATATGGGAGGTTATAAAAGATAGATTTCCTTTTCATCCCAATGGGAAATTTCTCAACATAGGTGTCGAAGAATTTTGCACCATCAAACATAAGATCCCCATTTGAATTGAAAATTTATATGAAATCTTTCTCCTTCTCTATCTCATATGATCTGAGCCATTCAACTGGTGTCATTATTGCAGGCCTTTGGGTTCTCTCTCGTTTACCATTAAAGTGGATGTTGCTCTTCTATAAGGGTGTTCTTCTAGGAGGAATACCTTGGAGCAGTCATACAATGGATTTCGTAGGTCATTGGACCATCTAGCTTTCAAAGAAGGTCCACAACATTTACATCCATAAGACCCTTTTGTTACAAGATCGATGAAATTATTTTATACAATATACATGGAACAATAAAGAATATCATGAAGATAAGAAGAATTACAATGAATTAAATAACTAATATGTGAAAGAAAAATTGTTACGTCTATAAACAAATCAATAAACATGTAATTTAAAACAACAAACTCCTAAGCCTGGATAATCATGTGTCATCTAAGAAAATATGCTATACCATGTAAAACTCCTCTCTATTGCAATGGGCCTTGATACATCGTATACATTTATCCTATCCCATAATTCCTTCAATCAGTGATAATTTTAGGGGCGAATTTTAGCCCAAAGGCGAATTTTAAGGGATTTTAAATTTTATTAGGGCGAATTTTTTATATAAAACCCAATTTTTATAGTTTAATAAAGTTAGCCCAAAAAATATTTTAAAAATAATTAATTAGTTAATATTAGCCCACCAAAAAAACGGCGCACAAAAATGAAAGCATGAAATTCGCCCCCGATTTTCCAGTTTTCCATGGCATTCGCCCCATTTTTTCAACCAATTTTCCAGATTTCCATGGCATTCGCCCCATTTTTTAGTGGTTCGGAGAGGTGGCTGGGCTCTGTGCACGCCGAATCACCAATATTCTAAGTTCTTGCAGTCATAGGAACCCCATCATGGTCCGTTAGGGCTTGGCCGATTCTCTCTGGTCCGTCACTCTCTAGTCCGGACTCCGTTAGGGCCTCCCATAGTTTGTATATAGCAGAGAATGGAGATACACTTTGAGGAAATGGTGTTGTGGGATATAACACTCGCCACAGCCTACTTGCTCAGTTTCTCTGGATTTGAAACAGGAACAACAGCTACAGGCTTTCAAAAAGATGCTGTAAGCTTATCTCCTGCGTTCTCTGTTGCTGATGTTGGGTATCGACATTTCACAATATTGGGCGGGCCTTTACATAAAACTCTTTCACTCATCAGGTATACCAGTGTATGTATCTGTATAAATCATTCTCTTCTTCTAGCCCTTTCGGGTTTTCTTTCGTCAACCAGACTCCATTTTGAATAAACCAAAGGTTTGCATGCAAATTCTACCAATTTCCATCATTCATGTGAGTCTCTGTTACATTATATGTTTCTGTTTGTGATATGTAAAGCCCATGGATGTATAATATATCTCCACACCTTTTTGCACCCATTAATGGGTTTTGGGATTGTCTAGACAATGGAACACTCAGTTGACTTTTGTATAACACAGGCATTGAATACTGTTGAGAAAAATTCCTGGAAATAAGTAGGAAGATTTATCTTATTGGGTGACCTTGCATTCTCGATTTTATTTTCTTTTATGATTGAATTTGTTTTTTTCTTTTACCATCTCAGTTGGGGTTTAATTAGTGCTTTTTTATTGGTGTTACTCTGTTTTCACATTGGATTGACACCTCTGGATTGCACCCGTGACGAAATTATTGAGGATATACATATTTTTTGTGTATGGTGATGCATATGTTTTATGTGGATGTTTTTCAAGAATGGATGCTGGAACATGCCTTTCATGTAGAAGGTGCAAATGCAAAAAAAAAGCGCATGAGAAATCAGAGACAGAAAGGAGGACCACGTATATAGTCAATACTTGTAAAAAATGCAGTCACACAAGTAGCTATGATGTTTGTGCAAGAATTGATGGAAGAATGTCACATAAGCGTGGTAGCTGCCAAAGAAGTTGCAACAGATACAGGTCAGACAGTTCAGATACTAGTAATTACAAGGAAGAAAAGCTGTCTGGAATGAAGAGTAAGAGAAGTGAGAGCCCATATTCTAAAAGTAGTAGCTTAGAATCAGGTTATGGTTCAGATGGCCCCTTTTGGATGAAATCTAAGTTCATGTTCAGGTGCCCTCTCTCCATCGTGGAGAAAACAGAAGAACAAATATGTAAGGAAATTCTAACAAGCAGTTCTCTTAGGTACATTCATACGAGCAGCACTAGGGTACACAAACACAGATACTGTCACCACTGTCCAATAGATAGGAAGTCCTGCCATGGACTGCATTGTTGTCATACTAACAATGAGAATTGCTCAAGTGATTCTGATGACTCTAGAAAGGGACATGAATTCAGTTTTTGCAGACATAGGAACACGTCCCATGGCCCGGGTCATGTCGATTCCCATGAAATCTGCCATTCAAAGCAACCAGAGGACATCATATATTGTAGCTCAAGTTCAATGGGAGTTAAAGAAGGGTTAACCTCAAAAACGAGAGGTTTTATGAATGGTGTTTGTGTTACATCTGAAGATCATAATGTGGAAGGCTCAAATTTTGGTTGTTTTCAACACACACAGATGCCTTTTGGACGTGAGAAAGGCTCTTTAACTATCGTCAGAGAGAAAAATGGAGCAATAGTGCAATGCACCACTGGAAATGAGAAAACTGCTACCATGATCACTAAACAGTGGAGCCATTTGGAAATGCAACCATCACAATGTAATAATAAACAATTTAGCATTCAAATTCACAAGTTTTCCCTCCAAAAAAATCAGATAAGGCAGAGTAGTCACACCTTCATTCCATAATTTATTCTCCATGGGGTACTACAAAGCAGAAGTAGTAAATTGTGTTGCATAGGTGGGGAACTTGGTACAGTTCATCATTCACAACTTTCTACATGTATTTTTCTATCCTTTATATTTGTTTTTCTTGAATTAATTATTTGTTACCGTAATTTTGATATCATCAATTCTCTTTTATTTCTAGTATGTTTACTATGCAATCCACTATGTAAATTTTTCCCCATGGAATGGAAAACTAATGCAAGCCCACTCTCGTAAAAAGTAAATGAGACATTGGAAGATGATTCTTCATATTAGCAGCAAAGTATAGGAAAAGCATTCTTTTTCCTATAATGCCTACAAACTCTGTACCAGAGCAGGGGACTTTGACTCCAAATAAACTAACATACTTGGCCTGGAGATTATCTTTAATGATCCAAGCATCCCAGGTGATTAAATTTCAATTCTTCCTAGACAAGACGGTGTTAACAATCTGCCAGAATGTTTATGCAGTAGCAAGGCATACTTTGGAACAACAATCAATTTTCATGACTAGTGTAAAAAATCATGCAAATATACAATGCTATATGACTATGAGAATCAACACAATGTCATATTAGATACCATGCCAATTAATGTTTTTTAAGAAACAAAACTTGTATATATCATTTACTAACTAGGATAATGTAGTCGGATAATATGAGATCTTTTGAGGATGACCCTATCAAGGTGGCTTGTATAAGGTTTTATTGAAGTGCACATGTTGTTCAATCCTCAAAATACAACAGTGAAATCTTATTACCATGATCATTTAGGTATGTTAGGACTAATACAACATTGATGAAATTATCTGTAACCTAGACTGGGCATTGGGAGCTTGAGAGAAACATAATACTTGTATGCTATTTTGCCTACAAACTCTGTACCAGAGCCAGGGAATTTGACTCAAAATAAACTAACATACTTGGCCTGGAGATTATCTTTAATGATCCAAGCATCCTAGGTGATTAAATTTCAATTATTCCTAGACAAGAAGGTGTTAACAATCTGCCAGAATGTTTATTCAGTCGCAAGGCATACTTCAGAACAAGGCTCCATGACCTTTTGCAGATAGAATTTCAGCTTAGAGCTGGTCATCTTGGTGATGTAGTTCAGAGCAGGCAGTGCAAGAGCTTTCGAGAGAGAACAAATGAACAAAAGAATGTGAAAAGACATTTGCAATTTTTCCACCATGATCACTAAACAGTGGAGCCATTTGGAAATGCAACCATCACAATGTAATAATAAACAATCTAGTATTCAAATTCACAAGTTTTCCCTTAAAAACATCAGATAAGGCAGAGTAGTCACACCTTCATTCCATAATTTATTCTCCATGGGGTACTACAAAGCAGAAGTAGTAAATTGTGTTGCATAGGTGGGGAACTTGGTACAGTTCATCATTCACAACTTTCTACATGTATTTTTCTATCCTTTATATTTGTTTTGCTTGAATTAATTATTTGTTGCCCTAATTTTGATATCATCAATTCTCTTTTATTTCTAGTATGTTTACTATGCAATCCACTATGTAAATTTTTCCCCATGGAATGGAAAACTAATGCAAGCCCACTCCTGTAAAAAGTAAATGAGACATTGGAAGATGATTCTTCATTTTAGCAGCAAAGTATAGGAAAAACATTCTTTTTCCTATAATGCCTACAAACTCTATACCAGAGCAGGGGAATTTGACTCAAAATAAACTAAAATACTTGGCCTGGAGATTATCTTTAATGATCCAAGCATCCCAGGTGATTAAATTTCAATTCTTCCTAGACAAGAAGGTGTTAACAATCTGCCAGAATGTTTATGCAGTAGCAAGGCGTACTTCAAAACAACAATCAATTTTCATGACTAGTGTACAAAACCATGCAAATATACAATGCTATGTGACTATGAGAAGCAACACAATGTCATATTAGATACCATGCCAATTAATGTTTTTTAAGAAACAAAACTTGTATATATCATTTACTAACTAGGATAATGTAGTCGGATAATATGCGATCTTTTGAGGATGCCCCTATCAAGGTGGCTTGTATAAGGTTTTATTGAAGTGCACATGTTGTTAAATCCTCAACATACAACAGTGAAATCTTATTACCATGATCATTTAGGTATGTTAGGACTAATACAACATTGATGAAATTATCTGTAACGTAGACTGGGCATTGGGAGCTTGAGAGAAACACAATACTTGTATGCTATTTTGCCTACAAACTCTGTACCAGAGCAGGGGAATTTGACTCAAAATAAACTAACATACTTGGCCTGGAGATTATATTTAATGATCCAAGCTTCCTAGACAAGAAGGTGGACTTACAAATTAAGAGCTCATAGAAGTCCATCCTAAGAATGTTTTGTTAGAATATATTTATAAATAAAAAGATGGTTTCATATGAGCTCTATATTTATAAATAAAATATGGACTTCTATGAGCTCTTCTATTTTTGGGTGTAATTAAGAGTCCAGCAAGGATGAAGTATCAAAGATAATTAATGAGTGTAGAGAAGGGATTGATTGTCTAACTAAAACATGAGATCAAAGCAGAATCCAAAACTCACAAAATTCTATTAGTAAGTCTGAATTCATTGACCACAGTTCATGAAAGAGGTCATGGTAATACAAGTCAATTCAATATGTTTAGAATTGAAATATCGATGGTTGATAATGAAGTACCATCACACAGTTCGTAAAAGAGGTCAGGGTAGAACAAGTTAACTTGATTGAAAATTGAAATATTGATGATTGATAATGAAGCACCATCAACAATATCATTAGCTTCCCCTGCAATTCTGAGCTTCTTTGAGTTCATTAGTAGCAGTAGGAATTCAGTACCAGCCATCATGACAAAGGAAGAAAGAAAGGAATTGGAACAGCAAGGCTTTGCATCCAAGGACTATACTGACCCACCTCCTGCTGCTCATTGAAACTAGTGAATTCACGCTCTCGTCATTCTACATGGCTCTGATAGCAGAATTCACTGCTACATTGCTGTTTCTCTATATCACTATTGCTACTGTGATTGGGTACTCCAAGAACTCAACAAACTGTGGGAGTGTTGGGGTGTTGGGTATTGCCTGGTCCTTTGAGGGCATGATTTTCGTTTTGGTTTACTGCACTGCTGGTATTTCAGGTCAGTAATCATTCCAATAAGGTGATCCATCACATATATAGTGTTAATGCTCAGAGATATGGACCAGTAGAGGCACACTGTTGTGGTTGAGATTTCTGAATTTCTTCTTGTGTTTGATCCTTGTGTTTGCTGTTGCAGGTGGGCATATCAATCCTGCTGTCACTTTTGGCCTGTTCTTAGCTAGGAAAGTTTCCTTGCCAAGGGCTATTTTGTATATGATAGCCCAGTGTCTAGGGGCCATTTGTGGGGCTGGATTGGTTAAGGCCTTCCAAAAGAGTTTCTATGATATATATGGAGGTGGGGCTAACTACGTGCATCATGGATACACCAAAGGTGTGGGTTTGGCTGCTGAAATCATTGGTACCTTCATCCTGGTCTACACTGTGTTCTCTGCAACCGATCCCAAACGAAGTGCTAGAGACTCCCATGTTCCTGTATGTTTATATATACAGACGCATATACATCTTAGTTTTGTACATGGATGGGGGCATGGATTTTACTAAACCTGCTTTGGTTGTGCAGGTCTTGGCCCCATTACCTATTGGATTTGCTGTTTTCATGGTGCATTTGGCTACCATTCCCATCACTGGGACAGGCATCAATCCTGCAAGGAGCTTCGGAGTAGCAGTCATTTATGGCCACAAACAATCCTGGAATGACCATGCAAGTATTTATCTCTTTTTCTTTGTGGTGGTTGGGATGTTGGAATAGTTTCATATTGGCGGCACTATGCAATAAGTCAATCATTGGCTTAATGCTTTTCTCTTCTATAATTAGCTTAATACATAGTGCTTAAAATTTGCAATTTCATATTAGTGTATTGAGTTGTTGGTTTGATTTATAGTGTTTGGACACTCCAAAAGTAGTATAAAGGGAAGGATCAAATAAGCTATATAGGTGTTTATTGAATTTCTATAAGGCTTATTTGTTTTCCTGGTTAGGGTTTTCTGGTGGATGTAGTGTTTTTCTGTTATGCATTAGATCTATGTACACGATCTTGTTTGTAATTTAAAAGTGTTATGAAAGACACACTAGTAGATTCCATAATGAAGAGTCTATTGCTTGTAATTTTTGAAAAATTGTTATGCTCCTTTTTCATTAAAACCAGTTGGATTGCTCCAGTATTAACATTAGGGTAATTCAATGGAACTAGTATTTGCTAAAGATGATACACGAACCTTAGGAGTTTGACTGACTTCAACGGAGCAAGTATTTGCTAAAGTTGATACACAAGCCTGATGAATATGATTTTGTTTGTGCAGTGGATTTTTTGGGTGGGACCTTTTTCTGGAGCTGCATTAGCTACTGCCTACCACCAGTACATTCTGAGAGCAATAGCCATCAAGGCCTTGGGATCATTCCAAAGCAACGCCAATGTGTAATTAGGTGACACTGGTTGTAGGTAGCAGTTGTTTGTGTTTCAGATGTGTAGGTCTACAGTAGATTAATAATTTCTATGGACTTATGTCTAGCACTGGATGAGACCAAATAGCAGCTCAGTGAAAACTGATTTGTAAAGGGTAGCTTCTTCTCTCAGTGCCTTCATTAGAGGTTGGATTGTTGACTTCTAAGAGACATAGAGGTTGAGGGAATCTGGCTTGAATCCAGTTCTGTTGCAGAAGTGATAAGAATGCTTGTAATTTCTGTAGAGGTTAGAAGTTTTGAATGAATGAACTCATAATTATACACAGTACAAGTTACAAGGTAAGAGGACATATTCAACATATTGATCTTAGAAAAGAAAATGATAAAGCAGACATTTATGTAGCCCTTCTTTTATAATTTTGGTCAGGATGTGTGGTCAACTCTTCTCCTAGCACAAAAAATTGTAATTAATTTTTCAATGGTTACTAGCACAAACAATTGTAATCTCATTTTGAATGCTGTTTCTCTGATCATTTAGTACTCATTTGTACTTTAAACATATCATGCCTTCAATCATTTCTAAACCATAGTGGCCTACATAAAATTCTCAAGGAGGCTTAGATTTCATGAGTGCATCTCTACCAGACTCTTCACAGTTTTCACATTGACAACATGAGCCCCATCAACATTCAATGTCTTCAATTATTGGAGTACTTTATCGCTGTACCAAAAATTCTCTCGTTTGGATTCTGAGGTCTTTGATAAGTGCATCTCTTCCACCAACCATACTGGCCTACCTAAAATTCTTTACACTTGTGGACAAGGAGGTTGGATTTGAAAAGTGCTTCTCTCCTCCCATTCTTCTTCTCAGTGTTTACGTGGTTATAAACATCATTGGAGAACATGTGCCCACTCAAGAGTCAATGCCTTCAATTATTGCAATACTTTATTGGTGTACCAAAATTCTCTTTTGGATTCTGAAGTCTGTGATAAGTCCATCTGCCTAATCAACCTTCAATGTCTTCAAGTATTGCAATAATTTACTGGTATGCCAAAATTTTCGCATTTGGATTATGAGGTTTGTGATAACTGCATCTCTCCCACCATTTTTCTCTACTTCCACATTCATTTCTACTGCATGGATCAAAGTTGGTAGCAGAAGGTAGGAAAGTGATTGTGTTAACCTCATTTTAAATATATCAAATTGCTTTAAAAAAATGAGACAATCAATAATAACAAGATTAAGATAAAGTGAACCTTGTTGTCATGGTTATCATAAGTTTATGCTGAAGAAATTATATCTTAATAAGATTAAACTTTATTAAATCAGATTCGAAAGTATCATATTATTATTAAAAGTTTCAACATTATTTTTTTAATTAATAAAGTGTATTTTAATTTATTTTATTAATCTATCTATATATATAAATTATTTTTAAATATAAATTAGTCTTATTTATGAAAATAAAATCATATTAATATAAATTAATCATTGCATACTTTCTGTTTTTTTTGAAATTTTGAAAAACATTTAAAAGGAATTTTATTATATATCAATATTAAAATAATATGGAAAAAGGATTAATAGCTAAATTATTTTTATAAGTTATTATTATAGAGATAAGCTTTGGAATATATTAGAAAAGTGTAAGGTTTCTTTTGCATTTAGAGTTATTGTGATAAGGTTATATGAGAATGATATTGTTATGTCTAGGAATATTAAGGGTTGATAAAAAGGAATTAATTGCAATATAGAAATTAAGAAAGATTCTCCCCTATCCCTACCTTTATTGATATTCACATTGACAAATTAGAGGCATGTTTGGAAGAAGTAGCCTTGTGGTTGCATAACCTCAGCTAGATTAATCATCCCCTTTCTTCTTTACATTAGTGATATTGTTCTTACGGACATGACTACCCCTCATTTTGAGAAGCGAGGATTATTAAGGATTTTTGTTCTAGCATAGCTATGCGAGTAAACGCTAATAAAAAAGGTTGTAATAATCAATCGAGTAGTCTTTAGTGCGACTTTTTGAAGGCTTTTATGGTGACTTTTTACGGTGTAATTTCTCTAAATTCTGGCAGGAATTTATTGAAAAGAGAAGTTTGATTGCTAACTTTGCACAATCGAAGTGCCTTACAGGTTTCTGAGGGTGTTGAATTCATATATAGAGTCAAAAAACCAGTTTGAATAACAAAAACCAAGATTTTACCTAAAAAATTTTCACCGGATTTCGGCACCTGAAACTTCAAAAAGTCGCACTAAAGACAGCTCCATAATCAATTACAAAAAGGTAATTTATGTTAATTGTGAGCGATAATAACAAATCAAAGAAAGTTATACAATAAAGTCTTGAAGTCAACCTTCATCACAATCTTAACTAGAAATACAATGTTGGGAAAATGATTAATAGAAAGTGGAAAACCAATTTTTGTCTTAGGTGCAATTGTAGGTCAACAAATTTTTGGTTTTGGAAAAAAGAAGAAGAAGCTCATATTTTAGACACCTCTTCATCTTTTTATCTTATATGGAGATGAATTTTGTTGTTGCATCATATCTATAGAATCATAGAGGGAAATTGAGAAAATCCAAAAGTTTTTTATAGTTTATGATCTTATTAAATGCAATATACCCTATCCTATCTTATAGAAGCTATTCTTTCACCCATTGAGAGTTTTCCTATGACTAAGTACCTAATATAGAAGGACAAGACAAGTAACATGAAAACAAGTGGCTCCTTAAGATTGCTTCAAAATGCAGTCAAAATTTGGTGTGGCATAAAACTGGTTGGCATAAAGATTCTCAATCTTAGTCAAACTAGTGGAGAATAGAGGAGGCCACTCTAAAACGTGAACACCAATAAAATTACTATCGCATATAAATTAAAGTTGAAATCATGGTGTGATAATGCAGTAGAGAATAAGAGAAAAACAAAATATTAAAAATTGGTCATTAACCATAATCCAAAAGATCAAGTGTCATATTCTTGTAGCTAGTTTTAAGAAGAAAAACATCATTACCAGAATAAAAATGAACTTTGAGGAGCTCAGGAATTGAGAAAGAGCTAGAATTTCATAGGATGCAAGTAAATGTCATTGCGATGTTAGAAATGTGAAGGATGAAAAACACTTCCTTTTACAATGTCTTGCTTATTCTTATTTGTGACAGGAAATGAAGCTGGATTTGATGATTTTGGGACCTATTTTCACATAGATAGCGTTTGACTAGTATTAAATGATAAATAACTAATTTAACAAGACTAATGCAAAGCATCAACGGGCTCATTCAAGTACATGAAACTACCTTGATGTCTAGCTTTGACATCTTAGAAAATTTTAATGGTATATATGTTGCTTGTGTTTGGGGAATTTTGCTGAGTTTCGAGTTTTATATTTTCTTGGAAAATAATTATTGATATTTGGAAAATGTGTGATTTGATATTGGTATTGGAAACGAAGCTATTTTTGATCTTTGATTGGAAATGAAATCAGATTTGATGAAGTTGGGACCTATTTCTTTTCGCATAGATAGTGTCATAGTATTAAATGATAAAGAACTAATTTAAGAAGTCTAACGCTAAGCAACAATGGGCTTATTCAAGTACATGAAATTGTGTTAATGTCTAGCCTTGATACCTTTGAAAATTTTAGTGGTTTGTTTGTTGCTTGTTTAGAGGATTTTGTTGAGTTTGAAATTAGTCTCTTGAATGCTTATGGTTCTCATATCATGCATATATCGATAGATCGATAGATCGATAGATCCAGTTCTATTATTATAATCATTATTGTTTTCTTTATATATTTGGTTGTTTGAGGAAAGATATTTTATTTCCTTTCACTTTGTGGCATGATTTCGACATCTTCACCTTTTAGAATATAGTAAAATATTTTTCTTATTATAGATTTTTCTTGGAAAAGAATTATCGAGAGTTAGGTGCAAATGCACAATGTTGTGTAGCATTAGTGTGATAAATATGGGATAGTGCAAAGCATAGTTTTGAAGATTAGTCTAAGTTGACTCGTACCTAATCAACTCAGTCAAGTTGATTGTTGGTTGAACGACTAATTGTTGGTTCAATGGACAGAAGGTCTTGCAGGCACAAATACAAAAGGGAAAAATGGAGCCCATCATGGGTACTCTTTGTAATTCTCCACCACTGCTAACTTTCCTCAAACTCCTTTCCAACCTCAATATCAGTGCTAGTAGTAGCATGACAAACAACACTACGCTTAGCAGAACTAGAAGAACGTGTTTTCCAAACTACACGAGAACTACTTCCCTCATGAGTCACCATGTGCCATGCTTGGTCTTGGTGGTTCTCTTCCTTCTACTCCTGGTTCAATTACCATATCTTCATTGGAACCAACACTCCGAACTCCACTAGACAACGATTCACCATTTTGTAGTAGTGATTCGCCATTTGTACTGGTGATTCACCATGATTTTACAAGATAATATAATCTCGTGAGAGATTCGCCAAAAAATTATATATACATATTATATTATTAATAAAATCGCCTTCCATTTTTCCTATGTATCATGGGGATTCGCCTATTTTATATATATATAAATTTAGGGGGGTTCTTAAAATTATCCCTGCCTTCAATTCATCTACCAGTTGTTATATGTAGACATCCATATTCTTCACTTTTCTTCTACCAGGGACTATGAGAGCCAACATAAGATGTTCATTCTTCGCGAACAACATGGGGGGATATTGTTATTCATCACTACTATAGGCCAAATATAATATTCGGTGTTCTGGAGGGAATATGGGTTGATGCCATCCATGGCTATGCTGAGTCGTAGACTTCGTACTTCATCCTTGAATTTTTTCAGGCCATGTATCCCCTATATGCTTCATGGATATTGAATCTGGTGGGATTCACATAACTCGTAACTCACTTCTGTGTGAAGCATGCCATCCCTGCACAATAGCTAATTCTTTGCAATGAAAGAGCCTTTGAATCCTTGGGATTATAGGCATGTGCCTCAATATATTAAAATGAGGACCATGTGGTTTACCCTTCATTTTTTATTTATCATACCCGTCATGCCCACATTTCAGACATATCTCTTTATCTGTATATTTTTCTCTATATATAATATAATCATTTGGACATGCATGATATGATGTGTACTCAACACCCAACATTTTCAAAAATATCTTTGCCTCTTCGTAACTATTGGGCAATTATCACTCAAAAGAACCTTATCTTTGAATACCCTATACTTAGTCATGGACAATATTAAATGTAAATTAATGGGGATAATTTTTAATATTCATAAAATTGACCATTTGTAACATTTATTGTGTGATTATATTTCTAAAAATATAAGGTACTTGATGGTCAATTGCCTCAAATTTTCCAAGAAACATGCATTTGAAAATCCAAACTTTTCTTTCAAGTTTTACAGTAACATCGTTGTCCCCAACTGGGTATACTTTGACTGGCCACCTGTCCAAAGAGAGGGGTGGTGGAAGAAAATTTAAGGCTTTCGAAAAAGGTATCAGTAATATGAGCATCATCCCCTAGCTCATAATCATTGTGGAATGCATCTAACAACATTGTCTCCATGGAAGTCATATCCCTTAAGTAATCATCCATAGCAACCTCTATTTGATTGCCTCCATTTCCAACTTGTGAAGAACTACTATTGCTATAGTCATTCCTAATTAATGAATCTGGACGTAGTGAGAATTTAATAGGTGGTTGATTGAACCATTCTTGGTATCATTCCTTTCCAAGTTTTTCTCTTAATTCACCCTTCTCTCAATTTGACATTGTCGTGGGGTTCAACAAAAGATGGTAGGTAGGTCACTCATTATCACTAGAATCCTAATAATTTCAAAAAACATATTTGAACATGATTAGTAAAAAATCAATGATATCAATTAGTAAGCATGTCGAAAATGCACGATTAATTCGTTTGACGTTGAAATATTTACATTATACAAAACAATTATTATTACCATCATTGTCCCATAATTGTGGCTAGAAGATGGCATGTTGCATTTGGCAGGGTGAAACGGCTGTCCATTTTCATCTACCAACTGCGCCTTGTGGTATGCTACTCTTGATAAGAGCTTCCGATGTTTTGGAGTGTTTTGAATATTTTGTGCATCTGAACTCGATTATGAATCTGCATGAACCTGCAAATTTTTATACATTAATTTTATTCAGCTGATTTACATGGATAAAATAAATAAATTCAATTAGATAATGAAAATATAAAATCTGAAGTAATTATGTCTGGATATTTTGAAGAATTGTCCATTTGATATAATTATGAGATTTTATCCCTGCAATTGAGCAAAATTAACAATACATTTTGGTGTACATACCTAAAATTAATTTCGATGCCTTAAAAATGGACTTATTGTTATCGGTGCTAATGTACTATTAACTGCACTAGTGCAGTTTTATTAAGAGACACACCAGTGCTGTTAGTTAACAAATGCACCGAATATCGGGAAAAAAAAACACAACTTTATTTTTTTGAAGTGAAAAAAAAGCGGTAAATTTAAAAATGGGTGGAAAATTATTTTTGGAAATCTAATTTCATAAAAAACTTTCTTTAAATATTAAAATCTATTCATTATTTCATTATTTTTTCAAAATTTTGTAGGGAGGGATTTGCACGAGAGACATACCTGGAGCAAGAGAGCATGAGAGAACTGTGGAGCAACAAAATACTTTTGAACAACACCACTATTGAAGGAATTAGAATTTGAAACCGCTGATGATTCACACAAAAACCATGTAGTATAGTAAAATTATTAAATTTTATCCTAAGAATTGTTTTTTTACAGTTTCTGTTAGATTTAATACATGCATGGTAAAAAATTTAAATTTTACTGTGCACTTTCCAAAAAAAAAAATCATTCTTATGTTCAACCCTTGCTTCTTCTTGTTTATATGACTTCACCATTAGGGATTTTCATTATATATATATATATATATATATATATATATATATATATATATATATATATATATATATATATATGTAGGTGTATTACATCTAATCCATGAGACCACTTGCAGAGTCGGATCCCAATCCATGTCGGACCTTGCAAAATTAAAAAAAAAAAAACATTTTTTTTAAGCGCTTCCCGCTGTTTAAACTAGCGCACACGTGTGCGATTGTAGTATAACATACCACGCGCATACTCACAATAAAAATTGTTTGATAAAAATATTTTTTTACTAATTTATGTTTGTGTTAATGGGTGCACCGATTTTAATATAAATCACCACGTCTTCTTGTTGAAAAAGAGCACCGTACAATGTTTCTACTGTATTGGAGGTGAGTTTATAAGAACCTAAGACACCGCGTTCGATGCGTACGTTGCAAAATGCGCATCGTTTTCTTGATTTTTTCTTTACCTGAAAAGTATGTGATTTATTTATTAAATATATTAATGAATGGTACAGGTTTCATATTGATAAATAAATGGTTGACAAGAGTTCAAGTAACTAAAATACTAATAGCACGTCTAGAAAAGAAAAAAAGGCAAGTTCTTTGTAAATTATTTACAAAAAATCTTATTTTTGAACTATATGTAAGTTTAAATAATATGTATTTTTAAGTGTGTATCATGGAGAGCCACGAAATGACGAAGCTCAATAATATTATTTTTGATCTAAGAACAAAAGAGAGTAAAAGATTGATGGAAAAATTGCAGAAGTATGAATTAGGTGAATGAAAAAATTCTATCGATCCAATATGAGTTTCTGTTTTGAATTTTCATTAACAATATAACTTAAAAATAGTAGATAACATGTTTCAACAATCTATTAATTCAGATGTGTTTAATGTTCTACAGGGACAAACAAGGAAGAAAAGGAATGTTGTTCTAAGAAAAGAAAAAAAATAGAACATGCAAACGAAAATGAATTTCTCCTTAGCTCATCTCGCGTGGTGCTAGAGGTTAATGAAAAGGGGAAAACTTCTACAAATATTTGAGGGATCTAGTGGACCGAATGTACCGCCGTTATTTCCACTTACAATACAAAATTAAATCCAATGATTCCAAGAACCAAATTTTATTTAAACTACACGATGAGTTTCCACATAATTGGTCAATGAGACATGTCATACTTTTAATAGAAAAAATATGAAACAAAAGCAAGGGATTGAAGAAGTAATATTCCTTTAAATGTTTTTCTAGAATTATATGTATATATTACTACAAAGAAATAATTTATAAATATCAGTTTTGTTACATTTACTTTTCATATATCAATTTAAAAATTAAGTAGTCTATTGTCATGTTACTTTTTCAGGAAGATTATGAAAATCTCAAAGGATGAATGAGTTGATATCAGAAATATGCCAATAGGAAAGTTCAAAAAGGTTTACAATGAGATGGTCAAAGAAATGGACATGATTTCATTGCACGAGGAGCCATCTCAAAAACAACGTGCTTCAAATGTAATATGTAATCATTGAATTTTCCGATTAGGTACAATAAATAAAAAATTTAGCATTAAATATTAATTTTCAAGTATTTTCTTGTAGAAAATAAAATAAAATGGAGCTCATTCAACACATAAAACAGGACAACAAGGAAGAAAAGGGTCGATATCTATGTTTGTGAGTGATTGTTACTTCCTTATAAAAACTTAATTAGACTTTATTTTTGTATATTTTAAGTTGTTTTACAACAATCATCATTAAATGTCTTCAAACAAGTACTAACATACAAAGAAGAACCATGAGAAGAATTGATTAAAATTGGGTTAAATATCGGTTGTTAGTATATGTTGGCATATCAGAAATTAATTGTGGAATTTCTAAGCATCTATCTTGCTTTACTTATCTCCGTCTATAATTAATAGAACAAAAAAATATTTTATATTAAATCTATGATTTGCTATGGGGTATAAAACTTGCAGGAAACAAAGTATGGAACTGCGCCAAGAACTGAATTGTTGAGAGATGTCATGAAATTTGGTTTTGAAAGAATGTGTATAGTTCATGATTCAATTCTTTCTATGGTACATTTCTTTTCAATTTACATTGATGTATATTATTTAATATTTCAATTTTCATTATTCTCACCAATGTATATACACTCATTACACTTTATTTTGATGTTTGTAGATGGAACTTGAAGAAGAAGAAAAGAAACAACACAATGAAAAAAACATTCCTCCAAATAACCCAACTCATGGAAGTAGCTCGAGCAATGAAAACAGTTCCAACAAATAATGATGATCAATATGTTTAGATATAAAAGCAAGGCATTGTATTTTTTGGAATATTTTTCTATCAAATCAGACATTGTGTTTAATGTAATGGACATAGTGTCCCAATTGAAAGATAAAGGGATATCAATAACTGTCCCATTTTGTATGACAAAGAGTGTCTTATTCATATATATATATATATATATATATATATATATATATATATATATATATAATAATAATAAAATATGTTTTAATTTATTTTATTATGTTCTCCATTGTCGTTGTGAAATGTTACACCACTGATTAAATATATAGATGGTTAAATATTATAATGAAGAGATGCGAAATCCGATGATATGATATAAAAAATTAATCCAAACATCACATTCAAATGCACTAATAAAATTTCAACTTATATGAATATTTTTATGAGATATGTGTCTACTTTTGATGAATAATGAATTTTTAAAAATCACAATAATTGCATAGTCACATATCGATGTTTCTAAAATATAGAAAATGGACAGTGATGCGTGTTAGTTACTGCGAACTAATGCGTTTGTATGATACCGTGCACTAGTATGTTTCTATGACCTATGGGCACCACACAAATACCAATACCAATTAGAATGGCCAGTGTGTTTTATCGACAACTACCACCCGGGCGGTTGGATAGGCGTTGCATTCACCATTATGGTTTGCCTTTAACGTGCCGGTGCATTTTAATAACTTAACGACCCAGTGCATTTTAACACCTCAATGGACAAGTACGTTTTTACACTTTAACGGGGCGGGTGCATGCACCTTCCATCGGCCCGGTGTGTATTTGTGGGTGACACGCACCAAGACGTTGCTAAACACCCCAGGGTGTATGAAATTTGGTTTCCATCCCCTGATGATTCACAGACCAGTGATAAAAAAATCCCTAAAAACCTTTAGCTGCCTAGTTTTTTTAGCTGTGTTGAAGTTCTCTTAGAAGCTCCATCAAAATCTCCATTATCAAAAACGGATGTTATAGCAAATGTTTTTTTAACAATTTTGTCCAATTTTATAACACTAAAAACCTCTTTTATAACATTTGCTAGAGGGTCTTTTCCTTGTAGTTTTATATTGTATTTGTTTTAGTATTTTAATTCAATTTATGGTTAAATATTATAAAATAATAAATTATCACCTATATTTGATAATTGTGTTAGTTTTTGAAGTATTATAGTAACATTTAGATCTTTCAATAATGCAATTTTTCATCACATAGATCCAAATTCATTTTTTATCTTTGACCGTTGAATATTTGAAGAAGATTTTGGATGACCATTCACAAATTTTAGATATGGAAAGAATATTCAAGCTATTGTTGGTATTTTCCGTAAATGTATTTGAGATATTCATGAGAATATATTTAGGGATGTTTAGAGATATTTACTTGCTAATTACTAGAAAATTATTGTAACTACATGAGAGATTTGTGGATATAAATGTTTTATTCCATTATCTTACTTTAAAAAAAAAAAAAATATGCAAAAATAAGAGTGTCTTCACCATTCCCAAGGAGAGAATATTAGAGTATATTTCCAAATTATAATAGAATAGAATAAAAGTTCTTAATATTTCCTTTCACATTGATTCATATTTTATAGTTTTAGATATAGTATGTTTTGATTTAGTTTATGATGTCATAATTAATTTGTTGGATTATTATTGGGAGATTGAACTCACTCCAAATATATAATTTTGATATTTTATTTCAATTTATATATATTTATTTCATTTAACAATTTCATTTAAATTTTTTTTTTCTTTTGCAAGTTTGACTAGTTTTGTTTTATATAATGAGAGGTTCCTAAATCACCTTAATACATAACATGGTAACATTAAGGTGTTGATAGTATGATAAATATTCAAGTACTTGATTATTGTTAAGAATTATTAAGTTTTATTTTTTACTTTTAAAGTTTAGTTTGTTTCATATTCATGCTTAATATCTATTCGTTGAACTATATTATGAAAAATATCAATTAGAGTATTCTTATAGAAGGTTTAGACCTTGAACATTGAAAATTTAAGAAAAAATTTATTTACAACATCCATGGATATAGTAAGGTATAATTTAGCATGGGAAATTCTTGTATTTGATTTATTTGATCATTTCATGAAGTAGAATAAGGATTAAAAATACTATATAGATAGAAGTACAAATAATCTAAGTATACAGATAATGTGTTTACATTTTACATGTATTTTTACAATGCATTGATAATAAATTATAACAATATTTATACATATAAATCACTTGACAAGATTCATCCTTATTTATAAATAGTAAGAGAAACCTAATCAAAAATTCTTCTTAACTACCTGGTGGACCTTCTTTAATAATGTTACATTACATTTATATGATAATAAATAACTAGTGGCCTTCTTAAATGATAACAAAAATAATGGAACCTATGCATTTTACTTTGAATGATCATGATTATTACATTATTATTACTCTAGTGGATACTCTCTAGGGGTGTAATGGGGATCCAAAAAATATAATGTCAATGGGGCTCAAGATAGGGGTTCTTCGAATGATTTAAAATATAGACAAGGTGCTATATTTTCATACTCGGTATCCTAAGTGTTTAAAGAAATAATCAAATATAGAGAAGACATGTGGTCAAAAAGTGGCATGAACAAAGGAGGTCGCCATTATTACTTTAGAGATGAAAATAATTAAGTTATAAACATCTTAATACATGGTGACATCAAATAGAGAGGAATTTTAAGAATAATATCGATAGTAGATGAGGAATGCCCTTTGTTACCAGAGATGTGGAAGGGCTATGATGTCCTCTTAATATTAAGTAAGATAAAAATCTACATACAATGTCTAGAACAAACTCACCAAGAGAACTTGTGAATACATTTGATTCCTTGTATCCCAAAAGAAATTTGCATGTTATATTCTTATTCCCTCTTTTTTGGATTTAAAGAATTAATTAAAAATTAATTTCAATATTACCACAACATTGTAAATAATAATACAGATGATAAAATAATATGTGAACATTGATGTGCGTAAGTAGTGAAACAATAAAAGTGAGGTTAGTTCATCCACCAATTAGTATCACTGGTAATGCTTTTGCAAAAATATCTACACCATATTTAAAAATTTATTAATTTTTAGTTAAGTGATTTCATGATGAAGATGATGATTAAATTCGACAACATTTCTCTATTGAAATTTGAGAATAAAAAATTAATTTACTTGTTTTACAAGTTTACTTCCAATATTTTGACATTAAAATTTAATGTAGGCATAAATGCAAATATTGTAATCTACTAAAAACTATGCATTAGTTACGAGTATAATGGAACACCAAGTAAATTTAAAGAGTAATTTGCATCACATGGAAGAGACAAAGAGACACAAAATTACTAGAGAACCACCATAAGAATACTTTTTATTAAGTATATCTCTCATAAATAAAATAACTTCATGTAGTCAAGTACATGCATATTTATATCCTCATATACAATTACATTAGTTTAACTCTCTTAACCAACATGTTCATCCAACTTAATACAGGAGCCATCTAACTTATAATAAATATTTAGTATATTCACTCAACTTGGATAGTTGACCTATTTTTCTAGCCCCTCCAACATCTGGATCACCCTCAATGTGTTATTTTTACCAAAGAATGGGGGAGACTTGGAGATATACGAAATTTGAGAGAATTGTTTTTCCTAAAATAAATAGAAGAAAATACAAAATGAGAGAGAGTTGGATGGATCTCTACTAAATGTTCATTTTGGAGTGACTAGTGATAGATAAGTTTTTTCTTGAGTGTCCTTTTGAGATATCAGTGAATTAATTATGTAGGTTGGTCATTTTTTATTTTTGGTATTTCAAGTTGAGTGATCAATATGTGGATACCTCTTGTTTCTCTTTACCCTAGTGACCTTTTGGAGCTTTTTACCTAGATATTTGAACTAACTCATTGTGATGGTTGAGCTAAAGGGGAACATTTTGACATAGATGGTGCAAAGAATTGGTATTTGTGTTGTGATGAAGTCATATGTACTAGCAGTGGTAGGGTTGGAATCCTATTGAATGTAGTTTGGTGAATCATAGGTGCAATATTTTGAAGGTGTTGGTCAACTATTGACCAACCTTTCACTGAATGTTGTGTTTTCACCTCATTGGATTTCATTTATTCCAAGTACTTGATTTTTTCAGCTAGGGAGCTATAATGGAAGGTGGGAAATTCAAGAGTACCTTGTTTCTCCGAATTCTATATCTTCTCATTTATGGACTGCATGTACTTAGTAGCATTACTGGCCTCAACCTGGGCTTTCTTTCCTTCTCTCAACCAATGTATCTCCTTCTATATAAGCTTACTCTCTATCTTCTTCTATTGTGTAATTTAATATTTTGATGTTGCTATGTCCTAAGGTTTGAAGGCATTATACTACCTTATTGATAAATCTGTGATCAATAGATATTAGATTCTTAGTCAATTTCAAGTGTTATACAAGTATGTTGGCTAGGTGTTAAGACCAACATTGAGTGTAGCTACTCTTTCCATGGTTTCCTCCAACATGGTCTTTACTTGTTTGAAAGCCCTGAACTCCTACTATAATAGAGTTTATATGTTTTAATCTCCTTCTTCTTTAGAATTCTGCTAAATTTTTTTGAATTGTTCTTGAATATATATATTATAGTTTACTAGATGGTGGATCATGTAAGAATACTACTAAGTTGATCCTCGCTGTTGTTTGGACTAGAAAGTTAAAGTTTTCTTGTTGATGGGTTCATACAATTGGTCTAGATATTGTAGCACCAAAAAATTCCTTATTATTCCATATTCCCCTTGATTCTTTACTTGTATGGGATCATAAATGAAAGGAATGTTTAGATAGTTAAATGGCCAAGTCATATGGTATAGTTTTATGTTTGGAATATTTATCTCCTTTATGTTTCTACAAATTATCCACACTTTTTTTCTTTCCAAGTCATTTGATTGATCCTATCCCCAACGTTCAAGTGGTTTGGTCCACCAGGGTCAACTAGCCATGCCTGTCCTCCTATAGTGGCATGTTGATTGTTGATCCCTATATTTTCTATTGCTATTTATACTATTTTTATGGTAGGCCATTTGGGTTTTTTTGACTTCAATTCCTACTTGACCACAATTTTCTTACCCAAATATGTTTTTTTAGTATGATATGATGAGATGACATGTGTATCAACATTATTTCCTAATTTGTCTATTTATCACAAGGTTTTTCTTGGACAGTTGTTGAACTAGATGTTGGGGATTTGGCGGCAAGGTCAATATTTGGCTTCTTTGTCTTTTTTTTTTTCTTTTTTTTTCTTCATTGTCCATTTGTTGCTTTATTTGTTGATGTCCCAGCTAGAATTTTTGACTACATTGTGCATTATTTTTTTTCTCTTATTCTACCAACATTTTCTTTTTGACAGTCTCAATGAGAATTCCTTTTGTGTGGCCTCATTATTGTAAAAATTTCAACCCAAACTAATGATTATAGAAATTCCTTATTTTTTTTTCTTCTCGACCGACCCTTTGATCTCGTTTCTTCTAGTACTTGTTTGGCTGTCATATCCATATGTTTCTATATTTTATGGTCATGTACGGTAATATCCTTGAATAATTCATGCTAGTTTATGTAGACTACCTATTATTCTTTAGTTTTTTTATCCACAACCTCACTTTTCAGATTTTTAAAAGTCTCCAGTAGAGGGGTTGACACATAGAATTTAAATGGAATGGTATATTTATTTGCCTTCATTTATTCTTCCTTCTCACCATCTACATGCGAGAGGATGACTTCATCCTAAGCCTAGAAAACACCTTCTGGAATCAGAAAAATATATTTTTTTACCAACTTAATTCAACAAATATTTTTTGGGTTGATGATTTGTATGAAAATTTAGTAGGATGTATGTTCGCTAAGTTGGCATACCATAACTTTATTGAGTAAATCACTAGTTGAATACGATATATTATAAGTAGTTCTTAATGTATTTTTTTGTGAAACCCTCTATTTATTTGATACATGCATTGTACTAAATATCTATTTTTTGATGATTTGTTGGGAATATTTTGACTTGAGGATACACAACAGAATATGTGAATATCACTTAAAACCTTTCATCAAAATCACGAAATTCTTCGTAAATTCAACGTCTTCAGCTGGGGAGACTTGCAACATAACAAGCCAAATTAATAATGAAGGGAAGTAGATGGTGATAGAATTCTAAAATTCATGGCAATATATCTTCACCATATTTTTAGGGTGCTCCATCTAATTAAATTACTTCCCTGGCCTAGTTATCTGACAGATAACTTCCAACATGTTCAATTTGACATTTGACTCCTAACCAACCAAAGTGAGGCACAATGAAACTATTATTCATTCACATTTCAATGAGGATATTGTATTTAATCAAGGGTGAGTCCCTTCAAATTTTTGGCCATTGTTTCCCTAGTGAATTATTTGAGCCACACATTGGAGACAACTTTTTTTGGAGTTTTTTCACTTCCAAGACGTAGGTGTTGGAATTAATGGAGAAATTCATAATTAGATTATTGTTATGATGATGATAGGATTGAGATGCTAAGATTAGATCTCAAGTCCTATTGTCTCCTATTGTTTCAGGAGTGGTTGAAACCATCCCGTTAGTTAGAAAGCCTATATGTACTAGGTTGTTCTCTTGATTGAATGTAATAGATTGTGTGAGTGTTTGTACACTCTCCAGGTGAGAAAGTTCTCACCTGGAGAGTTATTTAGCTAATGCAAAACTGTTTTTTATCATGATATCAAAGCTTCATATCGAAGCTGACAGGACTTGTGCTCTGTGTAGAATTTAAAGTGCAGCCTGGTGGTGGTCGAAGACTTGCAGCAGAAGCGTGGTGTTGACCACTAAGTTGTTGAGAAGTATTTGTGTGCAAATAGTGTGGTAAATTGCTAAAGGAAGAGATTGTTGCATCATCGTGTGTAAGAGATTTTGTTTTTCTGCTGGTATTCAAAAGGGAGCTCCTTGACTGATCATGTTGCCCAACTTTATACAACGAGTAATACTTCAAATTTTTTTTGTTCCCAAATCTACCACAGTTGTACCTGCTGCTACGCGTCAGACCTACGACCCTTCGTCGATTAGAGAATGCTGCTGTAGAGGAATTTGTGACATTTCAGAGTTTTCCTTTTCGGTTATGGCTGACAGATCTTTACAATTGCTGCTTTTATGATTTTTCATTTTACTTATTTATTTTCCCTCATCGAATTATCCATTGAAGGCTCTGTGGCGCGGGGAATCTTCTCATGCCGTCGAAGAAAGACCGACCTACCTGGTACATGAATGTCAAGCTGCAAGTAGAATCCGTGAATGCCTTGAACGTCGTGAGGTTTCTTGTTGATTATTGAGCGGCAAAGGAGTAAAGGACTGTTCCACGCGGTCTCTCAAATGTTGTGCCCATAGATTCGAATGGGCTTAACAAAAATCGCTTCACCTTAATGTTTTGCATCGTTTGTAATGGTGGGGTGAGAGAAGATCCGTGCTGCGGGGGACCACTCCCTAACTCGCTGCTGCATTCAATAGGAATGCTACCTGCCATGGACTGACCCTATCATGCGGTGTGTTTCCTTAGATAATGCCATTGATAATTATGTGCAGTCCTTTTCTTTTATTCATTAAAAAAAAAGGAATTTTGAAAGGCATTTGGTGTGTTCTTTTCTGAGGGCCTGGAGAGAGCATTTGGATAGCATCGATTCAGTTTTGTTGTGAATCTTATCTAGCAGATTTGTTTTTGAAATTTTATTGTTTGAAAAATCATAGAATTTGTAGGTTGTGGAGATCCCAAAATCAATTGGGTAAATTTTCGTCTAATTTATTATATGCCACAATGAAAACATGAAAGTTTTTTAATGATTTGAACCCATCTTCAGAAATATGTGTCATTATAGATTGCTAATCACATGCATCAGAATTGGATGGTGATATTGTTTCGAGCTTGTTGAGAGGTTGTTTGTTGCTTGAGCCAAGGGCACTAAGACCTGCGTGGCACACAAGCCCCAGTCTACAAGGTTCTTCTATTGAATAGCTGCCAAAGGGAGGTTTCTCACCTGCATGGTAACGAGGTTGTTGGAGCTCGTTAGAGGACTGAGTGGAGTAGAAATCTGGAAGCAAGATGAAACCAGATAAGATGGAATTTTAACAACATGTCTATATTTTTAGATATTTTTGATTCTGATGAGGATGATGATGATATTTTCATGTGGAAATTTGGAGGCATTAGCTTGGGTGGTATTTTTAAGTCTGAAAAACTTTCAGAAAAACAACGTGGTTCTGTTGATGACTACCAGAAACAAGAAGCAGAATCTGTTGTGCAAGATCCTGATATTGAAAAGTCACGAGTTGATCTTCAGGAAGGATGTAAAGAGGAACAAAGTGTTGAAGATCAATTCGACAAGCCACATGAAGCTGATTGTGAAGATGTGGCAGAAGAAGGCAGAGATGGAGATAATTTAAAATGTGATGATCTCATGAATATTTCTGTGTGTGCAGATGTTAACAGCTACAAGGAAGAAGCAACGAAGTTTGAAGAAGAATTGAAGTTTCTTGAAGCATGGCTTGAAAGACCGTGTATTTATGAATCCAACATAGAAGTTGCATCCATAAATTTCTAGGACAAAATTATCGCCGACATTCAGATGGTCGACACCAGAAATAGTGAGAGGGAAAATTCTCCTATCCAGCCTGTCACAATTTTGAGAAGGGCGAGAATAAGAATTCAAGTTTTCCTTTAAAGGGGAAGAAATGAGGTGAAGATACATCACTATCTCATGACAAAGAAAGTGAAGATGAAGCCTCATCCACAAATGAACAAGTATGGAGTTAGAAGCATAAAGACCAAAATGAAAACTCTGTTACCAAGTTTTTCATGTTTTTATTGTAAGCCTAGCTGAGACTAGACCAACAGGTATATGTTATTGTTTAATACCCTTTCTCCATTAAGGGGGAGTGTTGGAATTAATGGAGAAAGTCATAATTAGATTATTGTTATGATGATGATAAGATTGAGATGCTAAGATTAGATCTCAAGTCCTATTATCTTGGGAGTGGTTGAAACCATCCCGTTAGTTAGAAAGCCTATATGTACTAGGTTTTTCTCTTGATTGAATGTAATAGATCGTGTGAGTGTTTGTAAACTCTCCAGGTTCTCACCTGGAGAGTCATTTAGCTAATGCAAATCTATTTTTTATCAGTAGGCCAATGACTTTATAGATATATATGTAGATATTATTGGTAATGACCTCTCCAACCATAAAATTGTATCCATAAATTGGTTGCCTATGAATTTGGAAACTTCTTCTTCAAGTCCTTGCAAATCTACAATCAAGGGTGTGCCCAGATAATATCTGATTCCCACTCTATACAAAAAAATTAATTTTGAATTCAATTCCTTATTTACCAAATCCCATTTCTTGAAGAATAAGTAGTGTTTTTCCCTGGAGAGTTAAATTATTGAGATGAACCTCCAACTCCATTTCAATATTTCTATCAGATAAATATTTTTTCCATGGCTCAACTTTAGCTTCCTCATCCTAGAAATGCACATGCCTCCTTTACATTTTAAATATTAATGGAATTCTTACCCTCTCGAACAATCAAGGAGGTCATAATATAATTTAAACAACCTTTGAATATCACTGATTTTTTAGAGCTACGTAGAAGCAACAGGAGATAACCTAGGCACAATAATGGGTTAATTTGATAATGTACTTGATTTTATGTGCGTACTTCATATGTGTGAATTTTTATTAATTTTATCTTTTCCCTTCAACTATGTTTGTCACATTGAATTTATGTTCACAATTTCCATCACTTTCGACTAATGGGAGGTGCATGTCTAGGCTTCCTTAACATTTTTTGTGGTTGGTGTGATTCTTGAACATGAAAAATCATTGTAAAAATGATTTGAGTGGGGTGTAGTATTCTGCCAGTTTTGACTTATAAGTCGAGTAGGGTCCTTTCATTAGTTTGAGTTTTGAAGTTGATTTGCAGTCTCTCATATATTATTAAATAGAGTTTCATTCACCTTATTTCTTAAAGAATTCATGAAACATATCTATATGGTATTTTCTCTTCTCTTAATGCTATGGTCATTGATACTCTCCTATGTTTTGATGTGATATTTTGTTAAGAAAAATTCTCAAATCTTTGAATTGCCCCATTATTACGATATATAATTTTCATGTTCCTCCTTTTGATGATAGTTGTTTTCTAGAATTATTTTTATTATACCTAAAATATTTATAACTACTTATTTTATTAATAATTATATTTATTAACTTATATCAATTACCAATCTTGGACTTCAAAGTATTATACATAAGGTAAGGCTAGACTACCATGAAGTGGTTTATAGTCAAGCCCTTCCCCACGGGTGCCCCCAAATAGTTTTTCACCAGTGGATATGTCAAAGTCATCATGTAATATATTTTTTCAATTAGGACCCATTTACTACAGATTCAAACAAGTCCCCTTCGAGTGTCTTTAGTTGCATTACACCTAAAGTTCAAATGTATTCTACTACAAAGGGGTCTAGCCATGCTATTTCTAGTTTCCATGGTTTCATGTTTACTCAAATACAATATAAAAAAGCTAAATATCCTACTTTTGCTACTTCTTTTATTCTTGTTTCTCATGGGGTGCATGTAGTTTTTTTTTCTTCAAGTTGGTGAAGATAATGAATTCTCTTTCTTTCGATGCTATTGATATCATAATATAACAAAATTAGCACTTTTTATTCATTATTTGTATTGGGAAATGGTTGTTTTCCTCCTTTCCATTGACTAGTTTAAATGGCACGTGTCTATTCAATCGTTTATATGTTGTTTGATATGCCAATAAAAATGCTAGGAATTTATCATCCGAGTCATCTGTGTTGACATTTCATATCTTGGCAAGCCCCTTATGAAAATTCTTGTGTTAAATGATTCCACCGCTCCATTATCCTATGAATGCTAAGTCATCATCTTTATATGATCAATCATAATTTTTTGTAGTATTATTTTAATGGTAGCATTAACAAAATGTGTTCTCTTATGGTCAATTATAGTTAAGGGGTATCCAAATATTGTTATTATATTTTCATAAATAAACCTAACTGTTACTTATTTTGTACAAGATTCAACTACTTTGGCTTATTCTCGCTTTTCTAAGTATTCCACTACAATAATAATGTATTTTACTCTTGCTCTCTTTGCACTTTTTGGGAATGAACCCACAAAGTTGATGGAACAAATATCAAAAGGTGACTTTGGTTTATAGACTACAGTGGCATTTTATTCTTCGACAATGGTCAATCTATCCTTTGACAAGTGTCACATTTTTTGAATTTTAGTTGAAATTATTTAATCAAGGTTGGCCACCACAATCCTTCTTGCAAAATTTTTATAGTTTTCATATTGCCCTATTAATTTTTACTAGTATGACCCTTATGGGACTACTCTATTATACCATGTCTCTCATATTCTAGTACACACCTTGGGAATATTTCATTTGGCCCTAATTTATATAGTTTTCCATTAATTAATGTATGGGATTGCTCTCAATGCCATTTTTTTTTTTTTTTTTCATTTGAGATAACTTGTTTGGTGCTTCAACTAAGTGTATAAACTAAAAAAATTATACGAACTCAACAATGTTTCTTAAATTTTAAATAAGTGTTCATTTGTAAGGTTGTCCTTAGTTTCCGTTGGTTCTTCTTTGCTCTAAATTTAAGACAAATCGATTACCCCAACATTATTTTCCTAAGTTAGATAATCATTCCAAATTCAAATTCTTTAAATAGTAGTAGCCACTAGAATATTTTCCCCTGGTGTGTTAGTTTATCAACAAGGTAGTTTAGGGTTGTTGATCTATGAAGAATATAAAGGGGTTAGCTAGGAGACAGTGGCGAAAATTTTGCAAGGAAAAAATCATGGCTAATGCTTCTCATCACATCGTCTAATAATTTCTTTTTTATTTATTCATATTTCAACTGGCATAAGAATTTTGATTGTCTATCAACTCTATGTTAACTTGTTCTAGCACTAGTTCAACTACCACATTTGATGCATCAACATGCACATGGAATTTCTTCTAATAGTCAAGAAATTTTAATGGAGGTGCTTCTAGTATTTTCTTCTTTAATAATTTAAAAGACTCATTGCATTCCTAATCTATTTATAAGGTACATTTTATTAAGTAGCTCTTCAATTGGAAATGTTGTATAGAGAAGTGTTGAATAATTTTTTTGTGGTATCTAGTGTGCCCAAGAAACATTTTAATCTATTTTTAATTTACTATGGGATTTAGGTAGTTAATAACTTTAATAATTTCCATACTTATGTCGATTCCATCATTATATAGCACATGACCTAAAAATATTACTATCAGTATAACAAAGATACATGTTTTTAATATTAAGAGAAAGATAAATCGACCTGCGTATTTCTAATGTAAGCCTCAACCATTTCACATGATCTTTGATAAGTGTATGCAAGTTCATTCACGAAATAGGCTTCCATACACACACACTCATACATATTCAATGGGATAAATTTGTATGAAAAGAGGCCAAATTATGAGACAAATGTAGCTTTTTCTTAATATTCCTTTGCAATGGGTACTTAATTTTACTCTAACAAGCCATCTATAAAAGAATAATATTCATGTCCTTCCACTTCATTTATCATTTAATTAGTGAATGGAGTGGGGAATGTCTCGATTACTGTCAATTTATTTAGATGATGAGAATCGACACAAATTCTTATCCTTGTCAGTTTGTGGCTTTTGGTCTACAAAAAAATAGGCATTCTTGATTTTCTATTAGATAAATGATATCAATAGCCATCATCCCTTCTATTTCTTTTAGAAAAATCAGTTGATTAGTGGAATTTTGAGGTAAAAAATGGGCCTCAAAGTAAAATATGTACTAACATAATTAACTTTAAAATAATCAATAGGATTTAAGATGATGATTCCATCCCTAAGGGGAATCATTTAGAGGGAAAAGAAGAAAAATACCTTTTTTTAATTGTATTTTTTGTTTATCTCCTTACATGTTTACTCAAAGTTGAAGTGTAGACACTTATAGAATGTGGAATTAAATTCCACATCCAATGAGTGCCCAATCTTCATACTTCTTAGAAGACCCACATCGAAAAAAATTGAAAATACATGAAAAAAACAAGTTGAATACATGTTTTTCATTTTTTGTGTTGGCCTACTAATTAGTATGAATAGTGGGTACTTATTGGATATAGAACTTAATTCCACATTAAATGTGTCTCTACACTTGAAATGTTAATAAAACTATAGGGAGATAAGCCACAAATGCAATAAAATGTCTAGTTTCCTTTAAAAAATCATAATGATTATTTTATTACTTTAAATATTATTTTAGTACTTTCCTTCAGAGGCCCATTTTAGACCTCAAAGTTTCCTTAATGTGTAATTTTGATCCAATTTATATTGTCCTTTTTTTATAGGGTTTTCTCCTTGAATGAGCTTGATTTTCATCTCCCTCATTTCTATCACAATTCCTTTCAAGTCTTTGTAATCACGTGCAAATATATCTTGATATTCTTTTAATAAGTTCATAAATTCCATGGTATGTTTTTTTGACCAATAAATTCGAAGTCAGGTTATTTTTGGTTGGTTATCGTTTGATATGCTAACTTCTTTAATTTCGATCTTTGCATCCATATATTTAGGAGCCTTTGACTCATTGAGCTTCTAGTCTCCTATATTTAATTTTTGATAGGAGGGTAGGAAATCTAGTCTGTTGGGATCATTATGTTCTTCCAACAGAGTTACCTAATTGAAGAGAATTGTAATTGCAGAATGTGAACTCTAGATGAAAAAATTCACTATTTTTACCCAAAAAACATAAAAAACCTTGAAAATGAAAAATGTTGATGCTACATCAACACATAATTTTCAGGTTACAATTCCAAAAGAAATAATCAAAACCATTAAGAACCAATTTTTTTTGCAAAAAATCTGAAAAAACACCCCAAAACAAATGTTTTTGATATAGGTTGACGTTGCATCAACACTTTTTATCTAGGTTAAAATTCCAATTTTTTTAACAAATGGCATTAAAATCTAAAATTTGTATGCAATAACCAGGAAAAAACACCTCGAAATTGAAAAGTGTTAATGTTGCATCAATTTTTTTTATTTTTGGTTAAAATTCGAACATTGTTTAGCAATTGGATTAAAAAATATAACATGATTATGAAAAACCTTAAAATTTCAATCATTTTTGTAGATAACATTAAATATAAAACATCATGACAAAAAAAATCTAAAATTTCCAATAATTTTTAGCCATGGCATTAAAGATAACATCGTGACTCCAAAAAATTTTAAAATTTTGAAATTTTCCAATGATGTCGTTAAAAATAAAATATCGTGACTCCCAAAAACCTTAAAATTTTGACATTTTTCAATGATGGAATTAAAATCAATTATTTTAACTAAAAAAGAACTTAAAAAAAATGCATAAATCAAAGAGATGTTATACCATGAGTAATGTTTTTTTAATGCTAAAAGTATATCTCTTTCAAAATATTAGCCAAAGAAAACAAATTACAATGAAATTTAAAAATCAGCCATCAAATTGACACGTAGTGGGGGCAGACTTGATGCATTATAATGAAAAATTAAGAATCAACCATGAAATTCATGCACAATGGGGCAGACTTGATCCATTCAAGTAAAAGATTTAAAATCAACTATAAAATTAACACATAGTGGGGTCACATTGCTAATCGAGCATCAACACAATCCATGCAGCCAAAAGAAAGTAAAAAATAAATAAAAATGGAAAAACAAAAATTAGAAAAGAAAAAAGAAAAATTAAAATTAAAAAGAAAAAAGCAAAGAAAAAAATTGAAGAATTAATAAATAAATAAATAGATAAACTAAAAGTGACCCATAAAAGAGAGAAATTCAACACAAATTACACACACACAGACACACACACATATATAATTGTCTCACTTATAAACATAATTAAAAAAATAAAAAACAATAAAAAAAAAAATTAATATTAATATCAAAAAAAGGATGTTCTTATTTCAAGAAAGGATGATGGTTCTTTTGACAATGAAGTTTTTCGAACGAAAACTCATATTGTGCAATATCTTCATGCTAGTTCGCATCATTTCCTTGCTAAAAAATTAGGGTTCCTCAACACCTTAACGACTAGGGTGTTGAGAATCTCTGATGAGTCTCACCTTGAAGGAGAAAAGACCCATATCCTTAATGTGTTTTGTGAAAATAGTTATAGTAGGTCGCAGGGCCTTAAAACATTCCTTAAAGTAGAAAAAGGTCCTTTAGTTAAAAATAAAAAAGAGCTTAGTGAATGGTCTTACAGTGTGCACCTTCCTTTCATTCACGGAACTACTAATGGGATTGCTAGGATGCTTAAGAAACATAGAGTTTCTTCATCTTTCAAGCCCCTTAACATGGTTCATATCTCTCTCAAAACAATTAAAGATCCGGTAGACCCTAGGGATGGGAAAGGTGTCTACATTATTCCTTGTTCTTGTGGGACAACTTACATTGGTGAAACCGGTCGGTCTATAAATCAAAGGATTTTTGAACATTAGATATCATTTTTGGGATTCAACTGAGTTAAGTAAGTCATTCATCTATGACCATTTACATGAGAGGTAGTCGTAACTGACTAATTTATTATAATTTTTGAATAGTCCACTTAGCATTCATTGCATCGAGTGATGCTCACACGGGTGAAGAAGTGGGATTGAAACTAGTGAAATGAATCACATAGCGTCAATCATCACTTCTAGGGCTCACACATGGTAACCAAGGCTTCCAGGGAGGTCACCCATCCCAGAACTCCTCTGGCTCGAGCGCGCTTAACTGTGGAGTTTTTCCCCACAATCAAACCCACTTAGCTAGATACCCCATTTGCAAATCCTTAGTAAGTATTGTGCCTCATGAACTTTTCAAGTAGAGATCCCTTTACTCTTAGTATTTAAGTATGAGGGTTTCCGCAGTGCATTATAGTAGATATCATTTTGGGGATTCAACTGCATTAAGTAAGTCATTCATCTATGACCATTTCCATGAGAGGTAGTTGTAATTGACTAATTTCTCATCATTTTTGAATAGTCTACTTATCACTCATTGCATCGGGTGATTCTCACAGGGATTGGGATTGAAACTACTGAAATGAATCGCATAGCATAAATCATCACTGCTGACATTAAACATGGAAGATCCCACTCCTTCGCCTTAGTTGAGCATGCAAAAAAAAATAACCATCATATTTGCATCAAAGAGGCTAAGGTCATTGCTAAGATTGACCATTTCCATCATCGTAACTTAAGAGAGGCCTTAGAGATTGAAAAAAGACCTGTTAATCTCAATAGAGATGATGAATGGAATATTAGCAGGTGTTGGATCCCTGCCTTATTTTCAGAATTATCTTTTGTTTCCGCCCTTCTTCTTTTTCCTTAGTTTTTTAGGATCAGTTTATGATTTTTTTTGCTGGTCATTGATTATCGTTTTTCAATTTTTCCTTCGACCTCGTCTCCTATATATATATCATTATTAATTAATAAACTAATAAATTAATTAATTATTTTAATCTAAAAATATAATAAAAGCTAGCCATTATCAATTGAATTTAATTTTTGAGGGTCAAACTAGCTGGTATCGTAACGACTAGTTTAGGCATTTCTACATCTATTTAAACTCAACGTCTCAATCTCATCTCTCATGTAGTCCTGATGATGAACCAACTGATTGGCTCAAAATGGTTGGTTCTAAACACGTCGGCAATGTTCTATTGCATGTGATTATTACCAAAAAAATTCTAAGAACATTTTTAATTAGAAAAAAAATATTTCGATAATATTTAAGCTAGATGAATGTCTTTCGGATTAATCAAATCATTAGGATTTGGTCGACGTTTCGAACCAACTATTGTGGTTCATCCTCGGGAGAAGGAGGAGAAGCTAATCGATCAAAATGAATAAATAAAGATGCATCATTTCCCGGTATGAACCGTTAAGAAATAGCTATTAAAACTAGTTATTAGAAAATTAGTTAATATAAATTTTTAAGGTTTAGAAATAATATTAATTATTAAATTAATTAATAATAAACTAATATTTTGTTAAGGACTGGCCATTTAAAACTAACAATTAGAATGTTGGACTTTTAGTGCCAAGGCTGGTTGGACATTATATTCTTTGATGTGATTATCACTAAATTTTTTTATATACAATTATAAAGTTAGTTATTAAAAATTATTATAGTATAAACATATATTAATTAATTAATTAATTGATTGTAAAATAAGAATTTAATAGAAAAACAAATATTTAAAGATTTTCATTGAAGCTTTTACACTTCAATTTTAATTTACTAGTAATTTTTTATCCAATAAAAGAGTTAAGGAACTACGGAAATTAATCAACTTTTATTATGATACGTTAACTGGAAATGTTATGATTCAATTTAATTATTTTGTATTAAAACATTTTGTAGTTGAAATATTTTATGTTTTATCCTTCTTAATTTCATAATATAAATTTTAAAGAAATCTTAGTTCTTAATTATTTAAAATATGTTTACTTTTATTTTGATAAATTAGGTGGAGATTTTATGGTTTGTTTTAATTTAATTATTTTATATTAAAATACTGTGTAGCTGAAATATTGTTTGTTTTATTTTTTCAAATTTCATAATATAAATTTTAAATAAATTTAAATTTATAATTATTTAAATATGTTTTAAATATAAATAAATTCAAATGTGATGAAAATTTTCAAATTTCTTTGATTTTGTAAAGAATGCAAATCAACCCTATCAAATCAACACATCTCCTAGAGTTTAGGCAAAGTTGAGAGGAAATGGTACTTGGAATATGCATAAAAGATTCTTACACGTTATGAAAATTATTAAAAAGATTAATTAATGCTGCGGGCGCAGAATGGTCGTTAGACCGATTACATTGGAGGCTTCCAGAACAAGCTTTTAGCTACGCCATATGTTTTTCTTCTAAAAGAGGTAAAATAAATTTTCCCGATCCGAATTCTCGACTTGATACACCAGCAATAAATGTACCAGCATGTTTCCTATGTTTTTTTCTGTGAAGGTCTGGTATTCTTTTCATCATGCTGACACTGAATACTCTGCTCTCTGGTTTTCCTAATTTTGTGGGCATTTATCTGACATGGAACCTGAGGCTTCCGGCTTCTGGCAATTGTTTTCGTCCTTGTAAATTCAGTATATTGCCCTTCAAAAGGATCAACATGTGAAAATTCAGTTTGTCATAACATCAGGAATGGCAATAATGATAAAAACAACCAGAGTGAAGTGAATATAGACAAATTCTGATGATCTTCACCCAGACTTATTTAAAAATATTTATTTAATCTGTATTTAATCTGTCAAAGTCATTTGGGATAGCACTATGTCTATTACTATGTCTGGACCACATCAACCCTAAGCTGACTAGATTTTTTAGCATGTTTTTTTCCTTAGCACAAACACAACCACTTTGTGAGACTAGTTAACAAAACGTATCCTCAACTAATTATACTAGTTAAACTAAACTTTCTATCTAATTTCATTATATGCAAGTTACAAATTTAAATAATTCCATCCACATTCTACTTCAAATATCACTTTCCAGCTGATTTGTTCTCAATATTTTAGTTGGAACTGAAACTTTCAAGTATTTTAAAAACATGTTTATGGTCCATACATCGTGACCCTGAATTTTGTGTTTATTGTGATTTTACAACTATTAGTGAGCTCGACAGCTTGAACCCGGCCACTAATCTATGAGAGCTGAAAGCAAATAACGCGTGAAAAACATATCACAAGATTAGGGTTCATTGGATTTATTTATTTTTCTCACCAACATTTTAAATTTAAAAAAAAAAACTAATTGAAAAAAACGATAACAAAAATTATTTGAATAGATTGCAAAAAAATACTCAATTAATATTATATAAACATCAAATTAGAATAAACAATAACATAATTATTTGAATAGATTGCAAAATTAACATTATATAAACATCAAATTACAATAAACGATATTTTTTTTGGTTTATTCATTAATCAGAAAAACAAGCCATGCCTTTGTCACCCGCGCTCATATAAGAAAAACGAGCCATGCCTTTGTCACCCACGCCATAATCTACTCCACGTTATGTATGTCTAGCCCTATTTTCAAAATTATTATTTGAAGGAAAGACTAGTCGACAGAATCATCATATGCCCTCTATAGATCGACCTTCATAACCACCACTTCCAGGTTTTTTTTTTTTTTTTTTTTGTTGTCTATATGGAATGTATGCACGAGTGCCTTCAATTATTTTTTTAAACTGGTATTTATTTATGGTCTCTCCCATATATACTCTAGGCTCTTAAAGTGCTTTAATTTCATAGTTATATTTTCAATGGCTCAAATGTGCATCATATGATTTCCATACTCTTGTAACGAATTTAATGAAATCTTCATGGCCAAGCCATACCTTGTTAAGATTTAAGGGTATACTCCAATGTAGAACAACCGGGCAGTGATTAGAGATGGCATTTTTGTCAACTCTAGTCCTTAAATTCTCGAATACTTAAAATATATTTTGGTGTACCATAAATCTGTCTAACCTCTTCCCAACTTACTCACTTCCACATATACCATTTTGCCATGTAGGCTCGATTGGGTTAGGGCATATGTCCACTAGATGGTTTTCATCATAGAAAGAGGTTAATCAATATGCAATTGGATCACCTAGGGACTTCATTTCCCATCATGCCTTCGTGGATAAGACTGCATTATAGTCTTTAGCAATGATCAATGACCCAACCTTTAAAAGGTATGAGGACTCCACCTAATCCCAAAACATCTAGCATCAACTATACAGAGCATACATGTTCCAAATGTGTATCTTCTCAACCATACCTCGAATGTTCCCTAAAAGTAAAATACCAACAAAAAATTCTGGGCTTTCAAGTTTGCCCAATTTGGATCCCATAGAGTTGTAGATCCACCAGACAAACTACATGAATCAACAACAAGAATTCACCAATTTGGATAGACTGACTCAAAAGATGATATGGATCTCCCATAATCTATCATCCTTTCTTGAATAAGAATGATGAAATGGAGGATGGAGAAGAAAGGTGTCGTGGAGACAACGATTTTGTGCTCCTCCCCACCAAGCCACACATATTGAAAGAAAGAATATTCATCATGGCCTAGTCTTAGAGTGCTCATTCACTCAAGGCCCCAGATACAGTGGAATCAAGGATAGGGACATCATATGATTTAGAAGAGTCAGGAAATAGGTGTCTTCTTGTAGATTTCACATGGAAATGTCTATTGAGATTCAACAAGAAGATCCTAGTGAAAATTAAGCACCCACGCCAGGATAGAGCCTCGAGCTATGTTTAGGTGGATGTCTATTTATAGATGTATGAGCAAATTCTATTGATAGATGATGTCCATTTATAGATGTATGTGCAAGTTCTATTTATAGATGCATGTCGACTATTATTATCTCTTCATAATAGTTGGACAATAAACAATAATCAATTCTGAATGAGCACTTGGAAATAGTTAACTAAAGTAGCAAATTAGTTAGCTATGGGAATTTCAAGTTAAGAGGTTGGTTGGAGGGACATGAAAGTGGACTTAGTTGTAACTCAATGATTCGAAGTTGTAACAAAGTTGGAAGTGCAGTTATGAAAGTTGTAAAGTAGTTTAACTCAATTAAGAGAGTTAAACACAGTTGTGCTAGTTGTAACCGATGATACACTAGTGAGAGATCAAGTGAATTAATTATTAGTTAATTCACAATGAGTAGTCTCACATGAAACTGAAGATTTACTACTATTAACTATATGTATGTCAGATCCAGTGGAGACCCAATTAAGTTCAAGGTGAAAGGGAAGTAACTATGAGTTTTGACATTATCGGATGCACACATTCAACCACACATACATTGGATGTGCCCATGAGGATTGCATAGTCAAGGCAAGAAGGATTCCATTCATTCAAGGATTGCTATTAGCTAGGATTGCGCAGTGGATGCAGGTTGTCTGGAGGTAGCAAATTGGCTAAGGATCTTGCTGATTTTTGTATGACAGTGTGAGACAGTTAGCTCATGTACTGAGAGCTCTTGGATTAGAGCTTTGTATGTAATTTTTTCATGATCCATGGTATAGTACATAATAAAATATAGTGGGGTTTTTAGCTTTATGCTTTCCCGATAAATTATTTGTGTTGTGTGTGATTGATCTTTCTTCATGATATTGTGATTGGAAATTGTGTTTCAAATTCCACAAAGATTTTCTAGAAGCAATTTTGTATTTAAATAGTATCATATTATTGTTAGATTAGGAGAATCTAGGCAATACATATTTTTTATTAAATTTATACATGGTATCAGAGCACATGAAATTGCAATTTTGAAGCAGGAGTTGAGTTTGTTGGTGGAAAGAATTTGAATTTGCAGGAAGATTTTCTTAGCATTACAGCTGATTCAAGATCAAAATGGCTTTCAATAGCTTGAGGTTAGAGTATTCACTTCAGGGCAACTCGAACTACATTACTTGGAAGGACAGAATGGAGGCAGTACTTGAAGATAATGGCTTGAAGGAATTCATTAAAAAATATTTTTCTAAGCGAGATGCTGCAAATGCTGCTAATATTTATACATGGCGAAATAAAGTGGCAAAGGCAAGGAGGATTCTATTGGAGGGAGTACGAGACCAAATTGTCTCAAGCCTCCATGGGAAATTCACACCATATGCTATGTGAAAGGCTTTGATGGATCTATTCCAATGCAGCAGTGACCATAGGAAATTGGCGCTCAAAGATAAAACTCAGAAAGATCAAGATGGAAAAGGGAAACAACATTCTAAAGTATCTCACAAAGTTTGTCCAATGTCAGGATCATGAACTGGTGAGTGTGGGAATAATTTTTGTTGATGATGATTTGGTGAGCTTGGCTCTCTTGGGACTTCCTAAGAGTTGGAATAGTTATGAAGACTCTATCAATGGATGGGAGAAATTTCCATATTGGGAACGACCTTGGTCGGATATGGTGCAGGAGGAGTTCAGGCGGAACACTAGAGATGGCTATTCATCAAAGCATGATGATGAAGAGGATTGTGCTTTGGCTGGAAAGGAAAAGAAGGGGAAGGGAAAGAAATTCCATTCTAAATCCGAGTCTAAAGGAAAGAAGCTGGATATGTCCAAGGTCAAGTGTTTTCACTGTCACGAACATGGGCATCTTGCTACTAACTGTCCGTAAAAGAAGAAGAACAAGAAGGTTGTTGAAGCTACAGCTGGTGAGGATTTTGCCTTGGAATTTGAGCTTGAATTCTCTTTGATTGCATGCATGTTTTCAAGTGCATTGGGATCAGTGTAGTATTTAGATACTAGCGCTTCCTTTCACATGACGAGAGATAAGGAACTTTTCAGTGACTTGGACGAGAAAGATCTCCAAATTCATATAGATATGGGCAACGACGAACGATATAGTGCTATCGGGATTGGTACCATTACCTTTTAGGGGGAGTTAGGTAAACCATTTCAATTGAAAGACGTTATGCATGTTCCAGGTCTGAAGAAAAATTTGGTCTCAGTCGCAATGTTGGAAGAAAGAGGCTATGACGTTGTTCTTAGTAATGGAAAAGCTTTCCTACAACATAAAACAATGGGTCAAGCCAAGAGGATAGGGATTCAAGTTAAGAATCTATACAAGTTAGAGGTACATGGATGCGGTTCCATGATGGGCAAGGCAGAAAAAGTGGTGAGCCACGATGAGGGCGAATTATGGCACAAGCGATTGGGTCATCTTCATCATGGAGCCTTGAAATTCATGCATCAAATATCTACTGGACTTCCAATCGGAACACTTGCTCAGTTAGATCAGTGAAAGGGTTCCACCATGGGGAAGCATGGAAAGTCCACCTTTCATGAGAAGGAGAACCGTTCTTTGGGGATCCTTGAGAGAGTTCACATAGATGTGTGTGAACTGTTCTCTGTTGCTTCAACAACAAAACATAAGTACTATGCTATTTTTGTTGATCACTCTTCTCGTTAATACTGGATCTTCTTCATGCAGAAGAAGGATCAAACATTCTCAAAGTTTTGTGAGTTTAAGGCATTGGTGGAGAAAGAGTCGGGGAAGCCAGTGAAGGCTCTTAAGAGCAATAATGGTGGAGAATACATCTCTAACGAATTCAAAAATTTTTGCAGCAAAGAAGGAATTTGAAGAAAACTCATAGCGCCTCATAACCCACAACAAAATGAGGTCACAGAGAGGAAGAACAGAACGATCGTTGGTGAAGCACGAGCAATGTTGCATGATCAGGGCCTACCAATGCATTTAGGGGTGGAAGAATAAAACACTGTAGTTTATGTGAAAAACCGTTGTCCTCATAGAGTACACCTGAAGAAGCTTTCACTGGTAAGAAACTAGATGTTTCACACTTTAAGATTTTTGGCTCACCTATTTATGTGCATGTGACCAAGGACGCTAGGAAGAAGCTGGAGGTGACTGCTGAAGTTTTGATTTTTGTGGGATACACAGAAACACTCGATAATTATCGTGTGTATTTGCCAAACAGTCGAAGGAATATGGTGCGATGGGATATAAAATTCGATGAGGGGAAAGCCATGCGGTAGTCGCTTAAGAGGGAGCTATACTTGCATGCAGAGGAGGAACTGTTGGTTTCCAAAGATGAGTCTCTAGATGTGCATCAACCACAGGAGGAGGTTCATGGAGAGGAGGATACCACTCATGCAGAGCCAAACACAAGAACTAGTAGAAGGCATACCACAGAAGCTGATAGGTTGAGACTTGATGCTGCACAAAATGTAGGAGTTCCTACTTCAAAACACAGACAAAGATAGTCTCCTGACTGATTTACTGGATACATGTCTCTCATGAGCAAATATATTGTGACTGAAACATCTTCCTTTCAGGAAGCAGTGCAGGAGTCCACATGGGTAGATGCAATGGTGGAGGAGTATGACTCCATTGTCAAAAAAGGTTCTTGGGAAATTTTTCCAAGGCCGATTGATAAATCAATGGTAGGTTCGAGATGGATCTACAAGGTAAAGCAAGCTGCTAATGGGAGCATTGAGAAATACAAGGCCAGATTTGTGGCTCGAGGCTTCTCACAGATCGAGGGGATAGATTATGAAGAGACATTTGCACCTATCGCAAGGTATTGTTCCATAAGGACCATCCTTGTTCTCTCAGTGCCGATGGGCTGGTGCATTTATCAGATGGATGTGAAGATTGTGTTTCTCAATGGGATGATTAAGGAAGAGGTGTACATAGAGCAACCTGAAGGTTTTTAGATCTTCAACAACTAGTTGCATGTGTGCTGACTCAAATGAGCACTGTATGGGCTGAAGTAAGCACCTCGTGCTTGGTACACTCGGATAGACAGCTATTTCACTAGACTGGGCTTCAATAAAAGTGAAGCAGATGCAAACCTATACAAAATTGTGATGGAGGGTAATATTTTAATCATTTTTTTTTATGTTGATGATTCAATATTGACTAGTGATGAGAAGTTGATACACTCATGCAAGGAGTACCTTGCAAAGGAGTTCGAGATGAAGGATATGTGTCTCCTTCATTGTTTCCTTGGATTGGAAATATGGTAGCAAGATGGTGAAATTTTTGTGTCTCAAGGCAAGTATACAAGGGAGATACTAGGTAATTTTCACATGGAGGGATGCAAATCCATGGATACTCCTCTTCCAGGAAACTGGAGGAAAGAGGATGCTACTTTTGGAGAGTTAGTGGATGTTACTGTCTATCGACAGTTAGTGGGTTCGCTAATGTATCTAGTGAACACAAGACCAGACATTTTCTATGCAGTTAACCAAATGAGTCAAGCTATGGTTAAGCATACCAAGCTATTTTGGAAGACGGCCAAGCATTTCTTGAGATACCTGAGGGGCACATCAAAGTATGGCTTATGGTATAGGTGGATGGATGAGGTGAAGTTGCATGGTTTCACGGATGCAGATTGTGCGGGCAACTCATCAGAGAAAAAGATCACATCAAGGGGGATCTTTAGCGTCAGATCTACAATTGTTTCTTGGTATAGGAGGAAGCATAGATCCGTGGCACTTAGTTAAGTGCAAGAGGAATACATGGCAACGATTCAAGCTTCATGTGAGGCTATCTGGATGAGAAAGATCTTGGTTGGTTTGTTTGGTTCTCATTTAGATCTGACAATGATTCATTGTGATAATCAGAGTTGGATTAAACTCTTGATTAATCATGTGTTTCATGATCGATCTAAGCATATAGATATGTGGTACCATCATCTCAGAGATTGTGAGCAAGGAGAATCATGTTGCTTCAGTACATTCCTACGGAAGATCAGGAAGCATACATTTTGACGAAGGTGCTCACCGGGATAAAATTCAAATACCATAGAGACATGATTGGGGTGAAGGATAATCCGTTTCTTGTCGAGAGGGAGTGTTGAGATTCAACAAGAAGATCCTGTTGAAAATTAAGCACCTACACTAGGATGGAGCCTCAAGCTATTTTTAGGTTGATGTCTATTTATAGCTGCATGAGAAAATTCCTATTTATAGGTGATGTCTATTTATAGATGTATGTGCAAGTTCTATTTATAGATTGCATGTCTATTTATAGATGCATGTTGACTATTATTATCCCTTATTGATAGTTGGACAATAAACAATAATCTATTCTCAATGAGCACTTTGAAATAGTTAACTGAAATGGAAAATCAGTTAGCTATGGGAATTTAGAGTTAAGATGTTGGTTGGTGGGACATGTAAGTGGACTTAGTTGTAACTGAGTGATCCGAAGTTGTAACAGTGGCTGAAGTGCAATTATGAAAGTTGTAAAGTATTTTAACTCAGTTAAGTGAGTTAAACTCAGTTGTGCTAGTTGTAACTGAAGATACAGTAGTGAGAGATCAAGTGAATTAATTATTAATTAATTCACAATGAGTGGTCTCATGTGCAACTGAAGATTTACTACTATTAACTGCATGCATGTCAGATCCAGTGGAGACCCATTTGAGTTCTAGGTGAAAGGTAATTTTACTATCAGTTGTGACATTATCGGTTGCACACATGCGACCACACACACATTGGATATGCCCATGAGGATTGTGTAGTCAAGGAAAGAAAGATTCCATTCATTCAGGGATTTCTATCAGTTGGGATTGCGCAGTGGAGGTAGGCTGTCTGGAGGCAATTAATTGGCTAAGGAACTTGCCAATTTTTGTATGACAGTGTGAGACAGTTAGCTCATGTACAGAGAGCTCTTGGATTAGAGATTTTTATGTAATTGTTTCATGATCCATGATATAATACATAATAGAAGATAGTGGGGTTTTTAGCTTTATGTTTTCCCGGTAAATTATTTGTGTTATGTGTGATTGATCTTTCTTCATGATATTGTGATTGGCGATTGTGTTTCAAATTCTGCAAATATTTTGTAGAAGTGATTATGTATTTAAACTGTAGCATATTATTTTTATATTAGGAGAATCCAGGAAATATATATTTTGTATTAAATTTATACAATGTCTACTGTCTTTACCCCCCTAGCATCGAGTAGTGATGTTTTTGGCCGATTCGGGATTGATAACAAGAGAGGTATTTCGAAATTTTCCCTTATGAATGGTAAGGGATGTGAGATCCATCATAGAGTTTAGCATAAAAAATCAAGATCATTGTCAACTGAGTTATGTGGATAGGAGGCCAGAAGAGGGTCCAATGAATGGTGGAGGGGAAGTAGAGGTGAGGACGAAAATGGGGTACCATATCCATATGGTTCCAATGGAGGAATCACACAGGTTTTAGTAGGAGGGGGAGGAGTCGGAAGACTTGGAGGAGATGAGGACAGGATTTAGGTAATCTATATATATTCTTGACAATTAGTGGATTTGATCAAAGAGGGTCAGATGATCAGTTCCCATCTGGGAAATTATTTGAAAAATGGAAAGGCAAGGAGAGTAAAGAATCTAAGGGGTTTGAAATAGATTTTCTTCTAATTAAAAAGGGCTCATCAGAGGAAGTATAAGCACATTTTTCAGTCTCCGACTATGAATGTAAAATTGTTTATCCTTCTCCTTTAGTTGTACAATGTCTTCCATGGTGAGCATGTCTTCTTCTATTATATAATTGGTGGAATCTCTTCATAAGGTGTCTCATGTGATGACATAGTATACATTTGAACGAGATGCCCCAATAATCAATCCTCTGCCAAATATGACGATAATACCATTCCAGATCGATATTTTCAGGAAGACCCCCAGTGTAATTTACCTCAAACATAATCCAAGTAAATCGCTTTTCTCAAGTACCCAAGACATGAGAGTCCATATAGACAAAGAAACCCACCGCATTTCCAATCTCCACTAGCGCATGATGGGTCAAAAAATCTAGCAGTAGATCGGAAAGTTTTACCTAGATGAGATTATTCTTCAGTGTGTAAAGGAGAAAATTAAACTCTACCTACCATCTGTTGAGCTGAAGAAACCCTTTTCCTCGAACCCATGGGGTCATCATAATGCATTTGGAGTTCTCCTTATGCTAGAAATGGAAGCTATACTAGGAAAAGAAACATTTTTTTCCTTCATTTATTGTAATTTCAATTTTATATAATATTAATTGAGGTTTATTGTTTTGCAATATATTAAAATAAATTTTGTTATCTCGAGGTATGGATTCTTCTTATCACCCCTCCTCTTCATTCTTGTTATGGATGACATCAGTCGAAAGATAAAATTGGAAATGGATTTGGGGATATTCAGTGGTTTGAAAATAACTCAAGAGGTTAGTATTAATCATCTTTTCTCTGTTGATGATATCCTTACTCTTGGGATGGTTGCTAGGGTATAGTGGGAGGAATTTCACTACATTTCCACCATTTTTGAGAGGATTCAAAACTTATTGGAAATCGTCAGAAGTATATTCTTATCTTCTCTAGTGGGAATCCCTCAGATATAAAATATATGATGGAATCTTCACGGTGGGCACTAAACTCCTACAGGAAGGATTTTCCTATTTGGGCTTTAGGTTGAAGGCTAACAACTACAGATCAGAGGACTGTACATGGTTAATCACAAAATTCCAAAACAAGCTCAAATGTTGGACACATCACTGGCTCTCACTTGGCGGGAGGTTCACACTAATCCATTTTGTCCTACAACCATTGAATATATATTGGATGCATTTATTTTCTCTCCCTTCTCACATTATTTCCAAGATCCGCTCCATATTAGCATGCTTCTTATGGTCTAGGGATGTTATGGATTGAAATTTTCACTTAGTTAAATGGATTTCGATATCAAGGGAGCTTAGTGGCTAGGGTATCTTCAATACCCATGTTTTTGGTTGGTCACTATTATTGAAGTCCCTTTGGTCGGCATTGTTTGGTGAAGGAATTTGGAAGGAGATTATTACTACAAAATCCCATAAGAGAAGGCCTATCATTGAGTTGATTAGAATGGGAGAGATTGGGAAAAGGAAGGGATCTTATAGCTGGTCTATTTTCAGAAGATAAAACATTTTTTCATGTAGTGGATAAAATGGTCATTTTGGAGGGCCAATATGATTATCACGGGACGAGACAAATTTGTGGGTGTTTCAAATACCACTCTACTTTCTGAAGGCGTAATTGTGGCATTACATCGGAGAGGTATTTTCCTCCCAGGTCAAGTGATCAGAAGGTGGAACGAAATACATCCGACATGGAAAGACGTCGAGAAAATAGAATTACTTGGGAATGATGGACCAGAGTGGAACACATACATAAATGAACTATATGTGGGAGTGAAAGAGGAAACTCACTTACATGGGGTGGAATTCTCAAAAAAGATATTGTGGTGGTGGTGGAAAATTACAAACACATCATGAACTCTACACATGAATCAAGTACGACACGATGGTTTCTCTATATCTGGAGATGGAACACCCCTATGAAGATTATTGGGTGGAAATGTGAAGTTGGGTTACACTTTTGTGAGAATTGGGAGCGGAAATTTTTTTTCGGAAATAGTTCGGCCGAAATTTCCCATCTCTGACAAAAATTATGTTTGCCTATGTTGTCAGTGTGCCATCAATCTAAACGGAAGAACGAGTTCGGCCGAACTTTCTCATAAAGTTCGGCTGAACTATCTAATAGTTCGGCGGAAATTTGTAATAAGTTCGGCCGAACTATTAGATAGTTTAGCCGAACTTTATGAGAAAGTTTGGCCGAACTCGTTCTTCCATTTAGATTGATGGCACACTGACGGTGTGGTAAAACAAAATTTTTGTGGGGGATGGGAAAAATAGCAACAAAAGTTCGGCCAAAATTTTAGTTCGACCGAACTTTTACTCTTAAAATAGTTCGGCCGAACTAGTTCTTATAAATATATCGCCCGCGAAGTTCATTTGTTTCCTGCATCTGTGTTTCTTTGCTGTGTTTCTTCACGCATTTTTGTGTTTCTGTTCTGTTTGTTGAATTTTTGCGGCACTGCTGCTGGTCTGGGGTTGCTTATGTCCGCTCTGTTGGTGATTATCTGTGGCGATGTCAAGCGAGCGAAATACCAGGTATTTCTCCTCCTCCTCTACACCTTTATCAATGGGATTCACATGAAATTTGCATGAATTATTCATTACCAATTATGGTTACAATCACCAAGTTCCATTAGTACTAAGTAATCTTAGTGCATGTCATGCCAAGTCCAAAATGTTCTTTTTTTTCATATAAATTGTTTTCGACAACTTTGGTATCACTAATGTCTTGCTTGTTAAGATGATTCTTGGATGCCTAAGTCAGTCCGACATATTTTAGGGCAGTATTTAAAAAAGAACCTTGTTGAAATGAAAAAACCTCGTTGAAACATAAAATTTTCACTTTGTGACCTCTCTTGAATCACAAGTTCTAGAGAACAACTGCTTCTTGGTCTCCTCTTCTGGTTCTCCACCACTTGGTGGCTGCCACCTTGCTAGAAGAAGCCTCACTGGACTACTATCCACTCTTTTTATGATCGACGCTGCCATGCAAGCCCACCTCTCTTGTGGCCCCGAATCGCACTCCACTTCCCTTCCACGTGTAAGAAGTGTGCTTTTTTTCATATAAATTGTTTTCAACAACTTTGGTATCACTAATGTATTGCTTTTTACGATGATGCTTGATGCCTAAGTCAGTCCCACATATTTTAGGGCACTGTTGAAAAAATAACCTTGGTGAAATGAAAAAACTTCGTTGAAACATAAAATTTCCACTTGGTGACCTCTCTTGAATCACAAGTTCCAGGGAACAACTGCTTCTTGGTCTCATGTTCTGGTTGTCCACCACTTGGTGGATGCCACCTTGCTAGAAGAAGCCTCACTGGACAACTGTCCACTCTTTTTCTGATCAGCGCTGCCATGCAAGCCCACCTCTCTTGTGGCCCCGAATCACACTCCACTTCCCTTCCACGTGTAAGAAGTGTTCTTTTTTTTCATATAAATTGTTTTCGACAACATTGGTATCACTAATGTCTTCCTTGTGAAGATGATGCTTGGATGCCTAAGTCAGTCCCACATATTTGAGGACACTGTTGAAAAAAGAACCTTGTTGAAATGAAAAAACCTCGTTGAAACATAAAATTTCCACTTTGTGACCTCTCTTGAATCACAAGTTTCAAGGAACAACTGCTTCTCGGTCTCCTCTTCTGGTTCTCCACCACTTGGTGGCTGCCACCTTGCTATAAGAATCCTCACTGGACTGTTGTCCACTCTTTTTCTGATTGGTGCTACCATGAAATCCCACCTCTTTTTTGGCCAGGAATCGCACTCCACTTCCCTTCCACGTGTAAGAAGTAACCCTGGGCTTCAGGGGAGTCCGTTAGATTTGGGGGTTCACTTACGTATACAGGGATTTCCTTTTCTATGTCAAATTTGGACTGTTACTGCAAATGCGCCTTTTGGAATTCGTGGTTTTGATTTGAGTTGATTGGTGTCATGTAGAAGTCAAGGCACTCATTTCTATGGAAATTTTGTCTTTACAACCAAGTGGGAACGAGAAACCCCAAAATTCCAAACAAAGCATCTATGCTGTTAATTATGCTTTAAATTTCATTACCTTTTGCTGTAAGGTATATGTTGAATTTCTTGTAGTATGATATGCATTCAGTTGCTGCAGTTGTTACTGTTCCTGTGGATCCATCAATTTCATCCGCTCTAGTTGATTCTCGCCTTGTGCATGGAAGTTTACCACCACTGTTAAGCTTATGTCATTACTGAGCCTTCTCTCGATTCCTCAACGCTGGAATGATTGAACTAGAATGATCTACTACTGTAATGTGACTACATATTGTATTTTATACTACTGTAATGTATTTCTGTAATGTGACTACATATTATCTTTTATATGTGACTACATATTGTATTTTATACTGCTGTAATGTATTTATGTATGAGACAGAATCTGATCTTTTGTAATGTGACTACATATTGTATTTTATACTGTTGTAATGTATTTCTATAATGTGACTACATATTATCTTTTATATCTGACTACATATTGTCTTTTATACTGCTGTAATGTATTTCTGTAATGTGAATTTTCTTTTATATGTGACTACATATTGTCTTTTATACTGCTGTAATGTTTTTCTGTATGGGACATAATCTGATCTTTTATACTTGATGACCTGTTATGGGTATATCAAGAGGATTTTGTATATGAACTATTATCAATATATGAAACAGGGTTTTTTCTCCTTTGAAAAAAGAGTTGAAATCATTCTAAATTCACATATGTTCAGTGGTGTCACTGTTTCACTTCCGATATTATGTTGCTTACATTGATGAATAGGTGGAACTTTGCTGGGAGGCCTCTCTGTTTTTTGACTCTTTGCTCATACTGTCAAAGGCCGTTATATGTTATATGGGCTAGATTGTATAGTTATTAGACTACATATCTTCATATAGAACTTGCAAATAGTATGATGGAAACCAAACATAATAATGTATTAGGACATCACAACTTGCTAATTAGTTATTAGACTACATATATTCATATAGAACTTGCAAATAGCATGATGGAAATGTGAACTTGCAAATAGTATGATGGAAATGTGGATCTCATGACTCTTCATGATTAATGCTTCTAGAAACCAAACATAATAATGTATTAGGACATGCTCCTTTAACTTGCAAATAGTATGGTCAAAATGTGGATCTCATGACTCTTCATGATTAATGCTTCTAGAAACCAAACATAATTTAATGTATTAGGACATGCTCCTTTAGGCTTGGTGGAATTACCTTTGCTTTTTATTTCTCTCTTACACACACATATATATATGAAGAGATGATCCCATTTTATTTTTTATTCATAGATCAAATGTCATTTAAATACAAGATTTATCATAATGTACAATTATTCATTCCATATTATTCATAAATTGTTTCAATAAAAAATGAACCCTTTAAATGATGAACCTAGTTAATGCTTCTTCTTCATGAAGAAGACTACTTGATCTTTCAATTTGAATTTGATGATGGTCCTTTGTTATCTTTCTTGACTACTTCAAATTATTGACACAATCATATGCTTCTTCTTACTCTTTTTATTCCTTCCTTATATTGTATTCTCCCCCTTAGATATTGTGTACTCTCCCACATAGATATTGCACTCAATTTTTATGGTCCTTTGTTATCTTTCTCGACTACTTCAAATTATAAAATTATCGACACAATCATATAGATATTGCACTCAATTTTGATGGTCCTTTGTTATCTTTCTTTACTTCAAATTATTGACACTTGATCATATAGATATCATATAGATATTGCACTCAATTTTGATGTTCCTTTGTTATCTTTCTTGACTACCTCAAATTATTGACACAATCATATGCTTTTTGTTACTCTTTTTATTCCTTCCTTATATCTAATCTCCCCCTTATATATTATGTACTCTCCCACATAGATATTTCACTCAATTTCATAGGCTTTTCTTTTGAATTCAAATATATTGTATTCTCCCCCTTAGATATTGTGTACTCTCCCACATAGATATTGCACTCAATTTCATAGGCTCTTCTTTTGAAGTCAAATAAGTGACAATAATTTACAAGAACTATCCCTAATTTGTTTCTCACATGTTCAAATGGTTCTCTAACAAGATAATTTACAGGAACTATTCCCAATTTGTTTCTCACATATATTCAAATGCTTCTCTAACAAGAGGCTTTGTGGGTATGTATTCCATCTTCACTATTTTCTCAAAGACTTGTTGTATGAGGAAGTGGTACTTTATGATGATTTGTAAATAGTGATTGAAGGAAGTAGAATATTTTATTTTTGAAATTATTATTACACTTCTATTGAAATACTTAATAGATATATAGATTTAGCTTAATATCTTGTAGAGCCCATTTCATCCAAAACACTAAAAAATAAATTTACCTTACCTTAATATATTGTGGAGCCCATTTCATCCAAAACACTCAAAAGAAATTTACCTTAATATCTTGTAGAGCCAATTTCATCCAAAACACTCAAAAGGAAATTTACCTTAATATTTTGTAGAGCCCATTTCATCCAAAACACTCAAAAAGATGTAACTACTATGTACATTCCAATTCTACTCACTCAAAAAGAAATTTACCTTAATATCATGTAGAGTCCATTTCATCCAAAACACTCAAAGAGAGGTAACTACTATGTGCATTCCACTTCTAATCACTCAAAAAGAAATTTACCTTAATATTTTGTAGAGCCCATTTCATCCAAAACACTAAAAAATAAGTAACTACTATCTATTCCACTTCTAGTCTAGATAGAGAAAGTAACGACTCTTTCTTGCTTAACCATTAAACCAAAGACTCTTCTAAGTAGAATTATACATTGTCCACTTGTACTTTTCACAAGCCTAGTTGAATCTCTATATGTTGTCAATGTAAATTTCTCACAAGTAAATTTTTCATTGTAAATTTCTTAACTTCTACAAGTTCTATAGGCAGAGTCTGTAAAGGGCCAGGTGGCTTCTGGATCTCATCTTTTATGAAAAGTGACATATATAGTGAATTCCCCTACAGTCAATCTCTGTAATAGATATAAATAGAAGTTCTTCATTTTAATATCCATAAAACACAACCACTTTAAGGTAAACTGTGTACATCTGTGATTTCTCCCACAAACTAAAGGCTTCCTCCCATTAATTTTAGATGTGAATTCTACCATAAAATTTTTAAGTCAAAATTTAAGATAAACCATGCACATGTCATTTGCAATAAATGTAAATTTAATATCTAAATTCACATATGTTCAGTGGTGTCATTTTTTCACTTCCGATATTATGTTGCTTACCTTGATGAACATGTGGAACTCTGCTGGGAGGCCTCTCTATTTTTTGACTCTATGCTCATACTGTAAAAGGTTGTTATATGTTATATGGGCTATACTGTCTAGTTATTAGACTACATATATTCATATAGAACTTGCAAATACTATGATGGAAACCAAACATAATAATGTATTATGACATCACAACTTGCTAATTAGTTATTAGACTACATATCTTCATATAGAACTTGCAAATAGCATGATGGAAATGTGAAATTGCAAATAGTATGATGGAAATGTGGATCTCATGACTCTTCATGATTAATGCTTCTAGAAAGCAAACATAATAATGTATTAGGACATGCTCCTTTAACTTGCAAATAGTATGGTCGAAATGTGGATCTCATGACTGTTCATGATTAATGTTTCTAGAAACCAAACATGATTTAATGTATTAGGACATAATTTAATGTTTTAGGACATGCTCCTTTAGGCTTGGTTGAATTACCTTTGCTTTTTATTTCTCTCTTACACACACATATACATATATGAAGAGATGATCCCATTTTCTTTTTTATTCATAGATAAAATGTCATTTAAATATAATATCTATCATAATGTACAATGATTCATTCCATATTATTCATAAATTAACTTTCAAAAAGAAATTATCTTAATATCTTGTAGAGCCCATTTCATCCAAAACACTCAAACAGAAGTAACTACTATGTTTTCCACTTCTACTCTAGATATAGAAAGTAACGAATCTTTCTTGCTTAACCATTAAACCAAAGGCTCTTCTAAGTAGAATTATACATTGTCCACTTATACTTTTCACAAGCCTAGTTGAATCTCTATATGTTGTCAATGTAAATTTCTCACAAGTAAATTTGTCAATGTAAATTTCTTAACTTCTACAAGTTCTATAGGCGGAGTTTGTAAAGGGCCAGGTAGCCTCTGGATCTCATCTTTTATGAAAGGTGACATATCTAGTAAATGCCCCTACAGTCAATCTCTGGAATAGATCTAAATAGAAGTTCTTCATTTTAATATCCATAAAACACAACCACTTTAAGGTAAACTGTGTACATGTGTCATTTCTCCCACAAACTAAAGGCTTCCTCCCATTAATTTTAGATGTGAATTCTAGACCATAAACTTTTAAAGTCAAACTTTAAGATAAACCATGCACATGTCATTTACCTCATGATCTTGTGTCATTTCTCCCATGTCATATATATATTTTTTATTGAATTTTTTTTCAGGGATAAGAAAACCATTAAATATGGTTGAAAAATGGAAATTATGCATAGAATTTTCTTGCTATCCCAATCCAGGGAAAGCAGTGATTACATATGTGCTTTCCAATATTGCGACTAGCAAAGTCGTCCAAAGGAAAATGAATATACCGGGAAGAACAACAAACAACGAGGCATATTATATTGGATTGATAGAAGGCTTGGGAACAATGATGAAGTATGGATCAAATGGAATTGTAGTTTTCACCAATTCTGAACTTGTGTGCAACCAGATGAATGGCGTGTGCCAAGTTAAAAAGGAGAGGCTAAAAGAACTGCATGGAATAGCAAACAATATTGTTAGCCAATTTCAATTTTTTAGTATAAGGCATTGTACAAATGTGAATAAGATGTCTGCTAATCTATTGCATGGGGCAATGCCAATTCATGATTCATCTATCAAAGATGAATTAGAATTATACAGAGCAATGCCAATGCAAGATTCATCTCTCAAAGATGAATTGGTTTTGAGATGCTCTTCTTCAAAAATTCAAGATTCATCTCTCAAAGATGAATTAGTGTTGAAACACTCTCCTTCAAAATTTATTGATGGACATTGTAACATATCTTGGATATGTGTGTGTTGTGTACTTATAAATGCGTCTTTTTTAATGACCATGTGCTTTTTTCAATTATATACCAAGTGTGCTCCCACCACACCATGTAAAGCGCAACTTGGTGAACTTCACATTTGCAACAAGTGGTGAACTTCACATTTTTATAAAATTAAAATGCGGGGACTTCAAGAAATTTTTGTTTAAATGGATTTTCACGCTTATTTTTTAATGACCATGTGTTTTTTTCAAGTTTATACCAAGTGTGCTCCCACCATGTAAAGCACAATTTGGTGAACTTATCATTTTTATAATTTCTTTTTTGCTTAAATTGAGTTTCACACATCAATTATTGCTTTGAAAGTTGTGTTCTACATAATTTGTGTACACTAAATTACAAATTGATTTTCTGAAATTTATTTTGTGTAAATGTCCACCAATAGATATATATATCATGGAGGATGAACGACGAAGATCAACATAATCCCATATGGGGGATTAGGGATCGGGGGATGTTCATGGTATTTAAATATAATCTTAAATCTCCATACATGTGTGTACATATGGAATTGATTTTTTATTAACTTTGTGAGTTAAATTAGTTGTTAATAAGTTTCATTTTTTAATTTTTAGGAGCTAAGAGGAGAAGGGTCTCTACTCCATCCATGGAGCATGCCCATGGTTCACCTAGTCGTGGTATGGTTCACACAATTTAATCAATGAATATGTATATGTATTTATATGTACACATGAATGTATTTTTCAATTGATTATAAATTCGTATTTGTTTATGAAGCTTCTCTCTCGTCTCGAGAGGTTGGTGGTGGTTCAAATCCCCTTAGAGGGCCATCAATGAGTGGTAGCAGGTTGCGTGAAGGTGGTGATATTTATTCCCCCAGAGGCCAATCAATGGCTGGTGGTGCTGGTTCTCAGCAGGGTCATTCTGGGTCTCAACAGTTTCAGGGTGGAGAAGATGCTAACCAACCACGTCGAGGTTGCCATCAATTTCAATATTTTTTTCATTGAATTTGTACAAATTTGTTTACATGTGTTTTTTCTAATATACAAAATTTCATATATATTGATGCAGAGACAGAAAATGTTCCAAATATTGGTCAAAATAGACGCAGGGCAAAATGCTACATTCAAGAAGAAGGTTGTCTACCCACCACAACTTATCTGGCCGACATTTCTGATATACCATGGGAAACAAACATGGCGCAATGCACCTTAAAAAGGTGTGAAAAACTTCATGCAAAATTGCGGAGAGATCTCGTGGCTTTGACTCTACCTGCTGAGAGTCGACAAAGCCTCGAAATAGTTACACATTCATTGGGCGAACTTGTAAATGTGTACAAAAATCTTGGGCCAACGACTGATACATTTGTAGAAGTGATGAGAAAGAGAAAGGAAACAGTAATGGGTCCCGATAAATGGGAGGATGTAAAACAAAGAGTTACAAAAAATATGGCGAAGTCAATGTTTAATTTCAAGGAAGGGCCAAAAAGAAAAATGCTGAAGGTGCAATATTTCAAGCACCCAAATATAGCTCACTATTTGTATGATAGGCACCTTGCGGCCTATGGAAGGCTCCCATGGAACGACGAGGTTCCTGTTTATTTTTCACAATTTTTTTACGCAATTTTTTTTTGGATATGAAACCCAACTACAATGATCTTCCGTCAGAATTTTTTGGTCTGGGGAAAGGTCAATTGTATGACCATAAGGGTGCTAAGTTAGATGTGTAGTTGCCTCACTCTGAGCCACCATTAGTGAGCCAACATTTTTGGGTCGAAACTCTGTGTTCAGAGATGGATGCGACTTCTCAAATAAGTCGAGAAGCAAGGGATGTCATGATCGTCAATGTTTATAGTGGATTGGATGGATTCGATGTTTGTCTAAATTGACAAAGAGCACGTGAAAATGCATGTGCCAATTTTGTGTATTGTACAGATGAAGATATTGACAACATGAATATTGAAGATCTTTGAATATATGCAAAAAATTGTTGCAATGGTTTTCAAGACCTAATTCTTCATGAGGAAGAGGGCATGGGAATTGTATCTGTTAATGACCTTAGGGTTTGAAATTATTTTAACATACATATACATGTGTACAATTTGTAATAAATACATGTGTATGTACATGTATACATTTATTTGTATTTACATTAATCTAACAAAAATGTATGATTATATGTTAAAACACCATTTGCAGTTCTCACACATGATGCATGACGAAAATGTTAATATCACGTTCGAGACCTCTGGTTCAAACAATGCAGATGGGTCTGACCATCAAGATATGTTGGCAAATGTTAGTGTTTTTTAAGTGATATTTTAAAATAAATAATTGTGCACACATGTACATGTATGTATATATAATGATAAAATGTTTTAACAGATTCCGATTCCGTCCGATGTTTTTGTGTTTTTGGGATGGTGGTACCTTCTTCTTCCTTGGGAGATGTACCTTCTACTTCCTTAGGAGATGAGCCACAAGTATGGACAATTTTTCACTTTTAAAATTTATGTTTAAGTTATATATATATATATATATATATATATATATATATATATATTCCACCTCAAAAATTTCCATTAAAATTTGAGATATATATATATATCTATATCTTGAGTTATTTTAAATTTTTTGAATTTAGGTTCCTATAGAAGATTTCTTTAATCCACAGACTCTAGCGACGGAGATAGGAACATCCACACCATTTCAACCATTTGAACAAGTTGTCTAACTTTTTTTTTAATATTATTAAAAATAAGTTTATATATGTACACGTGCATTTTCATTTGAAATTTTTTAATATATTTATTTATTTATTTAACTACACATGTATATTGTACAGTTTACCATTGCAGATGTTCCCATGGGGGAGGAACTTGTAGCAGGTGAACAAATGGAGAGGGAACCTCATGAGGTATTGCATGATTTTTTATTTTTTATTTATTTACATGAAGTTCTATATATATTCTCACTCATTTTTAAAACATCAAATTTTAATGTTCAAGTACATGTGCATTGTGCACAGGTTTCCCATGCTTCACATGATAGTGCGCGGATTGAGACCCTAATAGGAAAGATGCTACATCCATCTCTATTTGATGGACATGATTTGTAGATTTGATTTCAAGATTTAGATAGTCTTAAATTTACTTTTTTATATATTATCTAGATGCATTGTCATATATATATATAACTTGATACAGTTTGATAATTGTGAGATCTACAATTTTTGGAGATATTTTATTACAGTGTTAATATAATTTGTTTTGTTCCAAAAAGTTAAGTTTTGGATGGTTTTAGTACTTTTGGCATGTGAATGTGAAGTAATGTTGTTATATAATTTGTTTGGTTTTTAAAAATTTTAAGTTTTGTATAATTTAACTACTAGTAATGTTGTCATCTATAAATTAATGTTTTGCTTCTATAAATTAATGTTTTGCTTCTGAACTACATTTGGCATGTTATGTAATGATGTGTTATAATTTGTTTTGTTTTTAAAATTTAGGTTTTGTTTTGCTTTTGAAATACATTTGGCATGTTATGTAATGATGTGTTATAATTTGTTTTGTTTTTAAAATTTAAGTTTTGGATGCTTGAAGTACATTTGGCATGTGAAGTAATATTGTGATCTATAATTTTTTGTTAAATTAAAAGTTAAATTTTGGATGGTTTCAATATACATTTGGAATGTGATATAATGTTAAATGTTTTTATTGGATAGTTGAACTATAATTGGCATGGCATGTGAAGTAATGTTATGTATGATATAATCAAAAAGCTTTTAAAACTGAAGTTTTAGATGGTTTCAATCTACATTTGGCATGTGATATTTAATGTTAAATGTTTAATGTTTTAATGTTGCACGGTATATAATCAAAAAGTTTTTAAAACTTAATTTTTGGATGGTTTCAATCTACATTTGGCACATAATGTTAAATGTTTCTATTGGATAGTTGAACTATAATTGGCATGGCATGTGAAGTAATGTTGCATGATATATAATCAAAAGGTTTTTAAAACTTAAGTTTTGGATGGTTTCAATCTACATTTGGCACATGTGATATAATATTAAATGTTTTTTATTGGATAGTTGAACTACAATTGGATGGCATGCTAAGTAATGTTGTGATATAATCAAAAAGTTTTTAAAACCCAAGTTTTGGATGGCTGAAGTACATTAATCATGTGAAGTAATGTTGTGATGTAATAAAAAAGTTTTTAAAACTAAGTTTTGGATACCATTTTAATCTACATTTAATGTAAATCCCTTTAATTTTGATTTAATGTTAAATGTTTTAAATGTTTTGATATAATGTTAAATGTTTTGATCTATGTTTTTGATGGTTTCAATCTACATTTGGCCTATGGAAGACCCCATACGTAGACATCAGATGCGTTGCAGAAGGGGAGGTGGGGGTAGGAGTGGAGGGGGTAGGAGTGTTGGCTCTCGCTCGCCTCTTTCAATCCATGACATAGTTGGGAACCCTCTTTCAATAAGCAGTGTTTCACAATTCCACTTCACCAGCTATATGGTCAGACCTTGAATTACAGTGACCATTTCTGTCTTTTTTCAGGAGGAGCCCCAAGATGAAGGTGCCTCTAGTTCCAAGAATAGGTGGATAAGTCGACCATCCCAACCCATTAGCCCCAAGAAACCAGGAAGTCGGCAGCTTTTCCAGTCAAATCCAGCTCGACGAGCTCCAGCAACGATGGCGCAAGTAGTGGCAGCTCGGTCTTTGTGGAGGAAAATCTCAAAGACGACTCTGGCTCTTCCGCTTTAGAGAGCTCCTCCCAGCACTCCAAGGGAGTAGCTAATGATCCGCATGACTACAGTTGTCCAATTGTGGAGGAGAATCCTCCTACACACATCGATAGCTAGCCTGATGTTAGGACCTCTTTATCTTTTTTGAACTTTTGTCATGTTTTGCAATCACTGTGCTTCTGAGCACTCTATGTTTGCTGGTTTCCCAATATTGGGTAGCATCTTATGGGCTGGTTTCCCGGTCATGGGCAGCCCCTTTTTTGTTTTTTTGATTCAGACCCCCTTTGATTGTTTTGATTTAATAAAAAAGAGTAAAGAAGCATTTATATGTAAATCTCTTTAATTTTGATTTAATGTTAAATTTTAAATGTTTTGATATAATGTTAAATTTTTTGATCTAAGTTTTGGATGGTTTCAATCTACATTTGGCCTATGGAAGACTCCCATGTGAAGTATTGTTTTGATTTAATCAAAAAGAGTAAACAAGTTGTACAATATCCCTTTAATTTTGATTTAATGTTAAATGTTAAATGTTTTGATATAATGTTAAATGTTTTGATCTAAGTTTTGGATGGTTTCATTATAAATTTTTCCTAGATGGAAGACTCCCATGTGAAGTATTGTTTTGATTTAATCAAAAAGTTTTTAAAATTCAAGTTTTGGATGGTTGAAGTACATTTGGCATCTTAAGATTGCTTTTGATCTCTACATACTCTTGTTTGAGTGAAAAAATTTCCAATAGGAAGAACATAGCTTTTCTATAACATACATATATATATCCAATACATATAACATTTTTCATCAATGCACATGTATAGAAAAGCTACTTTCAGTTGATACTAGAGCATGTACATGTACCAAAACAATTTGTACATTTGCAAACACTTGCACAAATAACATAAGTAGTTCAACTTTCAGTTGAGTACTGGAAGTTCTAAAACATATTTAATCCAAATAGAATAAATTGTTGGGCAGTTCAATCAAAAAAATTCCAATGGAATTCCATCTTCAATAATCCTTTCATGATTGGATTTTGACATTTTCCATTTCTTAATTTTTGTTTTTTGTTTTTATTGAACCTCTATCAACTTTATGCGCGCTGCACACACCAAGTGACTATATTGACAACTTATGAAATCAGGTTCATAGTCTTCAAAGTAAACAAAATCCCCACTTTGATTAGTTTGTCTGAAAAAATAACCTTTCAGTATAATAGATCCTCTTTCGTATTGAAATCTGTGATCATTATAGTATTCTAATAATTTCATTCTTCGTTAAGTGAAACACATAAAATAATACTTTACATTTTCATCGTTGTCAATAGGTGCAATTACAACAAAAACATCTCCTGCACAATAAAACAAAGTTAAGAAAAATATAAATTTATTTAAATTTATTTCTATATCTTTAAATCATTAGAAAGCAAATCAAATGTTACCTTCTCTAACACGATCAGAAACTCGATCACCATCAGATGATATTGTAGTTTCTTTTGATTGCATTTCTTCAAACATTGCAATAGACATTTTTCCCTTTGTATTTAGCTCTGTATGTTTCCAATCGTTTACATACATTTTGTTTTCAAAAACGTCATTGGATGTTTTGTTGTTTATGCAGACATGACAAAAACAAGAATATTTTCTTTTATCCAATGCAAACACATTTCTAGACGACTTTATTTTAATTGAATGCAATTTTTTAGTCCCTTTTATTGTTTCAACATCATTTCCAATTCATCTATCTACGTCTTCGATCCCAATATGCTAGAAAAACCTTTATATGGAAAATTCAAAAAAGAATGTAAATATGATATCAAAATACAATCAAAGATAATCATTGCACGATATAATTAGATTTCCAATAAAAGTTAAATTGAGTGTACATTTGCACTTCCCTTGATGGGTTAGTCTCGTGGCTTAGAGCAGCGATGCACCATTGAACAACTTCTTTCACATCCACAAGTTAGCTTGTAGAGGGGTTCATTTGATATCTTCAAATTGCTCATTTTATGCATGCCCCTGCACTGTCATGTTCTCCATTTCCATGGCCAGTCTCAAAGAAATTCCAAAAATGTTTAATCCAGGTTTTCTTATGAAGACAACATAACCAAAAGAATGATCGTGCAGATTTGAATTGACATGTGCATCTGTTTGACCATATCCAATGTTGATTGAATGTTATTCCATGATTTTTCAAGGAATCATAAATTTTTCCAAAACAATGTTGTACAAAAAATGTATCATGTGTATGATCGTCACTGATATAAAAGTGATATTCTTTAATGATATGTCGATTTTCACTCATGATTTCTATATGATCGACGTTTTGTTCAGCATATCTATATAGAATATGGATGAGCATGGAGACTTAGTCAGAATGATAATATTCACTCTGAATTTCTTTTTGTGGAACAAATGTGTAGTTTTCTGCAAAATCAATCACTAACAAAATGGTCCCTGGTGGAAAATTTTCACGAGATTTTTTGAATTGCAAGTCTTTCCATCGAGCTCTATGGGAATGCTTGGTGTATTTGTAAATTTTTGCCTCAAAATTTCTCAAAAAGTCTATCACAAAGATTTTGTCTTCTCGTAATTCAATTCTTTTAACACTATTTGCACCTTGAATCAATGTATGGATATATTCATATCTCTTCCATTTCACTTTCATGTTGGACAATGATTGATCATTTATTTCAGTATGATATTTGTTTTGAAATTTAGTCAAATATCCACAATCATCGCATTTTTTACCACCAACACATTTCTTTTTGTAAAATAGTTCATCGCTTTCTCTTTCACATAGAATTTGAGATATGAAATCACGGATAGTGGAAGGAGGAGGTGAATCCTTCCATAATGTTCTACCAAAATCAAGGAATGTGTCATAATATAGCTCAAATTCCACATGATAATGGCAACAACAAGTGTCGCATACAGTGATAGGTTTTACATACCATGGTTTTTGTTGAACAAAAGCACTGATTGAAACATGAATTTCATGATCCGTTCTTTGAACTTGTTGAATAAATATCTCTGAGTGGTTTCCAAAAAATATTTTTCATGTTCTTCGTACTAATTTTGTGCTATTCTTCTTTGCATCACATGCTTTGCAATTGGCGAAGCACACAATTTGTTCTTCAAATATTCATATATTATTTTTTTAACATTTTCTCCAAGTCTATCTTTGTATGGTTGCCTACAAATAGCTCTCCAACAAGCGAGTTCATTATTTACATCTATTTGCAGTCGAAATTTCCGATGTTTGTGAAAAAAATTTTGCGAGGTTCCTAATGCTCGTGCCATAGATGTTACCAAATGATTCTCTTTAGTACTTGATGAAACCATTGCCATATGTATTCCTCTACATATAATTGAAACATTTTTCTGTCTAGATCTCCTAATTGAATTTATAGCACTTCTTATATTTTGTATCACATTTTCCTTCATTTTTTTTTATCTTTGGTTGATTTTCGAATACCCAGTAGTGTCGTAGCTTCTTTTAATTTTCTTAATGATAGGAGACCTTTCAACATTTGAGCTTGAACTATCACCTTCTCCTTTATGAAATACGTTTCAAAAATGTGGTTAACACGATATCGTATATAATGGTCAGGTTTTTTATCTCCATATGTGTGACTGTCAACATTTTCTAACATCTCATCATAGACACTGATTTCATCTATACATATTTGAATAAATAGTACATAATAAGTTTACATATTCAATAAATAACTAAATTAATAAATATATGTATAATTTCAATAATACGTGCATGTGTTCAATATATATATACCTTGTGATTCAATTTCTTCACTTGAATTTCTTTCAATATTTTCACCATATTCAATCATTGGTTCAATATCTCTTTCACTTTCTCTTTCAAAATTTTGTATCTCATCATCAATGTTTTGAGGAATATTTCTCTCTGTTTACATTGCAGAATATTTTTCTTGAATTAGTTCATCAAATAAAAATTAAGCTTCACATTTTACACTAGGAAAATTTTAAATATATCAATAGATCATAATATTTACATTTACATACCTGCTTCAATTTATAGTTGAGGTTGATTTTCCCCTTCAATATTTGAGAGTGCTTCTATCTTTCTTTTGCGAGATTGTCTCGTCTCTTCTCTACGTTCCTCAAGGTCTCTTTTTCGATCATATTTTCTCGCACAATTCCTTCGATTTCCGATGATAATAGAGTATGAAGTTCAAAAATTTTCCTTAAAAAATTTAGGCAATAACTCAATTAGAAAAAGCATCACAAAAAATTTAATTTTAAAAAAAACTCATTTTAAAATTTTTACAAAAAATATATACTCCAATCCAAAACACTAATTTTAAAAAATCCGAGAAAAAAATGTCTTATAAAAATGAAACGAAGCTCAAAAGATTTACTTCAACTCAAAACACGTACTCTAAAAATTCGAAATTAAGCCCAAATCTATACTTTCAAAAAAAATGAAGAACAAAAAACATCCAAAAAAATGTATCACATACCTCCAAGAAGTGTCCTTTGAATGTACGTCCAAGAAAATTCCTTAAACCCAAAACAATTCTTTGCAAAATCAGATTGCCTCCAACAAATGTCTTCCAAAAAAAGTCCTTAAACCCAAATCTCCAAGAAAAGTCTTTAAACCCAAACCAAAACCTTTGTAAAATTAGACCAAATGTGCGAAATGTGCGAAAATTATGAATGATTTCGCAGCAATTTATATTTCCACGAAATGTTTTTTGGAGGGGCCCTGCAAAATTTTCCAGCCGACGGAAAAGTAGGCAGAAGTTCAGCCGAACATGGAAAAAAATTCGGCCGAACTATTAAGGCATGAGACTTAACGGCCCGTTTGCGCAGAAACTAGTTCGGCCGAAATTTGTAGAAAAGTTCGACCGAACTAACGCGTCACCAATTACGTAGGTCCGAGCTCTAAATACATTTCTGCAACTTTTGACTGATTAAAATCCATGAAACATTCTGAATTAACTGTTGGAACCAAAACAAGCATTTTCAGAATTGAATCTACTTTCAGGAAATATAACTTTATGGAATTTCATAAATATTTACTAATTTTAATTAATTTTGTAATAAAACAGGTGCAAACAATTTCTGAGGGTCATTGTGATTCAGTGAAATAAAAATTCTGTATCTCCCAAAGTACATTGTAAAAAAATTTGAAAATATTATGGAGCAGTACATTGGTCCGTCATCTCTAATGGGTAGTTTTTAAAATTTTAGTTTATAACTTATATGTTAAGAAATTTCTTGCGTCGCGAAACATACTCAAAATATGCAGTTTTTCATATTGGACTAGTTCAAAAAATTCTAGTAATTATGATACGCATCCATTGGATTTGTAAATATGATGAAACCGAAGTAGACTCTATCTAGGTTGTTGTAACACATTTTGTTTTCTGAAAAACACAAATTTTCAAAGAATACAACATTGCATATTAACATGGCTTCTTATGAATTCTTTGATTGTTAAAAACACACATATCAAATGTGCATAAAAAATTCCAAAAAATAAGTAATAGAAAGCTAACAAAATTTCTAACAGCTTTTATTTTTATCGCAAAATGAAATTCTAAACTAAAAAATTGCTATAGTTTGTAGAAAGTTGAAGAATAGAAAAAATGAAAATTTTTTCTTAAAAAAAGGCAAAAAGTGTAACCCAACTTCACATTTTTACCCTATTCTATTTATCTGGTTGGTGTGGAAAAATAGAATATTAACTTGGGACAATCTTTGCAAGTGAGGTTTTTAGGGTCCAGGATGGTGCCCCCTGTGCAACGTTGAAAATGAATTTGTCTCACATAATTTCTTCTATTGTTGCATCACCAATGTTCAAATATGGTCACAGATCCTCTCATACTATAAGATCATTTTCAGGCATTTTAACTCTATTGAACAGTGTTTAGGATGGGGCTTGACCAAAGATGGGTTACACCGATACATTCCATTGTTTATATTTTGGGAAACTTGGAAGGCTCGAAATCATTTCATATTTAGAGGGATACACATTGATGTTACTAGGAAATGTTCTAAAATTCTTTCGTCACTGTAGATTATGGAACCTCGCATGTTGATTACCAAGGACCTGTCTTCTCTGTACATGCCTCAGATTTTATTTTTTATAGGATTTTTTTACGGAGCAACACAATAGGGGTGTTGTGGATATCGAGTATGGCTTCACATGAGTGAAAAATCATACTATAAGTTACACTGGCATGGTGGCATTGGTAAAAATTCCAAGGCAGAAATTGTGGCTCTGTGATGACTTCTCTAGTTTGTGAGGGAAAAATATGTGCAGAATATCCATGTCTATGGTGACTTGAAAAATATCATAGATCGAATTTTGGGTACAACAGGGTACAACAGCTTTGAATCGAGAATGGCGAGATCATATCAATGTACTAATTCAAGCTTTTATAGGTTTTGACATACAACATATCTTCACAGAATCAAACTCTCTATCTAAAGTTGGTTTATATCATACAAAAGGATACTTATTTTATAGTTTTTTCACTGATGGTGAAGTTCCGAAAGAAGTCCGTGCTACAATCCCATAGCACTTCATGAATGTGTAACTTTATGATTTTTTCTTTTATCTAATATGCTAAGTGATATATTCTCCATTCCTGTTTATATCAGACATAACATCTTCGATGAAATGCGATGTTTGAAATTATTTCTGTATATTGTGATTTTTCAATAGTTATTGATTAATAAAGTGATCAACCAAAAGAGAGATATGATAGTTTGTGGATGATATGAGCCTTTATCCTTCATGATCGAATCCGAATGTAACTGGTTTTATGTTTCTAATCAAAACCCATTCAATTTTTTTCCTCTAATTTTTTTTTGGTGGTGTTTTTCCTTTTGTTTCTTAACTCATATATCGATTATCTGTATCATAATATTTTCGCATTTTTCCATTTAATGAATTGGGAGTCTCGATGATTTAATTCTATTGAAATTTCATAAAAATTATTTTGTGAGATGAAATTAAAATATGTAATTTAATCAATGTAACAATAACATTTCATATGACTGAATATGTGAAAATAATTTTAAAATGGAACAAATACGAACAAATCCTTGATAATGTTCTATGAAATGTCAACATTGCAACATAACATATCCTTCCACTAAGGTGGTTTAAAGGGTCAACTTTCGTATGAAAAGGAGCAAAATTGATCATCCGGTATGAATTTTTTTCCCTTCTAATTGGTAATATGTATTGTGTAAGAAATTTTGGAAATTATTGAATTCAATGGATCGTGGTTATCAAAGTTAGTTGAAATGACTAGAATAACAAGGAAATTTAAAATCTCTATTTGGTGCAGTTTAGTTTGTTGTTTTCATATGTATATAAAATTTTGATACTTTTAGTTTTAGTGATGCTATATTCGAAGTGTCTTTTTATTCATTCCCTTTCTTTTCCATATTCAAAAGTAAAGGTTGTTTCTTTTTTTTAAACTAGTTATATAATTTTCAATTATAATTATAATAATACAATATACTTAAAAAAAATTGGCATAAAATTTAGCTGAAAAGTGATGTTACTTTTCTCTCTTTTTTTCTAAATGCAAATAGATACAACTATAAAAAAGAGTGAAACATGTGGCTCGTGACATACTACAATGCAAAAACCCTCTTTGTTTTCTCTCTATTCATTATTAGTTAATCTATTTATCTATGGAACAAAGTGCGCTCGAATAGAATGAAACTCCTATTCCTAGTCACTTATAACACAACCCAATAACTTATTATTCTTTACGCTTGACTCCTTAAAATATTAAGTACAATTTAAATATTGACTTTTCTAAAGTATTCTTCATCATGATAACATGCTTAGCCCAGTTTCTAAGAATAATGAGGGATAAAGTGACTTCCTTTTGAGTCATGGTGGTCAAAACAAGAAAATCAACAGATGAAAATCAACATATGTGTGGGATAAATTTTGCATATACCATTGAATTGAGGCATTCCACATTGTTGGAAAGGTATATGTCTATAAAATAGAGCTATGTCATATAAAATGAAAAAATTTGACCCCCAAAAATGTTTTTCTTTTATACCCCATAAAGTTTCACACTCTAACTTGGAAACACTCATAAACAAATGTCCTATTAGTTGATTTCTCCACCTAAACATCAAGATGGATGGAAAATAAAACTAGCCTAGATCCATCTTAACTCCGGATCTATCAAGCACCGAGAGGGATCAAATCTCTCGAGGTGAAAACCTCTTTTTTTAGTGCAAAACTTGAGGAAAGGTTTTCACCTCGAGAGATTTTATCCCTCTCAGCGCTTGATAGATCTAGAGTTAAGATGGATCTAGGCTGGTTTCAGTCGTGTGAAACCAAGGAAAATATATCGATAATATGAGGAACATATGCTTAATTTTATCAATAATATGTAAATACATCTAATATTAACATAACCATTTTAAATATGTTAAATATGTCTGAGATTTATTGAGTCATTTTAATTTTAAATTTGATTAGTTAACCCAGTTTGTTGAGATGATAAATATTTTAAAATAACTTTAATGATGAAATAAAATTTTGAATGCAAAGTGACAATGTAATAATATTGAATGATAGAAACTATGAATAATAAGAATGTAGTCAATTACGAATAGTCTTCATTGTGATCAATTTCAAACTATTTTCTTCTACTATTCTTATTTTCACCCATGTTAGTTTTGTCATATTTTCATATTGATTATTTGAAAAGGACAGTTGGAATCATAAACCATTTAAATATTTAGCTCGAGCCATTGTAGTAAACATTATACCTTGTCTCTCTTGCTTTCCAATATTAATAGGTTGAATTACTATAACACAAAAATAAATGTAAATTGTTAATAATTTTTTGTGCTCACACTGAAATCATTGCACACACACTATTAATCGAATGACTTTAAAATTAATGTATCGTCATACATCCAATTACATCAAATTAGAAATCAACATATACACTGAAATCAATGCAACTAATGCAAGAAATCAAATAATAATAGAAAAAGACATCTACACTAAAATCACTGCATCTAATGCAAGTAATGAAATATGATTAGAAATCAACATCTACACTCAAATAAATGAGTCTAGTGCAAGTAGGAATATAGGATTTAAAGCCAACATCTATACTGAAATCAATGCATCTAGTGCATGTAATCAAATAGGATTAGAAATCACCCTCTACACTGAAATAAAGGCATTTAGTGCAAGGAATCAAATAAGATTATAAATCATATACATTTAAATCAATGCATTTAGTTAAATCATCTACATTTAAATCAATGCATTTAGTGCAAGCAATCAAATATAATTATAAATCAACATCTACATTGAAATTAATGCATCTAGTGCAATCAATCAAATAAGATTAGAAATCACCATCTACACTGAAATCAAGAATCAAATAGGATTAGAAACCACCATATACATTGAAATCAATCCATTCAGTGCAAGCAATCAAATAGGATTAAAAATAATCTACATTGAAATCAATTCATCTAGTGAAAGAAATCAAATATAACCAAAAATCAAAATCTACATTATAATTAATGCATCAAGTGAAATCAATCAAATAGGATTAGAAATCATCATCTACATTGAAATTAATGCATTTAGTGCAAGAAATAAAATAGGATTAGAAATCATCTACATTAAAATCAATCCATCTAGTGTAAGTAATCAAATATCATTAGAAATCAACATCTACACCAAAATAAATTCATCTAGTGTAAGAAATCAAATAGGATTAGAAATCACCATCTACACTAAAATCAATGCATCTACTGCAGGAAACCTTCTTCCCTCCCCCCCCCCATATATATCTATATATCCATCCATCTCTCCTTCTTTTTCTCCTTATCTCACCCCGCCATACACACACTCTCTCTCACTCCATATCTATCAATTTCCTTGTCCCTCCCTACTTCTCTCCATCTATCTTTTTCTCTTCACCTTACATCTATATCTATATCTCACTCTATCTCTCTATATCAAGTCCAAATCATAAACACTCTTTCTCCAATCTATATATCTATCTATCACTCCCTCCTCCTCCTCCTCCTCCTCTCTCTCTCTCTCGCTTCTATCTCTCTTCCTTCCTGCTACCCTTTCTCCCTCTCTCTCCATCTTCTTTATCATTCCCTCTCTCTCTCTCTCTCCACCTTTCACCCTCTATGTCTTTATTCTTACCTCCCCCTCTCTCCCTCTCCATATTCATATATCTTTCCCTACCTCTCTTCACTCTCTCTCTACCTTTCTCTCCCCCCCCCCCCCTCTCTCTATATCTTCACCTTCCAACTTTGTTACCATATGCCTCTATTTCTCCTTCTCTCCCCCCTTCTCTCCATATATCCTTATTTGTCTCTGTATCTCACCCCAAAATATGCACACTCCCTCTTCATCTCTCCCTTGTCACTTCCCCTCTCTCTCCACTACTCATTCTCCATGTATTTATTCTTCCCTCCCTCTCTCCTCATCTAGCTCCTTCTCTCAATTCCTCCCTCTTCCCCCCTCCAAATCCATATTTCTATCCCTCCCTCTCTCCTCCTCTCTTTAAAGTCCCCTCTCCTTTCCTTCCTCTCTCTCCCTTTCTCTCTAACTCCATTTCTCTTCCCCCATCTCTTTCTCTCTCCATCTCTCAAACCCTCCCTCTCTCCCCCTCCAAATCCATATTTCTATCCCTCCCTCTCTCCTCCTCTCTTTCAAGTCCCCTCCCTTTTCCTTCCTCTCTCTCCCTTTATTTCCTACCTCCCTTTATCTTCCCCATATCTCTCTCCCTCTCTCTCTCTCCCCTTCAATCCTATCTTCTCCCATCACTCTCTTCCTCTCTCTCATCATTCCTATCTCATCCCCTTCTATTTGACCCCCCAGCTCTCTTTCTTTCTCTCTCTCTCTCTGTCCTCCAATCCTCTCTCTTCCCCCATCACTCTATCTCACTCTCCAACTATCTTACTATTTCTATCCCTTTATCCTTCTCTCCCCCCTTGTCTCCATCACTCCTCCTTTATCCTTCTTTCCCCCTTGTCTCTATCACTCCTATGTATCTTTATCCCATCCATAAGCATACACACTCTCTCTCCATCTCTCCCTTGTCACTCCCTCTCTATGTATTTCTTCTTCCTTTCCTCGCTCTGCCTCCAGCTCCATCTCTCTATCCCTCCTTCTCTCCTCCACCTCTTATCCTTTCTCTCTCTCACCCTTTCTCTCCTACCTCACTCTCCCTTCCCCCTTCTTTCCCTCTCTCTCACTCTCTACCCTCCAATCCTCTCTCCTTCTCGCTCCCTCTCTCCTTATCTCTCTCCCACCTCCATATTTATGTCTCCCTCTCCCTCTCTTATCCTTCTCTAACTCTCTCACTCTTCTCACTCTCTCTCTCTTCATTCCTCTTCTCCCTTCTCCTTCAATTTATCTCCATATCTCCCTTGTCACTCCCCCTATTTGTCCACCTCTATCATATATCATGATATATTAAAATATATTATAGTATAATAAATTTAATATTGTATTAATCTAAACATATTAAATTTAATAATATTAATATTTTAATATTAATGTTAGGGTTAATAATGTTTTTTTGGCATGGTATTATTAATAATTTGGTCCATGGTATTTGACCCTTATACTTCATATATAATTGAACTTGATTTCTAATCATATTTGATATATTTTTATTTATTTATCTTACCTCTTTATACCTCTTTTATATTTACTTATTTACCATACCTATTTTATAAATATATTATTTGGCCCATGGTATTTTCCCATGGTATTATTAGTAATTTGTTCCATGGTATTCGGCCCATGGTATTAATAATAATTTGTCCCATAGGCTTCACCTAAATAAAACTTGTTTTTGAGTTTTTGTAAATATAAAGTGGTTTATTGAGTAAATATAAAAATTGGTTTTATTTATTTACCATACCTCTAATTTATTTATATTTTTATTTATTTACCATACCTATGGTTTATTTATATTTTTACGTATTTACCATATTTTATTTATTTACCATATCTCCTTTTTGAGTGTTAGTAAACTCTTCATATTTTAATTTTATATCGTTTAAATTTATTTTTAATAAATTTTTAATTGTTCATTTATATGTTTATGTAAGCTATTGTTCAAGCCGACATTTTTTTTTGGCTTCCAACATACTTACACATCGGGGTCATACTGGGCTGTAGAATGTGCCTCTCGGCGCAATGATGATCCAATATGGATCATACCTCTCCATTTTGGAAGGATTTTGGTTCTAGAAATAATCTATTAAATGAGGTGACTAAATGTTTCTTCTACTTTCTCTTGGGTGCACTCTTTAGTCTTGCTTGATCATAAATATAATAAAGAGATAATTAAAAGTAAAAAAAAATCTTATATTTTACTTTTAAGTATTTGAAAGGTTTAATTCTTATACTTTTTAAAAAATATTTCAATACACCATTTAAAAAATTTATTTGAATATGAGCTATATATATATATATATACTATTTCAATTCACAAAATAAGAAATTAAAACTAAAAAATGTCAACTAATTTATAATAAAATAATAAGTATTAAATCATTCAAATTCGTAATATAAAATTATGTTGAAGATAATGGAGAAACTTAATTAGAGAGAGTCCGTTCACCACAGCCTTAGTTTAGGAGTTTGTTCCTATTTATTAGGTATTGGTTCTAACTTCCCTATTTAATGTACACTATATATTGTTTGTATTCTAATGAGAATGTAGAGTAACCTACAGACGCAGTCCCTCCTGGTGTAGTCTTTCAGAGTAGAGCTAACTAGTATTGCTTTTGTAATTTAATCCTTCCATTTTTATCATGGTATTATAGTTTCAGGGTCAAATAAAATCCATAGTGCTTTGATCCTTGTGAGTATCCAGGCGGCACAAGAGAAGCCCCTGATGACCTGAGTGAGGCTTTTTTTTTTTTCTGGAGAAAACACCAATCAACATGTTCATGGGAGGCACAAAAGCGCTGATCAGCATAGACCTGTGCTAGATAATAATGTTGATCTCTGAAATCGTCTTGGAGTCGATTGGAGAAGCAACATTGATATGTCTTTAACTTATAGGGATTTTGTCCAACGCAACATCTGGATGATTGAGGAGTGTCAATTGAGCCAGTGAGCTCGTGAAAGAAGAGTCAGTGTTCTCGTGTTGAAGGAGCCAGGGTGCTCATGTTGGAGGAGCCAGAGAGCTCATTCCGAGGAGCCTCGTTGAGATCAGAGTGGATAAGGATCACCTTTGAGCCAAACAGCTCATGTTTTTTATTGTCGATTGAAGCTAGAGAGCTTGTGCCTATTGAGCCAGATAGCTCGTGCCTGTAGATATAGTGATATTGTGTTAGAGGAGCCAATGAGATGAGGCAACAAAGGTCATAGCAGATCACTAGTAAAGTGTGAGGATCAATGCTATCATGATTCATGACAAGGGAGCCTGTGATATCACTCTAGAAGAGGCCATGGTAGAGGAGCTTGTGAGCCCGTGGTGCAGTGCATAGAGTAGCTTGCTAGAGTGGTCAAAGATAAAGTAGATTTGTTTCTTGACATTGTTGTTTTTGTGGATTTGGGGCAGATCCATTTGTAGATCCATTTTCTTTTCTTTTTTTGTCAATTTCTGAAGGTTATTTTTTTTATTGTCAAGATGAATAATATGATGGAAGTATACTTGAATGAGAGCAACAAGCTTGACAATTCCAATTATTCTAATTGGAAATTCAGGTTGGAGACTATGCTAGAAGGGCGTAGTGCAGGAGGAATCGTGAATGACGATGAAGTGAAACCTACAGTTGCAAGAGGCGCAATAGATGCGACACTACAAGAGTGGGAGAAGAGGGAGAACAAGGCAAAAATGATGTTGAAAATGACAGTCAAAGACTGCATCATCACTCACATTAGGGATTGCAAGTCAGCAAATGAAATCTGGACAACTCATAAAGATTTGAATGAATTCAAGAATCCAAATGTCATACTATTCCTGAAAAGAAAGATTCTCTCCATCAAAATGGAGGACAATGAAACAGTAACTGTGTTTATATCACACATCAAGGATCTTAAAGACAAGCTTGGTGACATAGGAGAGGTTGTAAGTAATACTAATCTGGTAACAATTACTATGAATGGTATGACTGACAAATATCAGATGTTTATAACAGGCTTGAATGTGAGAGAGAAAGCCCCAAAATTCAAAGAATTGGCACAGATTCTCATGTAAGAGGAGGAAAGGTGGAGGACATTGAAACCCCAGAATTCATATATTTCTTTAATGGAGAAGAAGAAGCCCTGAAGAGGGAAGGCGAATGGAGGACAGGTAGGTGGAGGTATAACATAGAAAAGGCCAAGTCCATCTCAAGGTATGCTAGAAAATAGGAATTATTCACCAATAAAATGTTTCTATTGTGGTAAAATTGTCCATATAGCTAAAAATTGTCAAAAGAATAAATTTGAAGGTAAGAAAAGATACAAGAGAAATGTAGGACACTTTGCAGATGATGACCATAACTAGGACCTCACACTGTTTATGGTTGATTCTGATGAGAAGGATGAAGGAAATACGTGGCGTGTGGATTCAAGAGCATCCACCCACATGATAGGTAACATACAATGGATTGAAGACTTTGAAGAAGCCAAAATTGGAGAAAAAATCTACCTTGGTGATGAAAAGGGGTGCCCAATCAAAGGACATGTTAATGTTCTTGAAATTATACCTGATGGGAATATCAGGCACATTCAAAACATGATGTATGTACATGGAATTAATAAGAATCCGATTTTTGTTTCAATGATAACAGATCAAAACCTTAAGGTAGAATTTTTTAAATCGTATTGTGTTGTTAAGTATTTGCTGGATCCTATGAAGACAATTGCAACAGGGATTCGTGTGGGTAGTCTTTACAAGCTGGATGTGAGAAGTGTGTCACATCAATATTTGACATCATCAGGTATGTCTGCAGAAGATTTATGAAATCAGAGATTTGGCCATATTAATTTCAATGATTTGTTGTTACTTCAGAAAAGAGGTATGGTAAGTGGTCTTCTTGACTTAAAACATATTCATGTTGATTTTGAAGAGTTTTCTTTTGGGAATATGAAAAAATATGAGTTTCCTGTTAATGTAAATAGAAAACATAGAGATATACTAGAGTTAGTCCACACTGATTTATTTGGGCCAATGCAGTTAAGTTCATTTGGAGGTGCTTATTGTTTCTTATTATTTTTTTATGATTGTACAAGATTTACGTGGGTATATTTTCTCAGCAAAATGATTCATGCGTTTGAATATTTCAAGAATTTCAAAAGCATGATTAAGAATTTGACAGGAAAATTCATCAATATTCTCCACTCGGATGAAGGGGGAGAGTACAAGAAGGCTAATTTCAACAAATATTGCAGAGACCATGGAATACTGCAGTAGTTTACAGTACCCCACACTCCTCAGCATAACGGGGTTGTAGAGAGGAAAAGAAAAACCCTTGTGGAGTGTGCTCGAAGCATGCTGAAAGGTAAGAATATTTCTAATGGATTTTGGGATGAAGCGATAAAAACTGCAGTGTATTTGAAAAAAAAGAGTCCTACAAAGGGCACTGAATTTAAAACTCCTTTTTAATATTTATTAGGATTTAAACCTGTAGTAAGACACTTAATAATTTTTGGATCCAAAGCCTTTAATTATGTACCAACAGAGGATAGAAAGAAATTGGATTCAAAGACCATCAAATACACTTTTTTGGATATTTTACAAAATTTAAAGCTTACAAATTTTTTGACCCCTCTACTCATAAAGTTTTTGTGAGTAGAGATGTAGTTTTTCATGAACAGGTTCATGATGGAAACAATGTAAACAACAATGAGCAACAATAGAAAAAGGAAGAAGCAAATTTTATAGATGCAATCGTCGAACCAAGTCCATCAATGGATAATCAGAAGAGGTAGGATGCCACTCCAACACTCAGGAGATCAGGAAAGAAAACACAACTGCTAGCAAGATATAAGGAAATTATTTTATAAATAGAATGTTAAATTTTGTTGAACCCTCTAGCTATAAAGAAGCCATTCAATAAAGTGAATGGAGGGAAGCCAGGGAAGATGAACATGAATCGAAACCGAAAAAAAAAACTTGAGATTTAGTTGAATTACCTAGGGGAAATAAATATATAGGTTGTTTTATTGCATAAATCTACCTCAGGTTGAGAAAGGAAGAATCTAGGGTAACATCAAACCATGCTTAACCTGGTAGCTAGCCCTACCAGATCGGGAGAGGGCTCTCTCCTGGTCAATCTCAGCAAAAAATGATCAGTGAGGCTTGAGATGACTTGAATGAAGGCTGATTTTAGGCTAGGTATATATGCAAAGAGTTTGATTTGATTTTTAAGGTGTTTTGTTGGATCAAAGGGAAGGCATATTTTGGGTCTGGGGAATGAGGCCTAGTTTTGCAAAGATCTGAATGGGGCAAGGTAGGAAATTGATTTGACACTTTCAATTTGAAGGAAATGGAGAGTTGAGAAAGGTGAAGAGCTGAAGAGGGCAAGAAACCTTCAAGGATCCTCTCCAAACAACTGAAAACATAGAAAATTAAACAAACCCTAAGTAGAGCACTGCAAATTCTAATGAATTCTACCCTTATCCTTGTTTGTTTAAATTAAGAAGAAATAAGAAGGAAAATGGTATACATGAAACAACAGTAGACTTACATTTACAGAGAGAAACACACTATCAAACCAAAATACCACAAGAATCCCATGGAGTGCTGCGAACCCTGGTCTATTCCTTGCCAAACTGCAGAGATGAATGTACAATGATGCTCAAAGAATTCCCAAACGTCCAACAATGCTAATGATTGAAAAACCACAAAATATAGACAAACAACCACTCATCCCAGCCTCTAGGGGTTAAGCTCACAAGTTTAGGAGTTGTTCCAACAAAATCTAAACTGAGAACTAGAAAGTAGGCAGTGGAACAACTCGCCTCTATAAACTAGGAAACTAATTCATTCAGTTGCAATTCACCTTTTGATGGATGAATCTACCTCCATGAGTGAAAATTTAACAAAATTACATCAAGATCCATCACATTACATCAAATTACATCATGAATTTGACATTTAGAAGTAAGAAAGTCAAAACTGTCAAAAACTAGGCAAAAAACAGAGTTACTGAGTCAAAAATAGGCAAAATCCTCCAATGCGCCATGCCTGATTTCTCTATGCGTCGTGCCAATTTGCAGCTGATTTTTGAGGCCTTCCCAGTGTCAAAATTTTCTTCAAGTAGGCTTTTTGGAAATCTCTGCCTGTCTACTTTCCAACACAACTGGAATTTCTGAATTTGGCCTTCATTTGCCCCTCCTAAACTGATTTCTCCCAACACTGCTTCCTGTGTGTCAAAAAAGGGGCAGAAAGGTCATTTTTGGGGTGTTTTTGACCCTTCTGGAAGCCCAAAACCTGTCAAAATTTCTTGTCCATAGGTAGGAATGCATATTTTTCCATGAAAAATCCAAAAATTCTGATTTTTATCAAAAGGAGCCCCCAATCATAAGCGTGCGCTAAGTGGTGCGGCTCATAGAGCAGAAAAGTCTGTTTTTAGGCCAAAATTTTCAAAAATGCAAAAAGTGTCCCAAATTTTTTGAAATTTGGGCTGAGTGTCCTCCATTATGTGCTATGCTGGACCAAGGAAGCCTCAGCCAAGATTTGAAGTCTATCATGCCTTTTCCGACGCTTTGAGGCCCTCTTCAACTTGGCCTTCAAAATTTTGATTCTTGCTTTACAAACATGATTTCTCGCCCAATAATGATTGGCCATGTACCTTAACATGTTCTTTTCCTTGTTGGTCTTCTCCAATAGCTTTTCCAAATGAATATTTACCCTTTCAAGCCAAGTTTCAAAATCAGCCTCAATCTCCTGCTCAAGTGATGTCATCTTGGTTTTGCTCCTTTAGGCAGCTTGCCGGTTCTCACGTATGTTTTGAAACTCCATGATAGTTTTATTATCCTCTAGCTGTTTGTTTCTCTGCTCAAGGTAGTTGATTATCCACTGGGCTCTTTGCAATTTGAGGGACAAAGTATCTATCTCCTCCTTTTGCTCCTGAATGATCTCTTTAAACTTTGAGCTTTGTGGGCCCAAATCAGTGTCATCATCCTAAATGAGGATGAAATCTGTCTCCTGCTCTCCTAAAGGCCCCTCATCATGTATTGGCCTCTTACCCTTGTCCTATACCTGTATTGCTACTGAAAGAAGTGATACCCCTTCCACCCCAGGTGGAGATAATACTCGCTTGGCTGCTACGAACAACCCTCTAGTGCCCCTCTGATAAGTGAAAAACACCGGCACACTAGCGGTCTATGTCTCATGACCCTCATACTGATGTGAAGGTTCACCTGCCTCATGAAAATCCTTCGGAGGTACCTGAGGGGCTATGAAGAAATCATGAGAAATGAAATCCTCCCATGAAATGTCCTGCAAACCAAGCTGATGCAAAACCACAATTTTGATGAGTGCAAAATGATGGATACTGTTATACTGCTGCTCAGGAGTTTTCCTTTGCACTAGGGTGGTCATCTTCTCAATATTTTGGCACATGAAGTAGGGGAGGTTCATCATTCTCACCCTGGAAAAGTGCATCAGCAATATGATGTGATAGGCATATAAGCGAGAAAACCGGCCCTCACAGCTGAAATATTTGATAATGAGCTTCATTAAAGGAACATATGAATCTTTCAGGAACCGAAAGGGAAAAAATCTACTGAGTTGTCTCAAAAAACCGGGCTTGATGTATGGCTCATAGTGTTCCCTGACAACTTGTTGCCTTTTGTTCCATTGCTCTCCGACATTTGGAATAACGATTGCTAGGGAGATAGACTCAGGTGTCAAAGTGAATGTCATACCTGCAAGAGTGACTTGGCCATTATGTAGATGAAGAACAAACAATCTAGCCAACTCATGATGATATTGGACTCTAGCAATCATCTCACAAAATTGATAACAAGACTGTTGTTGAAACATGTAATAGCAAGAGGGCAGGCCTGCAGCTCAGCAAGTGAATTAGGCTCTTCCCTTACATACTTACCACTCTTCTGAGGTCTTCTTGGCGCATGCAATTCATTTGTAGAGTCACTGTCTCGGTCATAAGAGGAATATGTCTCCATGTTTACCAAAGTCTGTGTTGTCTTAGATGAGTATGAAGAATTTTAAGTGCCTTTGGTTTTTTGCTGCCAAATGTATGAAAATGTGTGAAGGACTATGGAGGGAGAGGGTAAGGGGAATGTTGGGAATATTTCCGATTTGAATTTGGGGGAATTGAAGGGTTTTAGGGACAACCTCTAGGCTTTTGCGATAGCATTAGCGGTTTGGGAATTTTGAAGTTGGGAATTGGGATAGGGAATGAGTGAACTTAAGGGATATGGGGAATGGGGAAATGGTTTGATGGACTAGAAAAACAGTGAAGGAAATAAAAGATGAGGGAGTGATGGCACAAAAAAATAATGTGTAAACCCTAAGGAAACATTTCTCGAGCAAGGAAATAGGGTTTGAATTTTTTTAATTAAATCCTCATAAAAATCATAAGAGACATGTTTATGGAATTGGAGGGATTGCTTGACTTACTTTGGACCAGAGGCAGCTGAACAAATTTGAGTTTTGGATGAAATCGTGGTGAAAAATGCTTTGCAGCCCTACGCGCCACGCCACAAACCCAACGCGTCGTGCAGGCTCTATGCATCGTGCTGGTGTATTTTCACCATTGTGGAGGCCGACCCAATGCATTGTGCCCGTTATACACGCCGCGCCTCTCAGTCCATGCGCCGCGCCTCTGGAACTTAAACTATTTGCTGTGTTTTTGTGACCTCAAGCTTGGCTCCCAATCTCTCTTTCTCTTTTAGATGCAAATGAGCCCATTGAAACATGAAAATGGCTTATATACCAAAGGCTTTAATTTTTCATTCCAAAAACCCACTTTTGTAATGTTACCTTTGACACTTTCTTTTCTAAACTCTGTTTTAGGCAGTTTTCTTCATTTTGCCTCTAACTAACTAAATTATTTGCTTCTTGTTTGCCTTGCAGGGTTGCTGAATTTTGACAAGGTGACCAGGGTTTCCATTGAATTTATTTACACATGATAGAACTTGAAATTACATCAAAATTATACAGATGAAGGTAAAATACTCAATTTTTCTCAAAACAGAGTTTTGAGAAAAAATACATTTTTAAGCATATGATGATGAAATTTTTAGTACTGGAACTTTATTCAACCTCCTCATGGGCCTGCTGACCATTATTGGAAATTTTGAAGACCTTATTGATGAAACCCTAGACCTAACGGGACTAAAAACCCTAGAAATGACTCTTACAAATTTAAGTACAAAAAGTGAGCGCGGATGATCTGAATGAATGAAAATGGGCCAGCAGGTAAAGGACATGGGGGAAAATGTATAAAAAGCCATTACTTTCATATGATACATGCTCCTAATGGAATTCAGCTGACCGAATGAGACACCTAATATGCAATGCAATAAGAGAATTTTGATCACTAATGGAGGGATGAAGATACCAACACTAACATTGGCTCCAATGGGGATGGTAGCTCCTTGGAGGTGTGAAGAACTACAGATCTTTGGGAAAGTAGGCAGTTCCTTCATCCATTGGGATATGGAATCAATAACTTTGACAAACCAAAACCAGACTTTTGACTCAATTTCAGGATTGAAATATGACTCAATACTGACTCAATTTTCAAGACTGAAATCGACTGAAGACTCGAACAAACCAAACCAAAACTGAAATCAATATTTAGCTTTATAGCCTTCACGTCGGGCCCCAAACTGAAATAATGATGATAGCACACACTTACAATGAAACTTAAACAAACCGGTATGTACAGTGATACATATGACAACAGAAAACATTTCAAAAAAAATACCATTTGAGTAGCTGACCATTGACCGGCCCATCGAGACAATCTTCTCCATTCATTTCTTTCAAAAGGAAAGCATTTTTTCCTCGATATGCAACAATTCTGAAGGGTCCTTTCCAAAGATTCTCAAACTTTCCATGCTTACCTTTATCTTCGTTTCTCGCATCCCATTTCAGCACCACTTCCTCTATTTGAAACTTGTCCGCCTTTTCCTTTTGATCATATATCTTTCTAATTCTCTCTTGCAGCCTGAAAGTGTTCTGAAAAACCTCTTCTCTAGTCTGCTATAAATGGATCATTTGATTGATTCTTCGTTACATATGATCATCTTCGTTGCCAGCTTCCTGCATAAGTTTAACCACTGGAACTGCGAGAGAGATCGGGAATACAGTGTCAACACCATACACAAGCTCAAAAGGGGACATGCCTATAGTTTTATTTTGACTTACTATGTCTGCCCAAAGTGCATTAAGCAGTTTCTTATGCCAACCTTTCTTGTTTATTTGCAGCAACTTTTTAATAATATTGACCAAGGATTTATTTGAGGACTCGGCCAATCCGTTGCCTTGTGGATGATATGCGGTTGAGTGCCCCAAATTTATTTGATACTTATTACAAAATTCAATCATTATTTTAGATTTAAAGGCTGTTGCATTATCAGTGATCAACTTATTTGGACAGCCAAAACAAGACAAAATATTGTTTTCAAGAAATGAAATTATTACCGAATCCGTGGCCTGCCTAGTGGGAATCGCCTCAATCCATTTGGTAAAATATTATGTCGCTGTAAGGATCCATTTATGCTACGCTGAAGAAGTAGAATGGATTTTTCCAGTGAAATCCAAACCCCACTGCTGAAATGGAGCACTTACCTCAATGGGCTTGAGCGGTAAAGGCTGCAATTTTCTCCTCCCTTCAAAAATATGACATTCATGGTAGCTTTTAATAGTTTTGTACAGATCAGCAAAGAGAGTTGGCCAATAATATACTACTCTCAAAATATTATTAGCCATTGTCTTCCAGAAAAGGTGACCTCTGCAATCTCCCTTATGGAAGTCCTCCATAACTTGTTTTGCCTCTTCTTCAACCAAACAATTGAGTAAGACACCACCAGGATCTTTCCAATAGAGCATATTATTCATGATAAAAAACTTGGAAGCCTTCAATTTCAGTGTCCTAATTTTTTTCTTAGCCATTCCAGGTGGTGGTGACAAATTTTGGAGTACACACACAATGTCTGAATACCGAGGAGAAAGAAAAAAAATTTATGATACCTGAACAGGCAAACTTTCTTCATTTTCCTTGGACATAGAATGAGATTAATGTCCAAGGCATGCAAATTTGACTCAGCCATTAGCTTAGCCAGCCCCTATCCTTTGATAATATTTGTAGGTTTTATCTCCACATCATATTCGAACAAGGCTGTAATCCATTTGCCTCGTCTCCCTTCTGGATTTGTTTGCACTAAAACTTCTTCAACAACAACATTAGGAACATAAGCAAGGATGTGAGAATGTAGAATATAAACTCAAAAATATTTCAATGATTTTACCAAGGCAAGAGCTTGTTTCTCAATAATATTATACTTTAAAGCTACATCTCTTATGGTTCTACTGAAAAACGCTATTGGTTTCTCAAGCTGGTCTCTTTTCTGCATTAACACTGCTGCCATAGTATGATCCGAAGAAAATGAAAACAAAATGAAATCCTGAGTATAGTCCAGGCTGATCAAAACCGGAGCTGAAGAAAGGGCCAATTTCACCAAATTGAAAGACTTTATTGCTTCCTCAGTCCACTTCACTAAAATATCTTTCTTGAGCATGTTTGTGATTTCCCTTAAATGCTCTGCATGATTGGGAACAAAGCGACGTAAGAAATTCATCTTACTATTGAATGATTGGATATCCTTTTTATTTCGGGGAAGATCAATTTGCTGAATGGCTTCCACTCAGGCTGGATCAATACGGATGCCATCTTTTGATATAATATGACTGAGAAGCTTGCCTTCATCCATGGAAAACAAACTATTCTTTGGATTGAGAGATATACCGTATTTTCTACACCGCTGAAATACAATCTTCAAATGATAAAGGTGTTCTTCATCTGAATTAGAAAACACTGTCAAGTCATGAAGATAAAAAACTAAAGAGACATATTTTTCATTTTCAAATGCCATATCCATTGCTCGCTGAAAGGTCGCACAAGCCTTCTTTAACCCGAAAGTAATTTTAGCATAATGAAAAGTTCCCCACGAAGTGGTGAACGTTGTTTTATCTCTATCATCCTCATGGACCAGAATTTGGTTATAACCAGAATAACCATCAAGTAGCGACATGCGGGATGCTCCAACTACTCGTTGAAGTATGTGATCCATTTTGGGCAATGGATAGTTGTCTTTCAAAGATACTTTATTCAGATTCCTAAAATCAATGCATAAGCGAATCTCACCTGTTTTCTTGCGCATGGGCACCAAATTAGAAATCCAATCTGAAAATCTTATGGGGACGATGATACTAGCTTTGTACAACCGATTCACTTCCTTCTCTATTGAGGGCATCAACTTTGGATTTATTCTTCTCAACGTTTTTCAAAAGGGCTTTTGATTTGGCTTGATTGGGATGGTATGCTGAATTATTTTTGTATCATATGTCTTCAAATCTGAAAAGTCCCAAGCAAATACATCAGCAAAAGAAGATAATAAACTGATATACTTTGCTTTTACCTATGGGGGAAATGCCTGATCCAAGACAATTTCACCATTTTAGGATTCTCTGCTGATCCAATGTTCACATCCTTAACTCCTTTCTCAGTTGGCAGCAAGCTCGGTTTTCGAGCTACATCATCTTGGTCGAAAAGCTCCTCTAAAGGTACTATACCTTTAAGAATGACATTATCTTTCAGCTGCAAAACTTCCATCTGATTAACTTCTACATCCGCCTCGCCATCATCATGCTCCCCATCAATAGAAGTGTCTTTGAATTTACCTTCATTTTGCAGAAATTCATCAATTTCTTTATCATCTTGAAACACTTTCCAATACCATTGATTGTCGGGGATAGTCGGACGATGCTTCACATGAATTTCAAACTTGTTGCTTGAATTCATCAGAATTTTCAAATTACTTGTTGCTGTTGCAAGTGCATCTGCAATGCCATTCTGAATACGAGGGACACATGTCAAAGTATAATTTGAAAACAATCTCAAGATATCTAATACCGCATTGTGGTAGGCCCACATTCGAGGATGCTTAGCTTGATATTCACCTTTCACTTGTTTGATAACTAACTCGGATTCACCATACACTGCAATCCTTTTGGCATTTAGCTTTCTCAGAATTTTCAAACGAGCAATTAAAGCTTCATATTCAGCCTCATTGTTTAAACAATCAAAAGCCAATTTATAAGAACAGACCCTTACATTACTTGGCACTTTGTTTGGGGAGGAAACAGGGCTGCGTATCCAAATACCAATTCCAGCACCGTCCCTTCCTACCGCACCATCAAAATCCATGGTCCACAAACCATCTTCTTCCTCTTCCAAGTGCTGAAATTCCATTTTCTCTTTTACTTCTCCTTGCTGTCCATCAACATTTTGCTACTGTCGGGAGGCTGATTGCTCTTTGGTACTATCAAGTATTTCTCTCTCTTTCTTTAAGACCTCTCTGAAATTTTGAGTGATTTCCGGAATGTCTTCTACTTCAATTAGTTGGCTATTTACATCATTAAAGTCGTCTGAATATAAAAAAAAAATTATTCTAAATTAGTATGTACATAATTGATCGGATGATTTACCAATTTTTCCTTGCTAGTAACCATATACTTCATCTTTTTCTCCCGGTATAATTTCCTCATCTGACCAAACACGGGAATAGTAGTATAGGAGAAATCAAGCTGCAATGTCCCTTTAAGTTTCACTCCCCAAGATCTGGAAAGAAGCATGCCAAATCTAGGAGGAATATCTACCACAACCACATCCATCAAAACATTTTTAGTTGGAATCTGATCCAAACTGACAACCAAATATTTGATAAGCCCAATGCATCTTACTCTACTAGAATCATAAGAATAAAGGTCATGATAATTTCTAGTGATATCTAATCCCAATTTCTCCATGATTTCCCTAGGCATGAGATTATGAGAGGCTCCGGAATCAAACATAGCATTGTGTAACACGTAGTCGTGCAACCTAAGGCTGATGTAAAAAGGAGGTACAACACTATCTGGAGACTCACCATCCAATGCTAGACAAAAAATAAACTCAGGTTGATCATCTTCCACATTTACCATATCAGATAATGGATCTAAACTCAAAATATTAGACACCTGACCCTTATAGTTGTTGTTCTTCATCAATTTAGTTAAAGGAATGGATACTTTTAACTTAGAAATTTCATTTTCTAAGTTAAAAACTGAAGTTTTCTCTACCTCTTTAGCTGGAACATACTTCTTTTCAGTTTTCTCCTTTGATATATTTGGCTGATTGGATCTTTCATTTGCTGATGGTAATTTGCTAGTGGTGGGATCAGCTATCTCTTTTCCCTTTTTCTGCACAACGAGTGAATCATTCTTTGGTGCTGTCGCTTCCTTCCTTTTTTGAATTGGATTAATGGGTACATCTCTACTTATGAGTGAATATTGTCACTGCTGGGAAGTCAAGGCATTCATGTACCCCCTCTGATATTCATCAGACTCTTCTTCAAGAGCTGTCTCATTCGCCAAGATGAAATTCTGGTCCCTTTGTACAGCTGAGTTCTCGGAATACTCCTCATCTTCAGTGATAAAAATTGGCATATCATCAGGTGTAAAGAAAAGATTCTCTTCTCCAACTACATCGTCCTCATCATCTGATTCCGGACCATGTACAAAATTCTGCTGTAAGGGTGTCTTCACTTATTGTTGTACTATTTGATCTTGTGCTCGCTGCTCTCTTTGCTTGATTCTAAATTGTGGTTGCTGCTGGCCACGGAAGTTAGGATTTCTGATTTTCGGTTCAGAATTATCAATTTTTAATCTTTCAAACATCTTTTCCATCTTACGGAGCACTTGATCTGAAGTGGAAACGTCTTCCTTTATTGCTACTTTATTTTCAGCTTTCGTTCTAGCTCTCTTGGCAAGTGAATGTTCTTCAACGCTAACTGCAATTTTCTGCATGTCTTCCAAAGTGGCCGGATCTCTTTCTCTCAATTGGTAGGCCATTTCAGGATTGAAACCATCCGGAAACTTAATCAAATCCAACCCCATTAGTGGCTTTATATCAGCAGGAATTGCATTGTAAGCAGAATTGAATCTAATACAATAATCTTGAACAGACTCACCAACGTTCCACTTGATATTCTCATATTTGGAAAGGATCTGAAGAGGGTCTTTCTTCACTTCCCATCAATCCAAGAATTGTCTCTGAATATTAGCCAATGTAGTAATAATACCCGCCAGCAAAGCTCTAAACCACTTCCTTACATCACCTCCAAAGGTTTGAACAAATAGTCTCATTGTCACATTTTCTGCATCAATCTCATGAAGGTCAAAGAAATTTGCCATCCTATCCACATGTTGTTGAGCTGTAAAATTTTGAGGAGTGCCATCAAACAATGGAAATTTTCTTTGATAATCAGTGGGCATGTTATCCAAATTTTGAGGCAACACAAGTGGTGAAAATCGGGCAGCCATTGCTCTAGGTGGATCTACAGGCTTGGGGATATAGGAGGAGTCGGAGAAGCTAATGTATGAGGGGTATGTGGTGTGGATGGAGGTGATACTACTGCAGACTTTTTATTAGAAATAGAAGGCTGCACGGGAATGGTGGGAATGAAAGGAGGCTTGGTAGGAATTTTTGAACTAGATGTAATTGCGGATGACCCAAGAGTTGCAGATGTAGACTATGAATTTGGGAATGTTTGTTGCCACAATGGAATTATGAAGATTCAAGATATAACTTTCAACTGATCTATTAGCCATTTCAATTTCAAGGTCTTTGACAAACTCTAGATTTAGGATAGTAGAATCAATAGCACTTTTAGATTTGGTCTCAAACAACGATAGCTCAAATTGTTCGTCAAACTCAAGATCTTCAAGATACTAAAAAACAACATGACATGAATGAGATTTAAACACAGGAATCAGAGGACTTTCTCGACGAAGGATTCTCAGAATAAGATTTGAATTTTCATACACAGGAGGTGGATCAGGATCAGTATTTTCCCTGGTGTGTCATCTGTAAGCTAGTTTATTGAATTATTCCCAAAAATCAAACAGAAAAAATCAACTTGTTCAGCCTATCCAATTATAAACTCATCACCCAAAAGTCTAGAATTATCTGATGTACTAGGGAAATTTACAAGTCAGGTGTTACATTTATAAAGCTAGACTGGAGATTGACTGAAGCAACATTTATCTACTTATGCACTTGCAAAGCAATGTGCAGTTCGAAGGCTACCTAGCATAACTTCAGGCTCCGTCTGTAGTTTATAAAACAAATAACACTAACAAGAAAACAATTTTTTCTTCCCCAGTATGGTCGCCACTATGTTATGGCCTAAATCTACCATAGGCTGAGAAAGGTAGAATCTAGGGTAACATCAAACCATGCTTAACCTGGTAGCTAGCCCTACCAGATTGGGAGAGGGCTCTCTCTTGGTAAATATCAGCAAAAAATGATCAGTGAGGCTTGAGATGACTTGAATGAAGGTTGATTTTAGGCTAGGTATATATGCAAAGAGTTTGATTTGATTTTTAAGGGTGTTTTGTTGTATCAAAGGGAAGGTAGATTTTGGGTTTGGGGAATGAGGCCCAGTTTTGCGGAGATATGAATGGGGCAAGGTAGGCAATCAATTTTACACTTTAAATTTGAAGGAAATGGAGAGTTGAGAAAGGTGAAGAGATGAAGAGGGAAAGAAACCTTCAAGGATCCTCTCCAAATAGCTGAAAACATAGAAAATTAAACAAACCCTAGTTAGAGCACTGCAAATTCTAATGAATTCTACCTTTATCCTTGTTTGTTTAACTTAAGAAGAAATAAGAAGGAAAATGGTATACATGAAACAATAGTAGACTTACATTTACAGAGAGAAACACACTATCAAAACAAAATACCACAAGAATCCCATGGAGTGCTGCAAACCCTGGTCTATTCCTTGCCAAACTGCAGAGATGAATGTACAATGATGGTCAAAGCATTCCCAAAATTCCAACCATTCTAATGACTGAAAAACCACAAAATATAGAAAAAAAACCACTCATCCTAGCCTCTAGGGGTCAAGCTCACAAGTTTAGGAGTTGTTCCAACAAAATATAAACTGAGAACTAGAAAGTAGGCAGTGGAACAACTTGCCCCTATAAACTAGGAAACTGATTCATTCAGTTGCAATTCACCTTTTGATGGATGAATCTACCTCCATGAGTGAAAATTTAACAAAATTACATCAAGATCCATCAAATTACATCATGAGTTTGACATTTAGAAGTAAGAAATTCAAAACTTTCAAATCCTAGGTGAAAAACAGAGTTATTGAGTAAAAAATAGGCAAAATCCTCCAATGCACCGCGCCTGATTTCTCTATGAATTGCACCAGTTTACAGCTGATTTTGGAGGCCTTCACGGTGTCCAAATTTGCTCCAAGTAGGCTTTTTGGGAAGGTATACTTGTAGAATTTCCAACACAACTAGAATTTCTGAATTTGGCCTTCATTTGCCCCTCCAAAACGGATTTCTCCCAACACTACTTCTTGTGTGTCAAAAAAGGGGCGGAAAGGTCATTTTTGGGGTGTTTTTGACCCTTCTGGAAGCCCAAAACCTATCAGAATTTCTTGTCCATAGGTAGGCACACATATTTTTCCATGTAAAATCCAAAAAAGCTGAGTTTTCATCAAAAGGAGCACCCAATCACAAGCACACACCAAGTGGCGCAGCACATAGAGCAGAAAAGTCTGTTTTTAGGCCAAAATTTTCAAAAATGTAAAAAGTGTCCCAAATTTTTTTAAATTTGGGCTAAGTGTCCTCCATTATGTGCTATGTTGGGCCAAGTAAGCCTTCGCCAGGATTTGAAGTCTATCATGCCTTTTCCGACGCTTTGACGCCCTCTTCAACTTGGTCTTCAAAATTTTGATTCTTGCTTTACAAACATGATTTCTCACCCAATAATGATTGGCCATGTGCCAAAACATGTTATTTTCCTTTTTTGCCTTCTCCAATAGCTTTTCCAAATGAATATTTACCCTTTCAATCCAAGTTTCATGATTAGCCTCAATCTCCTGCTCAAGTGATGTCATCTCGGTTTTGCTCCTTTGGGCAGCTTGCAACTCCATGATAGTTTGTTGATCCTCTAGCTGTTTCATTCTATGCTCAAGGTAGTTGATTATCCACTGGGCTATTTTCAATTTGAGGGACAAAGTATCTATCTCCGCCTTCTGCTCCTGAATGACCTCCCTGAACTTTGAGCTTTGTGGGCCCAAATAAGTGTCATCATCCTGAATGAGGATGAAATTTGTCTCCTGCTCTCCTGAAGGCCCCTCATCATGTATTGGACTCTTACCCTTGTCCTGTACCTGTACTGTTGCTGAAGGAAGTGAGACCCCTTCCACCCTAGGTGGAGATAATACTCACTTGGCTGCTGCGAACAACCCTCTAGTGCCCCTCTGATAAGTGACAAACATCGGCACACTAGCTGTCTGTGTCTCATGACCCTCATACTGATGTGAAGGTTCACCTGCTTCATGAAAAGCCTCTGGCGGTACCTGAGGGGCTGTGAAGAAATCATGAGAAATGAAATCCTCCCATGAAATGTCCTGCAAAACAAGCTAATGCAACACCACAATTTTGATGAATGCAAAATGATAGATACTATTATACTGTTGCTGAGGAGTTTTCCTTTGCACTAGGGTGGTCATCTTCTCAATATTTTGGCACATGAAGTAGGGGAGGTTCATCATTCTCACCCTGGTAAAGTGCATCAACAATATGATGTGATAGGCATATAAGCGAGAAAACCAGCCCTTACAGCTGAAATATTTGATAATGAGCTTCATTAAAGGAGAATATGAATTTCTTAGGAACCGAAAGGGAAAAAATCTGTTGAGTTGTCTCAAAAAACTGGGCTTGATGTATGGCTCATAGTGTTCCCTATCAACTTGCTGCCTTTTGTTCCATTTCTCTCCGACATTTGGAATACCGGTTGCTAGGGAGATAGACTCAAGTGTCAAAGTGAATGTCACACCTGCAAGAGTGACTTGGCCATTATGTAGATGAAGAACAAACAATATGGCCAACTCATGATAATACTGGACTCTAGCAACCATCTCACAAAATTGATAACAAGACAGATGTTGGAAACATGTAATAGCAAGAGGGCAGGCCTGCAGCTCAGCAAGTGAAGTAGGCTCTTCTCTTACATGCTTACCACTCTTGTGAGGTCTTCTTGGCACATGCAATTCAGTTGTAGATTCACTGTCTCGGTCATAAGAGGAATTTGTCTCCATGTTTACCAAAGTCTGTGTTGTCTTAGATGAGTATGAAGAATTTTAAGTGCCTTTGGTTTTTTGTTGCCAAATGTATGAAAATGTGTGAAGGACTATGGAGGGAGAGGGTAAGGGGAATGTTGGGAATATTTTCAATTGGAATTTGGGGGAATTGAAGGGTTTTAGGGACAACCTCTAGGCTTCTGGGATAGCATTAGGGGTTTGGGAATTTTGTAGTTGGGAATTGGGATAGGGAATGAGTGAATTTAAGGGATATGGGGAATGGGGAAATGGTTTGATGGACTAGAAAAATAGTGAAGGAAATAAAAAATGAGGGAGTGATGGCACAAAAAACTAATGTGTAAACCCTAAAGAAACATTTCTTGAGCAAGGAAATAGGGTTTGAATTTTTTTAATTAAATCCTCATAAAAATCATAAGACACACGTTTATGGCATTGAAGGGATTGCTTGACTTACTTTGGAGCAGAGGCAGCTGAACAAATTTGAGTTTTGGATGAAATCGTGGTGAAAAATTCTTTGTGGCCCTACGAGCTGTGCAGGCTCTATGCGTCACGCTAGTGTATTTTCGCCAATGTGGAGGCCGGCCCAATGCATCGCGCCCATTATACGTGTCGCGCCTCTCAGCCTGCGCGCCGCGCCTCTGGAACTTAAACTATTTGCTGCGTTTTTGTGACCATGAGCTTGGCTCCAAATCTCTCTTACTCTTTCGGATGAAAATGAGCCCATTGAAACATGAAAATGACTTATATACCAAAGGCTTTAATTTTTCATTCCAAAAACCCACTTTTGTAATGTTACCTTTGACACTTTCTTTTCTAAACTCTGTTTTAGGCAGTTTTCTTCATTTTGCCTCTGACTAACTGAATGATTTTCTTCTTGTTTGCCTTGTAGGGTTGCTAAATTTTGACAAGGTGACCAGTGTTGCCATTGAATTTATTTACACATGATATAACTTGAAATTACATCAAAATTATACAAATGAAGGTAAAATACTCAATTTTTCTCAAGAGTTTTGAGAAAAAATACATTTTTAAGCATATGATGATGAAATTTTTAGTACTGGAACTTTATTCAACCTCCTCATGCGCCTGCTGACCATTATTGGAAATTTTTAAGACCTTATTGATGAAACCCTAGACCTAATGGGACTAAAAACCATAGAAATGACTCTTACAAATTTAAGTACAAAAAGTGAGTGTGGATGATCTGAATGAATGAAAATGGTCCAATAGGTAAAGGAAATGAGGGAAAATGTATAAAAAGCCACTACCGTCAGATGATCCATGCTCCTAATGGAATGCAGTTGACCGAGTGAGACACGTAATATGCAATGCAACAAGAGAATTTTGATCACTGACGGAGGGATGAAGATACCGACACTAACAAGTTGCAAATGGCTATAAAAGCCCGAATTTAAAGCAGATGGGATGATAGATAATTAAAAATCTAGGATGGTTTATAAGGGGTATTTACAGAAAGAATGTATAGACTATGCGGAAAAGTTTGCCCCAGTAGCTTAACTTAATACTATTATAATGTTAATTTCTTTAGCTACTAAACATCATTGGATGATGCACCAACTAGATGTTAAATCTGCTTTCTTAAACGAGGAGTTGAAGTAGGAATTTTATTTAGAGAAACCTGAGGGATTTTTTAAACAGGGAAAAAAACATTTAGTGTGTAGATTAAATAAATATTTATATCGACTAAAACAAACTCCTAGATGATGGTAAGATAAAATTGATTCATTTTTCCTCCAGCACAACTATGATAGAAGAAAAAATGACCCCAATCTCTATACTATGCTTGATGAAAAGGGGCAAATTTTTTTCCTTTATATACTTATATGATCCCATGATTACAGGAAATGCAGATAAACTCATTGAATAAATCAAATATAATATGTCACAAATGTTTAAGATGAAAGACCTCGGTGAGCTTCGATACTGTTTGGGTCTTGAGATCTGGAGAGATTCAAGACATATTTTTCTACCATAGAGTAAGTATGTCACGATTTTGTTGAAAACATATAAGCTGGATCAATGGAAGGCTGTAGCAGTATTTTTACAATGACATACCAAACTTTAGAGTGATGATGGTTCAAAGGAGGTAGATGCAACATTGTACAGGTAGTTGGTTGGGAGTTTAATCTACTTAACCGCTACTAGAGAATATTTGTCTTATGCAGTCAGTGCATTGATCCAATTTATTTCCAGGCCATTTGAGAGTCATTGGATTGCATCAAAAGGCACCTTAAGGTATCTATAAGGAACCTTAGACTATGGCATTATATATATTGATTCTTGTGACGTTAAATTGATAGGTTTTTGAGACTCTGATTGGCATGGAAATATAGGTGACATGAGATCCATAATAGGTTATTCATTTAGCATTGGGTCTAGGGTTATTTCATGGAGCACTAAAAAGAAGAACACAATTTCCTTTTCCTCAGCGGAAGCTAAGTACCAATAAATGTGTGCAACGACTTGTGAGGCAGTTTGGTTGAGGTGACTTCTCCATGATGCAAGAGAAGAACACAAAGAAGCAAAAATTATCAGATGTGATAATAAGGGCTCCATCAAAATTGCAAAGAATCTAGTGTTTCATAGAAAAACTAAGCACATTGATACACGGTTCCACTTCGCCAAGGAGAAAATTTAGTCAAAATAAATTCATGTCGAATATTGTAATACTTGTGATAATGCTGCTGATATTTTTACTAGGCCTCTTAGTAGAATTAAATTTGAAATTTTTAGGGAAGCATTAGGAATATTTGTGAACTGTTTATCCATTAAGGGAGAGTGTTTAAGACAATGGAGAAACTTAATTAGAGAGAGTCGGTTCACCAGAACCTTAGATTAAGAGTTTGTTGATGTTTCTTTGGTATTGGTTCTAACTTCCATATTTAATGTAAGCTATATATTGTTAGTATTGTAATGAGAATGTAGAGTGACCTGCAAACACAATCCCTCCTGTTGTAGTCTCTTAAAGTAGAGCTAACCAATATTTATTTCATAATTTAATCCTGCCATTTTTATCAAATTAAGGAGTAGTCTAACTTATAGACATAATATATTTTTTCATAGGAATATCGTAAAATAATTTCAAAAAAGAATGTGATTTTATGTTGTTTAAAATACATTTTTGAATGCATAAATATATTCGTCATCCTCAAAAAACCCCTTAGGGCACTCGAATTATACATATTAAACAATTTAAAGTCAAGTTTTTAAAAATCTCTCTTGGATTTTGATTAAAATTAACTAGAAATAATGTCGCTAATATGTATTATTTAAAATATTCATAATAATAAAAAAACTAAATGTACATCATAAACAAAATAGACATGTATTTAAAAAAAAATTTAAGAAAAAAAAACATTTTAGTGTGTACAATATGTTTATAGATAAAATATTGAGGTCATGTTAAGTAAAATATTCTAGTTTCAATTATGTATATATTTATGTTGAGTAAAATATTTCAATTTCAATTATTTATATATTTATATAGTAAAAAAGATATGTATATGGTATCCAAAGTAATTGAGAAAAATAAATTTTTATTGTTAAAATATTTTAAACATTTTTACTATTTTATATTTTAGTTGCCATGTTGGTACGTCAATTTTGTTTAAAAATCTAGTAAAAATTGGTTGAAATTGCAAGTTTAGGTTGTGTAATTGACACAATCAAAGTGGCCAAATATATATATATATATATATATATATATATATATATATATATATATATAGATAGGAAATAAAAGGGTTTCCAATATTTCACATTTTAGGTTGAATGGCCGAATGGGCTCTCAGGTTGGGTAGTCGTTAACACTAATTCCTGTGTGCCAAAATATATATATATATATATATATATATATATATATATATATATATATATATATATGTAGATATATATATATATATAGGAAATAAAATGGTTTCCAATATTTCACCGGAGGTTGAATGGTTGAATGGGCTCTTAGGTTGGGTAGTTGCAACACGAATTCCCAAAGATTCCATATACCTCAAAGTTCCGAGAACTTTGTAACAAGATACATGCTAAATAACCCCAATACTGAAGCAAACACTTCAATTGCTACAAAATAGTGATATAAACACCCCTTAGATGAATCCAATGAGCCATACACCTGAATTGTTCTTGGAGTTGTATGGCTAGTTTCTTACCAACTTCGATATAATATAACCATTATATTTTTCTTCTCAAATAAAATTTTAGTGAGGCTTTGCATTTCTTTGAGGTATATGAATTTCACATATATAAGATCCCATGTTACTTTTCATTCCATATGAATTTACATTTAAGTTATGTTACAACAATCTGATTTCATTTCCAGAGAATATCAATGAAATTAACGTGAGTAACTATCTTTCTTGAAAACAAGAGAGTAATTCTCTGAGGAGTCCTCATCTCCACTGATTGGGAAGAAACAAAGGTTATTTGAGTCCTCACTTCAACTATCCTTGGGGATTTGTGCCTAACAACTTACCAACTATAAGAATAATATCTAAAAGCATTTATTTTGTTCATTTAGGTTAGTTTTTTAAAATTATTTTAGACCAAGACTCAATTAAATAAGAATATTTGAGTAATTTACCTATCTTCTTGAATTTCTCAAATAATATATATATATTTATATATATATATATATATATATATATATATATATATATATATATATATATATTATAAATTAAAACATTTAAAAATAATAATAAAATAAAGAATAATTTTCATTGTTAAATATGAGAGAAATTTAAGAATTTTAACCTACTTAATGATTAAGACTAAAGGTATTGAACTTTACAATTTATTCAAAATTGTATGGATCAAAAAATTTAGTAAAATAACTAAACTTCCAAAATAATTAAATTTCCAAGTTGTATTACCTCAATTTCTTTATAAAATGGATCATCTGAATTTTAGGATTATTTCCTTCCACATTAACCTATTCCCCCTTTCCTAGTTCCTTTACACCCATGGGTGCAAATGCTAGTTATCATTTGTGGACCTTTTAACTAGTCTATGGATTCATTTCATAGATAAGTTCATTAATTGAGGCCTATGCGAACATTCCAAAGGACTTTAAAGTTGTGAAGTACTTACCTAGATCTGGCCTCTATGTGGTGTACATCTTGCATTATTAGAAATAATATACAATTAATTTTATGTCAATTAGATTATTTAGTAGATTCATCCATGACATCCTTGTTATTATCACTAACAGGGAATTCCACAAGTGCATGCATGAGTTTCACTAATCTCCAATTTTATGAGATGGTTAACTCATTAATGCATGGAAAATTAACTAGGATTATGTGTTAGTTTTTTATAGTGAATTTTTATACCTCTATATGTTCACTACTAGATTCACTATTTTACTATTTCAACCATAATATATTGCATTTAATTGTACTCTCTCATAATTTTCTCTTTAGCCCATGAATATAATTTATTAATTATTTTCTCTATCAATTTTATTTCTTCTTTCCTTGCAATTTTTGTTCAATGTTTTCTAGCTAGATCCAACTTGTGTAGGTTCAAATACAATTTCACATGTTATTAGAGCGCATGGGATATAGGAAGAAGGATCATAGACAATCTATTTATAGGTATTGAATATTGGAGCTATCAGAAAGAATGGAATTTGCATTTGTAATTTTTACTCCATATTACTATTTGGAATGGAAGCCAAAGATTGTATTTCAACTTAGAAGTAGAAACTTGTATCTGATAGTCATTGAAACATAAGTTGACTCAAATTTTGTTGTATAAAATTCAAAAAATATAAATTGAACCAAATTCAGAGTTGAAAAATCAAAGTATAAATTAAAATATTTAAAGAGAGTGAATTAGACCTTTGGTCTCCTATGCTTATTAATTTCTCCATGACTATTCCATATTGACACATTCACCACTCCAAATAAACTTTGAAAAAATTTGGAGATACATTTTAGAAATCTCAATAGGATGTAGACTCATCCTTAGAAATAAGCTAAACCCATTTAATATTAACAATTTTGAAAAAATTCAAGATTTAGACCAAACATAATGCCACTTAGATCTTTTTTTTACTAAATTTTTGTTTCATTCAAATTATGTTAAATTAGTTTTCCTAGTCTCATCTTTTTTATATGATTTCACCAGTTTGATGAATGACATACATTGATGGCTCCTCTTTCATTTCAAATTTTCAAATGAATTATATTATGATTTTTCGCCCCAATAAGTATAAAAAATACCATTAACTGAAAGAAAGTAAAGTGCATAGGTGAATTGTACAATAATTTCTTAAGTTGAAATACAGAATTTTTCCCATTGACCCTCTCATTTTCATGATGGAAAAAGTTTGATATCATAGAAACTGAAGAAAAATATGGAATGGGAGAATTAGGTACGATTTTTATTATTTTTTAAACCTAGACTACTAAGGATTCCCATTTTGGATATTCCTCTACTTTCAATGGAGGCCTAAAGAGGTGAGTTTAGCAGGAATTACTTTCTAGCAAGGACGGAGCTCCACAACATGTAGATTCAAGCCTTTATTGAAGGTACCCATGTTAAGGAAACATCATCGAAAGTGTGGCAGAGGCTTCCCCCTTGTGGAGCACTCTTTTATATTCTGTGGAGGAACACTATATTGCATTGAACATAGCTCATTAAAGGATAAGTGATATTATTTATGTTAGCACATGGAGCCTGTTATTGTTGGAAGAGGCATATGGGTTCCATCAATTGTGTTTTTATTTTAATATTTTTTTGGATGGATCTAGATTATAGAAAAATATAGTTATTTGCGCTTTTAAGAATAGGGAATTGTGGGTTCTTATACTTTGTCTAGAGGAAGATATTTTGGCTCATATGGTGTTTGAAACTAAGGATGTACTTGAAATATTCTTCTAGATAAGTTTGTTGGTGAAATAAAGCAAGATCGTGGCATAGATAGAAATAAAGGATATGAATTGTAGTAAGTGACATCATGAATTTATCGTTCCTTTCCCTGCTCAATAGCACATAAATCCCATAACGCAAGTGGCCTTGAAGCTTGCGAAGGAGGGATTCCTTATCAGTTTTGTAAACACTCAATACAACCATTCTCGGATAGCATAGGTTGAAAAGAAAAGTTTGAGTAACCAAAGGATGATTTACTCTCAGTTCGTCCTAGATGGGATTCCTCCCATTGATACTTGCACTACCATTGCCAATCTATGTGATGTTACAGAAAACGTGATTGTCCCACTTCTTGACAACCTCATTCACAAAATAAAAGAATAAGATAATCTTGCAAGTGTATGCTTGGTATTAGACGATCTAGCCTCACGTGTAGTGGATATTTCTCAACGTCTCCAGATTCCAATTGCCACTCTTTGGACATCTATTACTACTAACTATGCACTATTGTATAATTGATTTAGTTGATCAGTAAAATTCTCAAAATTCAAAATTTTCAAAAGTACTTGAAAATGGTGCCAAAATGAATATCTCATTGTCCTGAATCAACCTCAGGTCATTTCACTCAAAACCTATATCGTATGCTCTCGATATTGCGTTCTAACCATTTTCTCGAACAGCTAAAATTTTTAAGTTTGGGTTGCAGATACACCCAATCAAAAATACATACACTGAATAGGAAGGTGATTGGGCAATTGAATGTATTTTTCTTGGCCAATGGATGTTGTCCACATGTATTCATGTGGTTGGTCAAATTATAGTGGTTATGATTGGTTGATGGGTTCGTTGATATGGTCCAATGGTGGAGGGCCATGTGGGACAATGGTTGGTTGCCACGTGGCCTTCATATTGTGCATCAATTTTCTTTTATCAGTCTAATAGACCTCTTGGCATGATTGGAGCATAGGACATACTGACTGGCAGTGCAGGCTCTTACCACTCTGCCACGAGTGGTGCTTACAATGTATAGTGGTTGACCCCTATTTGATGTTTAATGGGTGGAAAGTTGGGGGTTGAGGCTGGGGTTAACCCGTGTGCCCCACTCCACCTAACACCATGAGACTACACCTGGGTAGCCAGCGGCACGGGGTTAACCCAAGTCCCAACGCCACAGAACATATACCAACCACATTTTAAAATGATTAAGAAACTTGGCGTGGAGTTTCAAATGTTAACCCAACGATAACGTTAAATGATACCATAGTCAATAGTTGACTCGACAGTTAGATTTATGACATGCAACAAATTTCAACTCCCAATGGGTTGAAACCTAACCAATTTTGAACCACAATCATGGTTTCAATCATGGGTTGAAACCATTTTGAGTGTAGAAGGAGCCAAACTAGGGGTTCTTAACTATTCTAGAGCTATTGGATACTTTTTTTTTACATTATAAGCCCTGCAAATCCATGTAAACACATATTTTTGAGCATAATGAAAGAGGCCCAATATTGGAAGTTGGACTAGGAAATGTAGCCCATGAGGGGTGAACTCCTTCACCATTTGTTGTCTTGTGTTTTTGTTATGGTATTATTGTCTATGTTATTTTCTACAAAACTAATTTTAAACTTAATTTATGTGCTATGAAAAATTTCCTAATTACGTAAAAAACATTAAAAATTCACTTTCAAACTTTCATTAAAATGTTAAATTTTTCTAATAAAGATCAGTCTGGTATCAGAGCTTTGGTTCTTTGGTTGTATCGATGGTTTTATTTTGCTGCAAGTGTTTTTTGATGCTTACAAAGTTGAAGCTCAAAAGAGGAGTAGGAAATTTTGTGGTAGCAAGCCCTCAAGCTAGTTCAAGGAGAGCACATTTGCCACAATCTCCACCCCCAGTTTCACCTCAAGTTTCACCAAAGGCCACACCAATCATGGCACACAAAGGGGAGCTTGAAAATATGACTTAGTATGATAGGGCTTTCAAAAAATCATCTTTTGACATGAGTGAGATGGTGAAAGTTCTTTATGAGGAGAGGAATTCAAGGTTGCAAGGTTAGAGCTCAAATCATCCATAGGGAGATGGAGGAAATGGAGGAAATTATCCAAAAGGGAATGGAGGAAATGGAGGCAATTCTCCAAAATGGAATGGAGGAAAAGGTGATAAACCACCTCTAACTCCACCTTTCTCCTCACCTTCATTTTCACCAACAACATCTTCTACATAAACCCCATCACAAACACCTCCACATTCTGTAAAGGGACATGGTAAAACTCCATTTTTAAAACTTGACATACATTTTGAATTGCCTAGATGTATAATGGAGAGGTAAATACTGAGAAGTTGAATAATTGGGTTTGTTATCTTGAAGTGTATTGAAAGATACAAAGATCAAGGATGATGAGACCAAGATTCAACTTGCTTCATTAAGGTTGGAAAGTGTAGCACTCATTTGGTGGGACTCCAAGACACAAGAGGATATCAATAAAAGAGGTAAGATCATAACTTCCGAGAAAGATTTTTTGGTTGCACTAAGAAGACAATTTTATCCTTTAGCATAGATGCTAAAAGATATAATGGATTGGCAAAAATTTAGGAAATTAAAGGGTCAAAGTGTGCAAAGTTATACCTAAGAGTTTAGAAGGAGAGCATTGATTTTAGGTGTAGATGTATCCCCTCAAGACACTTTACTCAAATATATTGGAGGTTTACATAGCTACTTGAGATACACAATTCTCGTGTTTAACCCTACAAATTTAGATGAAGTTTGTGTATAGGAAACACATCTAGAAGCAAGAGGGAAGAATGTTTCTAAATAAACTGGTGAGAACTCATTGGAGTCTGAAGAAAAGGAAAAGGGAATTTCAAAATGAAATGGAAGAAGAATGCTTCCATAAAGAAGGAGATAGAAAAAAAAATCACATGTAAACACTATTCCAAACAAGGCCATGGTGAAGACCATTGTTGGAAACTTCATCCTGAGATGAGACCCAAAAATTTTAACAAAAAGGAGAAAGAAAAGGCCGCTGCAACTCCAACAAGATTTAGTTTCTGATTCCGGGGATGAAACAAAGATCACAACAATGGGATTGAAAGGTATGGACACTATTGCAAGTAATAGTTCTTCAAATAACCTCAATGAAACTCAAAATGAAAAGGAAAGAATAGAGATTTTCCATATTAGATTTATCTCAAAACATAAAAAAGAACACTTTATTTCATAGTGACTCACAAGAAAACCTCATTTCTGAAAACATTTTCAAGAAATTGAATTTGTTTAAAAATGGGATTGAGTACATTAATGAAGCCTATTATTGTTGTTAGAGGCATATGGGTGTCATTTAAACAAATGATATTTTAAAGAAGCCCATACCTATATGATAGGGGAGCCATTTTTCATCACCATGAGAAAAAATATCATTTTAAAAAAATGGGATTGAGTACATTTCTATAACACATATAATGAAATTGGGTTCATCTCTTGTGAATGTTGGACAAATGGAGAGGCTTGTTAATGCTAGTTAGAATTTTGCATTGTTAATGATCAAACACAAAGAGGTTGATGAATCTAAAGCCTTTCAAGGATATGAATACATTTTTAAGTATGATTTGATTAAGGTTGCTAATCCATGTGATAGGATGTTTAAGGACACTAATATATTACCTCGTAAAAGAGGAAAACAACATGAAGTGAAATTGCAGCAAGATGCATCATTGCTGAACATTGGTATGAAAATATGTCATTGTTAAAATATGCAGGAATTAAAAAGAAGATGAAAAATTTATTTGAGAAAGAGGACATTGGTTCGAAGACATATTCTTGTGGGTTTCATAATTTTTTGGCTTTGAAGAAGGATGGTGCATGGCGATGGCAATCACATTTGGTAAAGAGTCAAGCCAAGAGCAAGGCTAGACATGCTAACCATCATTATGATGAAAATTTTCAAGGTGAAGTGAACTTGAAATTGAATAAGTATCCTTTGAGTAGATATCAAGGAGGTAATGTTCAAATTCCTTCGATGGAAGTTTTATTTTTTGAATATCTTGAAACATTGCCACAAGATCTCGTCCTTGATAGACAAACAATGATTTCAAACCGTGCGAACATGAATTAACTCCATGAGAGGCTCAAAGCTAAAAAAACAAGAAAAGCCAAATGGGTTGTGATTGGAAGGGAGAGGGACCTATACCCTCATCTGTTTTTTAACTAAAAATGATCCTTTGGAGGTCCAAAAGCTTCCAGTGGGGAGGAATGATCTAGTGGATCAGTAAAATTCTCAAAACTAAAAGCGTTAAAAAGTGCTCGAAAATAGTTCCAAAATTAAGATTTTCTCGCCCTCAATCCAAGACAACTCATTTCATTCAAAATCAATATTGTGTTATGACCATTTTCTCAAACAAATAAAATTTTTAAAGTTGGGTTGCAGGTACACCGGTGAGTAGACTCTACGTTGACTAGGCAGGTGGCTTGGAAATTCAATGTATTTTTATTGGCCAATGGATGTTGTGATTGTTCGAATTATAGTGGTTTGTGATTGGTTGATGGGTTCAGTTATATGGTCCAATGGCGAAGGGCCACATAGGCCAATGGCTGGCTTGCAAGTGGCCTCTAGAATATGCATTAAATATTTTTATCGGTCGAACATACATGTCATAGGATTCAAACATATGAACTACTAACTGGTAGTGTGGGCTCTCACCTCTTCGCCATGGGTGGTGCTTACAATGTATAGTGGCTAACCCGTATTTAATGTTTAACGGGTGGCATGATGGGGGTCAGGGATGGGGTTAAACCCTAGCCGCGAGTCTACCCAATGCCATGAGACTGCAACTAGGAAGCTAGGGGTGCAAGGTTAACATCAACCCCAATACCACAAAACATATACCAACCACAGTTGAATAAAGTTATGAAACTTGGCCTCGAGTTTCAAACGTTAACTAGAAGGTAAAAGTAAATGATACCACATCTAATAGTTGGCTCAATGGTTAGAGTTATGGCATGCCGAAATGTTCAACTCTCGATGGGTTGAAACCCAAAAATGTTCAACCATAGTCACGAGGGTTAAGTTAAAGGTTTTGGGCGGGAGTTCGGAAGTCAACCACACCATACCAACCCTACCATGGTTCAACATATTGCTTGAACCCATAGGCGGAACCACATTCAACCATGTTCAAAGCGTTGGTTAAGTTTAAATATTGATGTGGGTTCTGAAACCTAACCACGGTGAGATGTAACCGAAGCCTTTGGCGGGATTGGTTTAATCTGTCCGAAATCAATGACACCGAAGAAGCCACATGGCCTCAATGTGTTGATTCATCAGAGTCACCATTTCTTTTAAAGAGGCGACAATTTTCACCCAAATGGACCTGAATCTTTTCAGTGTGGGGAAAAATCGTCGCTCCACATGGCCGAAAAGTGTGGAATTTATAAGATGGATTGCAGGTGGGTGTGAAATGTAGGAAAATTAGTAGAGAAATAGTTCTAGAGAATAACTCAGTCAATTTTGACCTTTTTATGTACAGAAAGAGGCTATCTAGGGGTTTTTGATTGTTCTAGAGCCACTAGAGACCTGTTTTTTTTATTATGGGCACTCAAAATCCATGTAAACACATGCTTTTGAGCCTAATCAAAGAGGCATGTTAAACTCCAAAAATGATTATTTTTTACAACTCTCTTACACCCTATCCCCCTTAGTTTTTAATCCTAATAAATCTAATGGGGCATCAATTTACAATGTTTATGGAATTGCAGGTACATAGTAATCTTTTTTTTTCATAAATTTCAATGTTATTTATTATTCAAATCAATATTCACATGAGCTATTGAATTACAATGATTCTATATTTAATGTTTGATTTCCAGCAAAGTTGAAGGTTTTAAGGGTTCCAAAGCTCTAGCCGAACAATGCATATGGGCATGTGACAAATAGTTGGGAAAATGATTTTTACCTATATTCATAACCTATATCGATAAGGAAATCACCATAGCAACTTAGTCAAGGTGAAAGTCAACCACCATTGAAGGAAAATCAAGTGAGCGACAAAATTAGTAGATGCAGATATTCCGCCGCATGATTTGATTTGATAATATAAAATCATTATAGAATCATTTTATCTTATCTATTTATGTTAATTTTAGTATTTTTTGAGTAAGGAAGAGTTTTAATACTCTGAAACAGTTATGAGCATGAAATTATAAATCTGCCTCCTAGCATGCCAATCATAGACTTGGATTTTATTTGAAAAACTCTGTTTTTGAAAATATAAAAATCTTCTTTCATTTCATTCATTTGTTGTGTGATTTACCAATGTGAATTTAGTCATATGAAGGTGTGGTGTTGACACCTACTTCTCATAGCAGGTCCCCTCGAGTTGTAAGGTTTTCATTAATTATAGATAGCATTTCAATTCTCTCTTTGTTGTAGCATTTCATTAGTTTGTTTAAATGCTTAAGTTTGATTTTATAATGAGTTATTAGTAATTATTTTAGAGTAATATTTCTAAATTATTTTTTTGTAGAGTGATGCGATATGTCTTGTGCACATGGACAAAGTATAGGTTAATATAAATTTTCACTGTAGTTGCAAGATTTCAATTTAGAGTTAATATATTTTTGTCAAAAGTAATTTAAATTTAATTTAATTATCAAGTGTGATTTCATTTCAAGTAAGTATGATTTCATTTCAAGAAAGTGTGATCTATTTCAAGAAAGAGTGAAGCAAGCGTGATTTTCCTTTGAGCAAGAGTAATATTTATTTTTGCAAAGTGTGATCTTTTTTTTGAGCAAGTGTGATCATTTTATGGTGATTTTAGTTTGTAAATAAGTCTTTTAAGAAATTGTGATCATTTTGATTTTAGAGTAACACATTTATTTTCATAGTTAACATGTGCATCTCAATATCTCAATTTAACTTAGGAATTGTTTGAATAATAAAGACTCCTAGCACATACAGTGCACACACATGTCATCAGTATACTAGACCTAGTCGATAATTCATGTAAGTAATTTAACTCCAATTAAATTACCAAACATTTTGGCTTCGATGTCAGGGAAGTATATATAGGAGTATTTCTTTTTCTTCTCATAAAAGAAAAAAAAAATTAAAAATTATATCCATAGGGAAAGGGATTCTATAGGTATATTTGTAAGAGGTAGGAGTTCAATTCCAACATCACCACTCACCCCACCAAGACCTCGTAGTGTGACACCATCCACTGAAACTCGTATCCCATCAATTTCAGGCATACATAGACTTCATGAGGTCCTTAGACCTAAAATTCAACCTAGATATTCACCAACTTCCTCTATTGAAGCTGTAGTAGAAGAGGAAGATCCTATATCACCAACATAATGAGTAATATTTCTATCTTACACTGAAGAAAAAATTCTAGGATAAGAACTGGAAATCCAAAGTCAATAAGAAGAAGAAACCCATTTTAAATTTCCATTGAGAGAAGACCCAGAGGAGGAATTGGAAAATCCAATTTTTGAACCTTATATTAGCTCTAAGGAATCTACAATGGTAGGAGAAGGGGAAGGAGAGTTACACAATGTGAATGATGAACATATTAGGATTGTAGATGGAAGAAGAGGTGGAAGAGGTGGAGTAAGAGGAAGCCAAGGTGGTTAAAGAGATCCCAAACCTTTTTGATTTCCCATATTTGATGAAGATATCACAGGCACAATGAAAAATATCTCACCGTCTATCCTCCCTAATTTCCATGGATTAAGGAATGAGGATCCTGGAACATTTCAATTTGAGTTTGAATTTTTGTGTAGATCCTATGACTACTTTCTTGATACTCAAAAGTTGAAATTGTTTCCAGACACTCTTAAAGATGCAACATTAAAATGTTTTACGTGACTAGGAACACATACCTTAAGAACATGGGAGGAAATGATAGATGTGTGCTTTGAAAAATAAAAATATTATTGTATGTCTCATAACCTTAAATATGAAGTCTCTAAAATTATGCGAAAAGAGGATGGAAATCATGAGAATTTGGTTGAAATTTTTCCTTACAATCTTAAAAGGGCAAAAATGCATAAACTAGATGATGAAAATTTGAAAGATATTTTCCTAAAAGCCATTAGAGATGAGTGGATAGCTCTTCTCAATTTAATGGGTAAAGGACATGTTTCACAATTATCATTTAGAGACGTTTGTGAACTTTGTACACATATTACAAGAGGAAAGGGTAGAATTGAAAAAAAAAATCCAAGAGATCCTATTATGTCTAGGAATAATAAATCTACAACTGGAATAGTATGTAGAGAAAAAATAGGTAACCTTCTTGATAATTTCAAAATAGATATTTTGGGGAGTCTTAGTGAACAAATAGATACCCTAAAAATACAAAACAAGGAAAAGGCCAAAATTTGTACATTATCTATCTTTTTTCCAAAATGTAGAAAGAATCATGCCTTGAGAGAATTCCCTCTTGACTTAAAAAGTGTAGAAACCTTTGTTATATATGTAGAAAATCATGATACAAAGGGATGTCCTTCAATATCAAGTATTAAATATTTTTATCAAGAGAAAGTAATACCAAATCAAACATGAACTCTTTTCTTTTTAATCCTAAGATACCATGGCAAAATCAACAACCAAATATGACTCAATGTTTAAACACTCAAACATATGCACTACCACCGCAAAGTAATTCGTTTGCACCCATGCCTTGGCAGCCTTAGCCTCAACCATGTGCACAAGGATGGAAAAATCCTTATGGTAAGTATCCTCAATATCCTTAATTTCAACAACCTTACGCTGTTTTTCCACCACGATATTTTCCTCGACCTGTTCAACCCCCTCAACCTCAAAATCCAAATCCACAACTTTCATTACCATTTCCACAAATCGAAATTGGCAGCCTTCTCAGCCACTTCCAAATCCAAATAATAAAAACTCACAACCTGTTTACAATGTATAATGACATAATTTCTAAACTTACATGATAACTCCATTGGATCTAAACAATTTTCAACTTCGATCTGGTAGAGTATTGGAAAAGAAGTCACCATCTGTTGTTATTTAGGAATCTGAGAAGGATGACCTCTCTGAGAAAGAGAAATATCTTCATCAAGAGGAAAAAACTAAAAAAACAAACCACACCTTTACATTCTGATGAATCTCCATTAAAATAAAATCCCATTATAGAACAACCTTTGGTTTTTGTTGAAAATACACCTTTCCCTGAAAGATCAAAAATTAACAAAGGGATAGAAAAACAGATTGTATTGTTAGATTATGACATGATAGATGAACTAAATAATGTTTTTATAGAAATTACTTTGTTACAAGCTATAAAATAAATACCAATATTTGTAAAGACAATCAGGGATTTAAGTATTAATAAACTAGGAAGAAAAAGAAAAGAAGTCAAAATAATCCAGTTAGTTGGAAAAATTGGAGATATCATGATGGGAAAGACATCAAGCTAGAAATATTTGGATTGAAGCAGTCCCATTGTCATAACAAAAATTAATGGTGTTGAAATTCTGAACAAATTTATTGATTTAGGGGCATATATGAATATCATGACTAAAAATAGTATAGATCAATTGAAACTCCCTAATCTTCAATATACACCTAAACTTTTGCGACTAGCAGAAAAATATGTTATCAAACCTAATGGTGTGTTAGAATATGTGTTTATATCCTTATATTCTTGGGAATATCCTATTGAATTCTGATGCAACAACGCTGTTGAAAGTCAACCCTGAGGAGAGATGGTCAGAAGTCGTCGTGGCTCTGCTAAACTTTTCCCTGCTCCACGTGGTCTATTTCTTTTTATTAATTATCAAATTCGTAGAATTTGATAAATAATACTATCCACAGTGTTTAGACTTTGATTTATATTCCCAAACCTTTAAAGTATCCCTTTTGAAACTTTATATTAGTCTTCAAACTTATATTAATACTCCACGCTTTGTAAATCATACTTTACAACAGAACCTTCACTCCGGGCCCACCTCTATGTCCAATAGCCGATATCAAATGTACGCCCCATACCTTGGTTAAACCTCGTGCATCTCCGTCAGGCAACCACTGTCCGATGACTCTTCCCTAGATCGACGACTCTCGTCGATATCGCTCGGCCTCTAGCGCTGGATTTTAACGCGCGATGAGAATACGGAAAGGCAGTTTTGTACTCCCGTTCGGTGCCACGTGTCGAAGGCTCTGTGGAATCGCTCCAATTCAGAGAATACCGCCTTCTCTGCAAAAGTGGTGTGATATGGGCAATCCGCCTTTCAAAACCACCCTGTGGTATTTTCATAGTGTTTAACTATGGTTCACGCCAGTTTCACAATCCTCCTCGTTCTCTAACTCACACCTAAACTGCGGTTACAGTTCGAAGCAACAACTCTATCTCTTTACAAAGTGCGAATCTTCCAATTAACCAGCGTTCACGACCACAATTCCTCTACACAGACCTCGCATGTGGGTAGCATGGATTTAACAGGGTTATTCAAATAAAATTAAGAGAAATAATGGACCGAGGGGTACAGAACCTATATGGCAGGTTAGTTCAACAAATATGTATATATACAGAGTCCAATCACTTCACAGTTAAACTAATTTCTTCACACATATAAATACAGGCAGTTTGAAATCAACAGGACTTGAATTCTATTCAACCGGAAGCGATTTCTCGATACACATATTTTATTGCAGAAATCTCTCTTTCTCTCTCCCCCTTCTATACATCCGAGGGATTACAATTATATACACAAACATATGACTCTTAGGTTCCTCTAAGAAGACCGTTTTAGGAAATCAACAACCTAATTAAAATAATTCAACTAACTGGAATATAACAGCTAGCCTAACTGAGCTATTCGACTTCTACGACTCTAACTGGTCTAATAATACAATCAGCTAAGGTATTGACACCTAGATGTAACAATTCGACTATTTCCAAACCCTCCTAGCCACAACATGTGGACAAAACTCCTACATTGCTAGCTAGTGTCTAATGCCCCTGCATCAGACTCCTGAGGGAAATCTTCTTCATGGGCTCCTGTCCATGAGCTCTTCCATTGATCTTCCTATCTTCTGCAACATTTCTTCAGTCATCCAAGTGGCATCTTCCTCTGGCTTATCCTTCCATTTGATCAAGTACTGAAAGTACTCTCATCCTCTTGTCCTTCTGAACACTCTCTTGTCCAATATTTTCTCTGGTTGCAATGGCTGTGCTAGAGGTATCTCCTCCCTCCACTTAATATGTCCCTTGTCTGCTGATCCTTCTTCTGCTCCATCATCTTCATACTTGTACAAATCTGCAACATTAAAAATGGGAGATATTCCAACATCAGGAGATAATTCAATCTCATAAGCATTTGCAGAAAAATTCCTAAGTATCTTGCGTGGCCCAATCATTTTGAACTTCAATTTGTTATACTGCTTCTTTGGGAATCTCTCCTTTCTCAAGTGTGCCAAAACCTAATCTCCTACTTCAAGATGAACTTATTTTCTGCTCAAGTCTGCTCTGCTTTTGTATCTGATGCTGCTACCTTGTGGTTGTTGTTTCACTTGTTCATGTATGGCCTGGATCTCTGAAGAAAATTCCTCACCATCTGCACTCCTTAGCTCTGCCTTTCCCAGATTTCTTAACTCTGATATTCCCCTGGGGTGCATTCCATAAACAATATGAAATGGACTCTGACCTGTGCTTCTATTTGGTGAGTCATTATATGCATATTCTGCCCGAGGAAAAATATGATCCCACTGTTTGGGATGCTCTCCTGCAAGGCTCCTCAACAAATTTCCCAGAATCCTATTCACTACCTCAGTTTGTCCATCAGTCTGAGGATGATAAGCTGAGCTGAAACTTAGGTTAGTACCAAGTTTCTTCCATAGTTTCCTCCAAAAGTGCCACACAAATCTGGTGTCTCTGTCTAAGACAATACTCTTGGGCAACCCATGTAATCTAACAACTTCTTTGAAAAACAAGTTAGCAACATGGGTGGCATCACTAGTTTTATAACATGGAATAAAATGTGCCATTTTGGAGAATATGTCCACTACAACAAAGACTACATCATTCCCTCTCTGAGTCCTGGGAAATCCTAGAACAAAATCCATACTCACCATGTCCGAAGGCCTGTCTGGAATAGGCAAGGGAGTGTACAATCCTGCACTCTGGCTCCTTCCTTTGGCATACTGGCAGATTTTGCAATTCTTCGCAAAATTATCCACTTACGTTCTCATCTTGGGCCAGAAATAAAAGTGACTCAGCTGCTCATAAGTCTTATCAGTACCAAAGTGTCCAGCAAGTCCTCCACTATGCTTCCCTTTGATCAAATTTTCTCTCATGGAACATTTTCATACACACCGTTGACTTCTTCTGAATAACAAGTCCTCCTGCAGGAAATAATCCAGCCACTGGCTTGTATTTGTTAAAACAGGGTTGTTACATGCCTCAAAGGCTTCCTTAAAATCAGGATCTGTTTTATACAATTCTTTCAGAAAATCAAATCCCGCAACTTCAAAATTAGCTTCTTGAACAAGCATGTGCCTCCTACTCAAAGCATCAACTACTTTATTAGCTTGGCCACTTATATGTTTCAAAACAAAATTAAAACTTTGGAGATACTCAACCCATTTAGAATGCTTATGTTTCAACTTGGGCTGCTATACAATATACTGCAAAGCATGATTGTCAGAATATAATACAAATTCCCTGGACATCAAATAATGTCTCCACTTCTTCAGTGCCTGAAAAATTGCATAGAATTCCTTCTCATAAGAGGAATACTTTATTTTGGTGTCATTCAGATTTTCATTGAAATATGCCACAGGCCTATCATCCTAACTCAACACAGCTCCAATGGCTTCCCCACTGGCATCACATTTTACTTGAAATGGTTTAGTAAAATCAGGCGGAATCAAAACAGGCTTCTCGGTTATCTTTTTCTTCAAAAATTTAAAATTTCTTTCTGCTTCAGCAGTCCACTTAAATGGTTGTTTGCTCTTCTTTATTGTCTCAATTATGGGTGCATTAATCTTACTGAAGTTTCTTATAAACTTCCTGTAAAAGCTAGCAAGTCCATGGAAACTTCTTACCTCAAAAACATTCCTAGGTGAAGGCCACTCCACAATTGCCTTAAAATTTTCTGGGTCCATCTTCAATCCTTCTGTAGAAACAACAAACCCCAAATACACCAACTCTTCCTTCATGAATGAGAATTTCTTCAAATTTATCAGCAGCTTCTCTTGGTGCAGCTTCTTCAAGACATGATTAAGATGCCTTAAATTTTCTTCTCTAGTTTTGCTGAAAACTAATATATCATCCAGATATACTATCAAAAATTTCCCAATGAATTCTTTCAATACTTCATTCATAAGTCTCATAAAAGTGCTAGGTGCATTTGAAAACCCAAAAGGCATTACCATCCATTCATATAATCCTTCATTTGTTTTAAAGGAATTTTTCCACTCATCACCCTCTCTTATTCTAATCTGATGGTATCCACTCTTCAAATCTATCTTTGAGAAATATTTAGCACCACTCAAACAGTCCATTAAGTCCTCAATTCTGGGCAAAGGAAATCTGCACCTGATTGTGATCTTATTGATTGCTCTGGAATCAGTACACATCCTCTAGCCTCCATCTTTCTTTGGGCTCAATACTGCTGGTACAGCACATGGACTCATACTTTCTCTAATCCGCCCCTTGTCCACCAATTCCTGTACTTGTCTCCTAATTTCCTCATTTTCCTTGGGAGTCATTCTGTAGGCTGCCTTATTTGGAAAATTTGAAACAGGGATAAAATCTATCTGATGGCTGATCTTTCTCACAGGTGGCAGCTCATCAGGTAAATCATCCACAACAATGTCACAGTAATCATTTAACATCTCTTGTATCCCTACTGGTAAATCATAGATTCTTGTAGAAGTAAGAACTACTTTATGTTGGAAAACTAAAGCAAAACTTACCTCTTCTTCTTCTATCTGCTGCATATATTCCTTCCCGCTCAACAACAAGGTCTTTGGATCAATCACTCTGCTGGGTGGCTCTCCTTCTTCCATGGGTATCAATGTATGATGTACCCCATCCTTGAAGAACTTTTAAGTGTTCTTCTTGCCATCATGCACTGTTGCTCTGTCAAACTGCCAAGGTCTACCCAGCAGTATATGACACACATCCATGGGAATTTCATCACACAAGACCTTATCTTTATATTTTCCCATTTGCAGCTCTATCTCACACTGCTCTTTTACAACCAGCTGGTGCCCTTTTTACAGCCAGGACACACTGTAGGGAATTGGATGCTCCCTTGTCTTCAACTTCAACTTCTCTATCACCTCAATGGAAACCAGATTGTCATGCTACCACTATCAATGACTAGCTGGCAGCATTTCCCTTGGACTTTGCATATTCTCCTAAACAAAGTCTTCCTTTGTGCAGGCTCAGTGACCTCTTTGGCTTGCTTCAATAGGACCTTATTCACCACCAACGATTCTCCCCTCTCTGGAATAATTTCTTCTTCGATCTTTGCTTCTTCTCTAGCCTAGGAAACAACAACATTTCTTGGACCAACACCCACATTATCTGGACATTCATAGTGCTTGTGGCCCACTTGCTGACATCTATAACACCTCAATTCTCTACCCCTGCCTCTATCTCTGCCTCCTCTTCTTTTTCCTCTTTAAGAACCCCTTTTTCCCCTTGCATCACCCTCAGTAGATGCATTCTGAGGTGAGATACTGTTAGCTCCATCCCTGGGTGTAGCAGGCTTTCCTCTACCACCCTGACTTCCCTTTCCACAGAAAGTACCTCTCTTCTTGGCAGACTGTTTCCTCAGAGAGTTTTTCCTTTGATTTCAAGGACATCTGGTAGGCCTCTTCCACTGTCTTAGGAGACAGGAGACCAATATCATCTTGGATCTCCAGCTTGATACCATTCACATATCTGGCAGTCTTTTCCGGTGTGTCCTGAAATTTCCCAGCTCTTATGCTTACTCTATATAATTCCTCTGTGTATTCTTTTACTGTCAGCAACCTCTATCTTAGGTTTTGAATTTGCCTATACAACGTCAGGGGGTAATCACTAGGCAAGAATTTACCTTTTAATTTAGCCATCATTCTGGTCCAGCTCTTGATAGGTTGCTTGCCAATTCTCCTCCTCTCTGCCTGCACTCCATCCCACCAAAGTGCAGCATGTCCTTTCAGCTTTGCTACTACAAACTTGACCTTCTTATCTTCACTTATTTCTTCATAATCAAAGCACTTTTTCATGTCATTTATCCAGTCCACCAGTTCTTCTAGATTCAGTCCCCATGCATAACTTGACACTTCAATTCTGGGCTTAACTGCAGACCCCAAAACAGTTCTAAGAAGCCTCATGTCAGGAGGGATTTCAACATTTCTTCTGCTTCTTCTGTCTCAGGTTCGCTGATGTCTTCAGGATCTCTGGGCTGTCTTCACTCCATGGCATCTATTCTGGCCTCGACCCTCTGCAACATCCCCAACACCTCAGCATTGGCAATAGGTCTTCTTCTGCCAACACCTCTACCAACTCAGATTGCCATGTCAGCAGAACAACTTCAGAAAACAGTTCTGATACCACAAATGACACAACAACGCTAATGAAAGTCAACCCTGAGGAGAGATGTTCAGAAGTCGTCGTGGCTCTGCTAAACTTTTCCCTGCTCCACATGGTCTATTTCTTTTTATTAATTATCAAATTTGTAGAATTTGATAGATAATACTATCCACAGTGTTTAGACTTTGATTTATATTTCTGAACATTTAAAGTATGCCTTTCGAAACTTTATATTAGTCTTCGAACTTATATTAATACTTCACGCTTTGTAAATCAAACTTTACAATAGAACCTTTGCTCCGGGCCCACCTCTATGTCCAATAGCTGGTATCAAATGTACGCCCCGTACCTTGGTTAAACCTTGCACATCTCCGTCAGGCGACCACTGTCCGATGACTCTTCCCTAGATCGACGGCTCTCGTCGATATCGCTCGGCCTCCAGCGCTGGATTTTAACGCGCGATGAGAATACGGAAAGGTGGTTTTGTACTCCTGTCCGGTGCCACGTGTCGAAGGCTCTATGGAATCACTCCAATTTAGAGAATAAATCCTTCTCTGCAAAAGTGGTGCGATATGGGAAATCCGCCTTTCAAAATCACCCGCATTTTTTGCACAGTGTTTAAATATGGTTCATGCCGGTTGCACGATCCTCCTCGTTCTCTAACTCACGCCTAAACTGTGGTTACGGTTCGAAGCAACAACTCTATCTCTTTACAAAGTGGGAATCTTCCAATTGACCAGTGTTCACGACCACAATTCCTCTGCACAGACCTCGCATGTGGGTAGCATGGATTTAACAGGGTTATTCGAATAAAATTAAGAGAAATAATGGACCGAGGGGTACAGAACCTATATGACAGGTTATTTCAACAAATATGTATATATACAGAGTCCAATCACTTCACAATTAAACCAATTTCTTCACACATATAAATACAGGAAGTTTTAAATCAACAGGACTTGAATTCTATTCAACCGGAAGCGATTGCTCGATACACAGAGTTTATTGCAGAAATCTCTCTTTCTCTCTCCCCCTTCTATACATCCGAGGGATTAAAATTATATACACAAACATATGACTCTTCGGTTTCTCTAAGAGGACCGTTTTAGGAAATCAACAACCTAATTAAAATAATTCAAGTAACTGGAATATAACAACTATACTAACTGAGTTATTCGACTTCTACGACTCTAACTGGTTTAATAATACAATCAACTAAGGTATTGACATCTAGCTGTAACAATTCGATTGTTTACAAACCCTCCTAGCCACAACATGTGGACAAAAATCCTACATTGTTGGCTAGTGTCTAATGCCCCTGCATCAAATTCATGATCTTAACACCCAAGAACAATCTAGGAGGACATCCATTGATTCTAGCTAGACCATGGTTAGCTACAGTTAATGCTTTTATAAGTTGTAGAGATGGTGATATGTTTATCTATGATGGAAGTTCAACAAAGAAATTCAAATTATATCCTTGAGAAAAAACAATAATATTAGAAATTGAAGAATGGATAGATGACGATAATGAAAACTTTTATATACGACCAATTTTTTCTACTTCACAAATAGATGAAGAAGATAAAATTTTGAATTTAATGAAAAATAATGAATCTTCCTCATATTGTGAAGAAAATATAGGTTTTCAAGAAAAATGCAATATTGAATATTTATCATCACGAAAAATGGATTTACATTCTATGGAGAAATTTGAAAATTCTTTAATAGAAAAGTTTCCAAGGAAAACTTTGAATATCAATAATAATATGGAAGAATCTCAAAATAAGGAATTAGTGAATATGGTACAAGAACATTCCTCTGCTTATGCATGGGAATACACTGATATGAAAGGAATTGACCCAAACACTTGTATGCATCATATCTATATTGAAGAAAATTCCAGACCAATATAACAACCCTAGAGGAGGATGAATCCAAATTTAAGGGAAACTATTAAGGAGGAACTAAAAAAATTGTTATAAGTGAATTTCATTTATCCAATATCAGATAGGCAGTGGGTCTCACCATTGGTAATTGTTTTGAAATAGAATGGAAAATGGAGAGTATACATTGATTATAGGGAATTCAATATATCCACTTTAAAATATCATTTTCCACTTGATTTTATAGATCAAGTCCTTAATACATTAGCAGGGAAAAAGTATTTTTCATTCTTGGATGGTTTTAGTGGATATAACCAAATCCAAGTGGCTCCAGAAGATCAATATAAAATGAATTTTACCTATCCATGGGGAACTTATGCTTACCGAGTACTTCATTTTGGGTTATGTAATGCACCAGCAACATTCGAAAGGGCAATTCTAGGCACTTTTTTTGATCTAATTCATGATTGTGTGGAAGTTTACATGGATGATTTTACTGTCTAAGGAAACTTGGTTAAAAAGGCTCTTAAAAGTTTGGAAAAATTCCTCATTATATGTAAAGAAGAAAATATCTCATTAATCCATGAAAAATGTTTTATGATCTTTACTGAGGGAATTTTTCGAGGCCAACATATTTCAGGAGATGGAATTAAAGTAGACGTATCTAAGGTAGAATTCATATATAAATTATCAATTCCTACTTTTCAAAGCGATGTTAGAATTTTTCTTCATTTTATTCACTATTATACAAGATTTATAGAAAAATTTAGAAAGATTTTCTCTCCACTTTTAAAATTGCTTATGAAATATTGTGAATTCATCTGGAATTTTGACTGCTAGAAAGCTTTTGAAACATTGAAATAAAATATTTCCCAAGCACCCATTTTAAGAGGACAAAATTGGAAACTACCTTTTCATATTTCAACTAATACCTCAAATATAACTTTAGGAGTTGTATTAGGATACAAATATTTTCCTCCTTATGCAATTTACTATACAAACAAAAATTTGACCCCTGTAGAGTTGAATTACACTGTAACAGAAAAGGAGTTTTTAGCCATGGTACATGCCATAAATAAATTCATACATTATATCACTGGATATGAAACCTTCATTCAAACAAATCATGTTTCAACTAGATAATTAATAAATATGTCAATTAGTAATGGAAAAAATATAAGATGGTTTTTGTTATTACAAGAATTCAATATTACTATTTTGGATAGACCTGGAAAGAAAAAAAAATGTTTATTTTCTATCTAGAATCCAAAATGTTAATAATGATATTCCTGTAGAAGATAACTACCTTGATGAATATAATTTTACTCTATCTATTAAATCTCCTTGGTTTGAACATATTTCTAATTATTTTTCCACAGGGAAGTTACCATCATATTTTTCTTCTTGAGAGAAAAATAAGTTTATTCAAACTAACACATCTTATTCATGGATAAATGCATAATTTTATAATACGGGACCAGATCTAATTACCCAAAGATGTCGTAGAGGATGAAGAACCAGAGATACTGAAAGCTTGTCATGATGAACCATGTGGAGGAAATTTTTATGATAAAAGAACTGCTTATAAAGTTCTTCTATTTGGATATATTTTCCTTCTCTTTTTAAATATGCCAAAGATTTTGTTAAGAGATGTGATAGTTTTCAAAGAATAGGGAAGCATTTTCCTTCGGATGAAATTCCTCTACAACCTTGGGTACTTCTTGAACCTTTTGAAAAATGGGCACTAGATTTTGTTTGTCCAATCAATCCACCTTCAAGACAAAAATGGTGCATTCCTGTCTGCACAGATTATGTCACAAAATGGGTAGAAGCTAAAGAACTTCCTTTTACTACTAAAAATTTTGTAGTTTCATTTATTTTTGAGGATATTTTTACTCATTTTGGTGTCCCATGGGAAATTATTACATATCAAGGTACTCAATTAACATCCAAGTTGGTGGAAAAGATAATGAATGAATAAAAAATAAAATTTCAAAAATCCACTCCATACAATCCACAAGAAAATGGACAAGCTGAATCTACAAATAAAGTAATTGAAGTAGTTTTTACCAAGATTGTGAATCTCCATAGAAGAGATTGGGCAGAAAATCTTCCAGAAGCTTTATGGGCATATCATACCACATGGATAAATACAAAAGGACACACTCCTTATGAACTTGTTTATGGAAAGAAAGTCCTGTTTCCTATTGAGTTCTAGATAAAGACCTTTAAAACAACAGTCAAATTAGGTAATGATATATCATAAGCACAAAGACAAAAAATCGAGAAATTGAATGAACTTGATGAGATACAATAAAATTTTATTCATATAACCAATATAGTTCAAAAAAAAATATCAAGGTGGTATGATAAGTTTATTAAAGAAAGAAAATTCCACCCTGGTGATTGGGCATTCCTTTTGTATTCAAAGTTTAAATATTTTGAAGGAAAATTTGAAACTGATTGGTTTGTTCCTCATGATATTGAAACTGTCTTTGATAATGGCGCAGTCAGAATCAAAACTATTGGTGAAGAAATTAACTTTCCTTGTAAATGGTCATATATTACGAATATACCATAAACCATTAACAAAGGAAGAGTTCGTAATAAATTTGCAAGATAATCTAAATTTGAAGTTGGCCAAGGAAGATTATTCTTCCTTACCAACTTAGACTTCTACTTTCTTATATATATATATATATATATATATATATAATGAAAAAAATTAAGAATTTTTTTTTTTCTATAAACATGAAAACCAACAGTGTTGGCATGTTTATACAGAAAATCTAAGTTGAAAACCAAGAATCCTTGGGAGCATAGATTTTCTTCTTAAAAATTCCCTATTCTTGTCCCATTTTTTTTATTCCTCTTTTCTCTTTTGAAAAATAATACAGCTACGAAATCGTCAACACTTTGTAGCTCTTATGAAATTTTGCAGCAAATTTGAAATATTGCAACCAGGGAAAATGGAGATCATGGAAAAAGAAAATTGAATGAAGATTACAGCTAAAGAAAATTGTATACAACCTAAAGAAACTTGAAAAAGGAAAAAAATAAATAAGGAAAAGATATATGGTATGTAGATATTGGTTAGATAATAAATGTAAAAACATTTGAATTATGAAATATAAGATGAGTGATCATTGCTGCCACCATTTTGTAAAATCATTACTATGACATGACTTTGAAATTAACAAAAATATCTATGTCTTATGAAATGAATCTATGATGAAGCATTTATATAAGTCAAACTCATTTATTTCTCTTCATATATCATTCCACTCCATGCGCAATCCTTCCATCACTCTTATTTCACTCAACCATGTTTTCATTGTTGAAACCGCCTCTTACCTAATTATGTCTTTGTCAACTCACTCCATAACTAAATTCCTTCTATAACAGCCCTTTCAAAAGAGAAATTGAGGGATAAAGCTTCTCTAACATGGGAGTCATCGTACACTCAGAGCTGAATGTGGTCAAATTCCTTGAAGGATACCCACACGTTAGACAGTTGTTGCAGCAAGCGCAGTGGCTAGAGTTTGTGGAAAATTTTGATGGACATGAAAAAGAAGTGAAAAAATCCTTTTCTAGAGAATACAACGAGATAGAAACATATATTAGGGATGTGAAATTTGTCTTGACAGAGTCATTTGTAGGAGAGGCTATAGAATTTCCAAAAAATGGTGAGAGCTAGTTCAAGAACTAAAAAAATTGAAGAGAAAGAGTGTAAAGTATTCCTAAAGAATCTAGGTATGGATATTTCATTGTTTAAAAAGGGGATAGCAGACACAATTTTTAAGAAAAAATGTATGAATTTTCTATTGATTATTAAAAAAATTATAACTTTTCAAGGTAGGTTTGGTAACATGTTCTTATACCATGCATGATTGATGATGAATTTTCTTGAAAGAAATGAAAGTAACCTACCATACTTCTTACTTCGTAGCTTGAGAAAAATGTATGGAAAAATAAAGAGGAAAATAGTGTTAACCTCTCTCATAAAACAATAATAAATCAAAAAGTAAAATAAATATTAAAATTTAGGAATTCATGCCTAACTCTTTAGATTCGGTTGTTCCTCTAAGATGGAGTTATTTTAGGTAGCTCCTATATTGGTGTGTGTTTGGGTGAGAAATTATCTCAACCAAGGTGTCCAAGATAGCACGCACTATCTTGAGACATAGTCTCCTCATATATTTAATTGTAATATTACATTCTTTTAATAATCAGAAAATATGTGAGGAAGTCATGAGGCTAAAGCCTTTTCCGCCATGATTGTGTTTGTTTTTAAATCTATGTGTTTTTATGTATGTTAATGGTGTGTTATTATTCATCATGTGGTATCAGAGCCAATGTAAAGAGTCAAGGTCCATCAAGTCCTTTTGAAAATCAAGTCACAATTAAAGTTGTACTTGAGAAGTCACCATGACAAGTGAGCAAGTTCAAAGTGAGGGTTGAGGTGAAAGATAAGTAAAGATGATATTGAAGTTAACTTTGAAGCTAGAGCTTGCATTATCATTTCTTCAGAAGCTGAAAGATGATGTATTCCACTAATTAATGAAGACATATTTTTTGGTACTTTTGTCCTAGATCCGCTCGAAATTGAATAACAGGATCTTAGGTACACCATGTGTATGTTTGTGATGTTGCATGTTTTTATGGCTTCATGATGTTGCTTATGATCTGTGTCTAGTTTTGACACATAAATGATCTCATTTAACACACATATAAAGTTCAATGCAAGCAAGAACAACACTTGTAACAAAGTAGCTGAAAGGAAGAATAATTAAACTCAACACATGTATTTGCGCCACTACAAGAAATAATCAAAGTTTTCAACATCAGCATTCTACCTCAACATGAAAATTCACTCAATACAATAAAATTAATGAATCTGCAAACTCTAGCATTTCAAATCAAAGTATACATCAACATTCTTGCACATAAATTTAAGAAATTTTAATTTGAGTTGGATTATAAGGGTGTACTTTCAGTTGAAACCGACACCCGAGTTTTGAATTGATAAAAATTCAAAAGCATCAATTCTCTTCCAATAATTCAAATTAAGAAAAGCGAATTCATTGTTTTATGTGAGTCATTAAAATCATTGTAAACTTTTTTGGGTGCATTTTGCAACAGTGTTCGACACCCTTCATCTAAAACAAAATCAAGTGGGCAAGTTTTAACTCTAAAAAAAACAACAAGTTCACATCTTGTGCAAGCGAGTGTGAGTATTCATTCAAGTGAGCGTGAAGTAATCAAGCAAGTCAAGCGAGCGTTCAAGAAAAGTGATCATCATCAAGTGAACGTAAATTCAAGAGTTCAAGCAAGCAAGTTCTACAACTCTAGCAAGCGTTTAAGCAAGCGCAATAAGCAACAAATCAAGAAAGCGTGCCATTCAAGCAACACATCAAGTGAGCCTGTCATTCAAGTAACAAAATCAAGTGAGACAGTTCATAGCACAACATCTACGACAAGCGAGCCTGAATTCAAGAGAGCAAGTTTAGATGGTGAAACACATCCAGTTTTTACAAGTTCTTCACAAAATGATCATCTCAAGTGCTAAAGACATGGTGCAAATCAGCAAAGCAACTCTTGCCGATATTTTGAAACGATTGAGTTCCTTCAAAGGGAGTCGCAACTACAAAGAAATGAGTTTCAAAAGAAGAGTGATGCTTCTAAGTATTTGAACCATCCAGATGATAAGTCATTCATCCAAACAGCTTCAAGTGTCGAAGTTGTTCCAATTCAACTTTCTTCCAAGCCGATCATCAAGCCATGGGAAGAAATCCAAAGTAACATAAATCGACGAGGCTTAGGATATGTCAATGATGACGCCAACTTGCATATCCCCAATAATTCAAAGCCAATTAAGTTCGCCGGTGCAGGATTTCTTGAACAAATCACCTTAGCAATTTCTGAGAAAGTTGCAGACAAACAAAAATTCATGCAACCAGAAGTTGCAATCAAACCAAAATGTTCTTATTTTCAAAGAACCGGTCATATGGAAGTTTAGTGTTTTGATCTCCATCCTTGTTGCCATTGTGGAAATTCTAATCATTCATCAGAAAAATGTTGCAACCAACAACAATCAGTGATATTGAAGATAAATTATGAATGGATTGATCCTTGGGAATGGTCATCTACAGTCAAAATATTGTATTAGTTCTACAACCGAATACAATCACACCTAGTGTAGTCGATAGTAAAAAAAAATTGTACTCTCATGCAAATGAACGCGGGAGTACACCAGTGCAACACTCCTACACCTGAAAGGGGGAGTTCACGAATAATTTGCAGAGGATTGTCTCTCCTTTCAGCTGAAAAGGGGGGGGAAATGTCAATGAAATTGATGGTGGTTTTTAGACTGAAAGTATCAACAAAACCAACAAAAGCAGGTAGTGGGAAGCTTCTGTATCCAGTGAGCATCTTCAAAAGCCAGTAGGCATCAAAAAATTTGCCAATGGGCATTCAACAGCAAAGCAGCAGTGAGTAATTTTCAACACAACAAAATCAATAGTGAGTTTTTTTTGACATCATCAGCCAGTGGTCGTTCAACAAATTTTGTTTGTGGACAAAGGATGCTGATTTCATGCAAAGGACAAATGGATCCTTTTTCAACTTGGAATGTGATGGAGTTGTCAAGAAAACAAAGATGAATCAGACATGCAACTGACTCATGGTCTCTTCAGATTGCAGTTTTTCAGCATCCAGCTTTGGCGGTTTTTCAGGCAATGTTTTTGAGAATCAACATGAGAACTTGGAAGATGGTTCCTCGTTCTTATTTTGGATTTATCATTAAAGGGGAGAATGTTAACCTCTCTCATAGAATAATAATAAGTCCAAAAATAAAATAAATATTAAAATTTAGGAATTTATGCCTAACTCTTTAGATTGGGTTGTTCCTCTAAGTTAGGAGCATGGAAAATTTTAGGGGCTAATATTAGCAGGTGGGCTAATTTTCCAAGGTTTTTCTGAAAAAAAAGATTCGCCAATTTCCATTTTTTTATAAAAGTGATTCGCCCAAATTTTACAATATAGAATTATTTTACCTTAAAAATCGCCAAAATTATATAGACAATATATATAATATCATTATAAATTTGAATAATTTTACAAATACATCAATAAAATTTTTATATTTTCCACATTACGGACTAGTGAGATTCGCCAATTTTTTAAACTTCAAAATAATTTTCCATCATTAAAATTTTCCCTGGATAGGAGTTAGTTTAGGTAGCTCCTATATTGGTGTGTGCTTGGTTGAGAAATTATCTAAACCAAGGTGTCCAAGATAGTATGCACTATCTTGAGACACAGTCTCCTCATCTATTTAATTGTAATATTACATTCTTTTAATAATGAGAAAATATGTGAGGAAGGCATGAGGCTAAAGCCTTTTCTGCCCTGACTGTGTTTGTGTTTAAATTTGTGTGTTTTTATTTATGTTAATGGTGTGTGATTATTAAACAAATAGACTACATAGATAATGCCTTATACCATCATGGATTAGTGAAAATGTCGATTGAAGCTCAGCTAAAAAACATAGGATACAATTGGGAATATTTCTAAATTAGAAGTCATTTTAAGGAGGCAGAACAAGGAGAACCCAATAAAATAAGGAAGAGTAGAAGGAAATTGCATTTAAGCCCTAAGAATAACTCACCTCCACCACGAAAGTAGGATGTAGAGGATGAAACTCCTCTTGCAAATGTGTTGGAGACTCTTCAACAAAGAAATGTTATAAGAAAGAAAGCGAGCAATAAAGCAGAAATTTCATCCAAAAATAAAATAGAGTAAGAGGAAATTAAGAAGTATTCCATTACTACCGAAAACCCATCATCTACTTTAAGAATAAGTGCAAGGTTCAAAAAAATATTGCATGGACAGTCTGAAAAGTCCCTAGGATTCATCAACTTAGAAGAATATGAGGAACTAAGAGTTCCATCAACGAGAGCTCCATCATCTAAAGTTATATGACCAATTTCCAGTCCAACTAAGAGAACTCTTGAAACAGATCATGTTCAAGAAGAGATATATGACTACATAGATTCTATGGAGCAAAGAGCTATATGGAAAATAGTGGAATCATTCTCAAACCTAGAGGAAATTACTCATTTTTATCCTCCAGAAAGACCCCAAATTATAAACACTCTTAAAGAATAAGTGTATGAGTTGGAGGTACTAAATAGACATTGAAAGCAATAAAATGAAACATTGAAAGTGCAAAATGGAATCCAAAAAACTAAAAATGACAAAATCATATTGCATTTTGGTGTATGGTGTCAGAAGAACAAGAAATTGAATGCTAAAATCAAATATATTAAAGGAAAGGTGACGAGCTTGCAACCCAGAATATTGATGAAAAAACCGAGGATGGAAATCACTACCAAGAAATAAAGAAGGAATAACTTGGATGTTCTTTCTCACGGCTTTGAAGAAGCTCAGTAACAAAGAATTTCCAAAAATTCTGAAATTTTGCATAAGGGCATGAAAATTATTCTTTGTGGGGGAATGTTAAACCCAAAAATTTCTTATTTTTAACAACGCTCTTACACCCTATCCTCCCTTTTTATCCTAATAACTCTAATGAGGCATCGATTTACAAGGTTTATGGAATAGTAGGTACATAATCATCTTTTGTTTCCTTAATGCCAATTCTCTTTATTATTTAACTCAATAATCACATGAGCTAATCAATTACAGTGGTCCTATAGTTAATCTTCAGTTCTGCGACAAAGTTGAGGGTTTGAACGGTTCCAAAGCTCCAGCCGAAGAAAAAATCATATGGGTAGGTGAAAAATTGTTGACATGATTATTTTTACCTATATTTGTAACATGGATCGATAAGTAAAGCATCGTAGCAGCTGAGTCAAAGTGAAAGTCAACCACCATGGAAGGTGAATCAAGTCAGCGATAAATTAGTTGATGCATATTCAACCTCATGATTTGCTTTGGGGATAGAAAATCATGAGAGAATCATGTTATCTTATCAATCTATGTTAATTTTAGTCATTTTCTAGTAAGGAAGAATCGTAATACTATGAAAAAATTATGAGAACGAGATTATAATCTGCCTCTTGGCATGAAAGTCACAGACTTGGATGTTATTTGAAAAACTTTATTTTTACAAATATAAAACTATGCTTTCATTTAATTATGTTGTTGTGTGATTTATCAATGTGAATTTAGTCTTATGAAGGCGTGGTTTTGAAACCTACTTCTCACAGGAGGGCCCCCTCGAGTTGTAAGGTTCTCATTAATTATAGATAGCATTTCAATTCTCTGTTTGTTGTATAATTTCATTAGTTTTTTTAAATTCTTAAGTTTTATTTTATAATGCATGCTTAGGATTATTTTTAGAGTAATATTTCTTAACCATTTTACTATAGAGTGAAGCGAGATATCTCGTGCACATGGACAGAGTTTAGGTGAATATAAATTTGCAGTGTACTTGTAGGATTGCAATTTAGAGTTAATCTCTTTTTGTCAAAAGTAATTTAAATTTAGTTTCATTATAAATGTGATTTAATTTTAAGTAAGTTTGATTTAATTTCGAGCAATTGTGATTTATTTCAAGCAAGAGTGAAGCAAGTGTGATTTCCCTTTGAGGAAGGGTGATATTTATTTTTGCAAACTATGATCTTTATTTTGAGAAAGTGTGATAATTTTATGGTGATTTTAGTTTCTAATTAATTCTTTTAAGCAAGTATGATCATTTTTATTTTAGAGTAACATATTTATTTTTATAGTTATCATGTACATCTTGATATATTAATTTAACATATGAATTGTTTGAATAATAAATAATCCTAGCACATACAATGCACATAAATTTCATTAGTATACTAGCCCTGGTTGATAATTCATGTATGTAATTTAACTCCAACTAAATTACCAAAGAAAGCCCAACATTGGAAGTTGGACCAGGAGATGTAGCCCTAGAGGGATGAACTTGTTCATCATTTGATGTCTCCTGTTTCTATTATGATATTATTGTCTGTGTTATTTATTGCAAAACTTTGTTTAAAACATAATTTATGTGTTATGGAAACTTGTCTAATTACATAAAAAACCATAAAAAATTCACTTGCAAACTTTCATTCAAACCTTAAATTTTTCTAAAATAAATCAATAATATTACCCCCCTTGTATCATGACAAATTATTCCCTCGAATGGTATGCCTAAAGTTGATTATTAAGACTTCATGGATTTTCTAATTATATTCTATGCATTAATTTCCAAGATTGAGATATTGTGTTTACTAATAGAGGCCTATGCAGAAGTTCCAAAGGAATTTAAAATTGTGAAATACCTCCCCTCCATTTTGGCTCTCTACTTTTCACATCTTCGATGGGTTTCATTTCCATTTTCCAATTTGATGCATGATGAGAGTGAAAAATAGATTGGGTTATCTTTAATTATTTCCATAATATTGAATCCCCTTCCATGAGCATTGTAGTCGAAAACGAAGGTTCAGTGTATCCAATAGGTCCCATGATTCCTTCTTCCCTTCTTAATTCGAACTGAAGAGTCAAATTGGAATTTCGAATGGGATTTTTGGCATAGGAATGGGAATGTTTAGATTGGTTGGATAGGAAATGGAGAAAGTCTGTGATATGCATCTCATTTTGCAGCTTAAGTGTGTTAAGAGAGACGAAGTTCAAACAAATTTCTCTTGGAAATTTTCTAGTCACCATAATTATATTTTGCATCTGAAATAACCTCATCATAGTCTGGGATCTAATCTGAAGACCGTGTATCAAAATATATGATTAATAAATTCTATTCATTGAATTAAGTTTTATTTTAATGAAAAGGTACTATTAATGACATTATAACAACAAAAAATCATATGCTTCAGGATAGAAATGCATACAAAAAAAGTGTAGCTATAGATATACACGAGGGTCACAATGAACCAGAAGTTTACTACTAGGGAAAACAAACAGAACCTTTCCAAATATGATGTCGACATGATCTGAAACATCGATTTTATCGTTAAATCCAAGAAGAACACAACGTACTCTTTGATGAGCATCGAACAATGAGTTAAAATGCTAATTTATTTTTTTCCCTATTTCCTACGCGAACCAACTTATCACTGGTCCTTCCTATCTGACTTGGCATCCCTAGCTCTCTTTAGTGTGAGAGGAGTACTAATTCAATCAAGCAGGAGGAAGAAATAACAGAGGAATTAGATTTATCAGATGATGATGATACTGATCTGATGAGAATGTGAGAAAGATATTGACCAGTACATGTAGTGTGTTAGGTTGAATTTACAACACCCATGCTGAAAATTTAAAAAAAATGCAAGTTGGTTCTGGAAGATATGAAGTTCTCACATGTTCCAGATATTCACATTGAGTGTTGAATTCCCTAAGTGAAGGCAAGTAGAAATTGTTGAACCACACCTCATGTAACACAAAGTGATGCATGTCCTCTTTGAAAATCATCAAATTGGTTTCTCTTTGACAACCATGGAAAATTTTAGGAGATAATATTCATAGGTGCGATAATTTTCCATGATTTTTCAAAGAAAAGAATCGCCAATATTCATTTTCTCTAAAAATAAATTGCCCAATTTTTATAATACAAAATTATTTTACCTTAAAGACATGCCATAACTTTTTTCTTTTAATAGTTAATATGAATTTTGTATGCGTGTTTTCAAATTTTTAGAACACAATGGATTATAATTTAATTTGTTTTTTGAAACGTCTTATAATATAAATTTTTTTGACAATTTGGGTATTTCTTATGATATGTTCAAGTGAAATTTGTGTTCTGATTCAATCACTTTCTTCATATTCAAAATCAAGGTTAATTCAAATTTTTTTCGTAATTAATTATATAATTTATAATAAAATATTTATTTTTCAATTTTAAAAACACATATTTTTAAATATATAATCAATTCCAAAACCCAAAACATGGCAAAATCACTCCATTTATACAAAGCTAAGAAATCATGTTTTCATCCTAACAAGTTTCACAAGGATGGTAGACAAAACTCATTAAAAATAGGAAAAACTCAATAAAAAATAGAAAACCTAAACATAAACATTATTGATGACAGTCTAATTCCATGGACTTTTAGACGGACATCTGACCAAAATCACTTGCATTTAAATATGGAGCCTTATAAACTTTTCTGCTTACTCAAAGCATCTATTTGCTCAAAGCGCTCGGATTGGAAGGGATTTAGACAAGGACTCATCTCTAGTGTGCACCGACAATGTGCTTGTGAGGTCAAAAAATGAGTCACAAAATATTTCTTGAAACCAAACAATGGCCAAGAATGAGATGCTGATGAGATCACAAAACGCTCTAAATGTTTACTGAAGTTTAATAACAAAAATAGTCATATTTAAATATCATGATCTATTAGCTTTATAAGTGTGGGAAGATTAATTTTCTTTGTTTTTTAAATTTGAATTTTTATCTTATAGTCACAAATAATTGATAGATTAGTTTCTTTTGTACGGAGATATCCTTCGGGGATAATTACATACGAATAAATTTTATCGAGGCGTTTTGAACCAACCATTGTGGTTCCAACCTTCAGGACATGATGAGAGATCATATCATGCCCTTAGATTTAAATAGATGAAGAGAAGATTTTACTTGTCATTATAATATAATGGCTAGTTGACTTAAGAAAGAAAATTAATAATTTTATTATTTATTTAATTAAAAAATTATTTATTTATTATTTCTTATTATTAAATAATTTTATCTTATTATATTCTATATTATTTTATTATAATTTATTTTAGATTTATTAAATGAATAGCCATCATCGTAGGAGAATGTTAAATAGTCAAGGTCAAAAAATCAATAATAAATACAGTATATTCATATTTATAGTAATAAATATATTATATAATTTATTGGTTAAGGAAAATAATCATAAAATAAAAAGGTAAGAGAAAATAGAAAGTATTATGTTTTGAATATTTATTTTTTATTTATATTTTTTATTAATAAATATATTATATTTATATTTAAATAAAATATTAATTAATTGATTAATTACAATACAAAAAATAATAATCGTAAAATAAAAAATGAAGAGGGAAATAGGCCGAGGGCTCTAAAATAAAGAGACAACTAAGAGTATAGGGAAGTGATCCAGCACTTGTTAATGCTCCATCCATCGTCTCTATTAAAGTTAATTGGTATTTTCGCAATATCTAAGGCCTCCCTTAATTTATGGTGATGAAAATGATCAATCGTAGCAATGACCTTAGCTTCTTCTATGCATATGTGATGGTTTGTTTTTTCAGCAGGTTTTTCTAAGGCAGAGGAGCAGGACCTTCCATGCTTTAGGTCAGCAGTGTGTTCATAAATCCTTTTATTAATGGATCCTTTGATTTCAGAGATCTCTTAGATCGGTAAAGGACCCTGTAAGCCCTAAAGATGGAAAATGAATTTACATCATTCCTTTCTCCTGTGGAACCCCGTACATTGGTGAAACTAGTTGATCCATTAATCAAAGGATTTGTGAACACGCTGCTGACCTAAATCATGGAAGGTATTGCTCCTTTTTCTTAGCAAAATATGTTGAAAAGACGAACCATCACATCTGCATACAAGAAGTTAAGGTCATTGCCAGCATTAACCATTTTCATCACCGTAAATTAAGGGAGGCCTTAGATATTGATAAAATACTAGTTAACCTTAATAGAGATGATGGATGGACCATTAACAAGTGCTGGACCACTACCCTATACTCTTAGTTGTCATTTTCTTTGAGCGCCCCGACCCTCTTTCCCTCTTCTTTTTTGATTTTACGATTATTATTTTTTGTATTGTAATTATCAATTAATTAATATTTTAAATAAAGATAAATATAAGATATTTATTAATAAGAAAGGTAAATAAAAAATAATTATTTGAACCATAATACTTTCTATTTTCTCTTTCCCTATTAACTTTTGATTTTATGAATATTTTTCTTAATAAATAAATTATATAATAGATTTATTATAATAAAGTTGAATATAATATATTTGTTATTCATTTTTTTGACCTTGACTATTTACGATTCTCCTACTATGATGGTTATTCATTTGATAAATCTTTAATAAATTATAATTAAATAATATAGAATATAATATGATGAATTTTTATAATGTTGGCTTATGTGATCCATCGAACATATATAGAACTCTTTTGGTAATAATCACATGCAAAAGAACATTGTCAACGTGTTTCGAACCAACCATTGTGGTTCATCATCAGGACTAGGTGAGAGATCATATTCATATGTCGAGTTTAAATAGATGTAGAAATGGATAAACTAGCCGTTAGGATAATGACGAGTTTGACTTAGATTAAAATATTTAATTAATTATTAATATGTCAATTAATTAATTAATAATAATAATAATATATATATATATATATATATATATATATATAGACATGTATATATAGATATATATGTACAGGTATATATATATATGTGTGTGTGTGTGTATATATATATATATATATATATATATATATATATATATCTTATGGGATGAGGTCAAAGGAAAGAATGAAAACAACCAACAAAAAAATATCATAGACCGAGCCTAAAAAAATAAGGCAAAAGCAGAGGGGCGGTAATAAAAGACACTTGAGAATAGAAGGCGGGGATCCAACACCTACTGACATTCCATCCATCATCTCTATTGAGATTAACGGGTTTTTTTTCAATCTCTAGGGCCTCCCTTAACTTACAATTATGGAAATTGTCAAGCCTAGAAATGACCTTGGCTTCTTCGATGCAAATATGATGGTTAGTATTTTCTGCATGCTCATATAAGGCGGAGGAGCGGGATATTGCATGTTTAATTTCATCAGCATGTTCACAAATCCTTTGATTTATAGACCAACCAGACTCACCAATGTAAGGTGTCCCACAAGAACAAGGAATAATGTAGACACCTTTCCCATCCCTAGGGTATACCAGGCCTTTAACCGATTTGAGAGAGCTGTGAATCATGTTAAGGGGCTTGAAAGACAAAGGAACCCTATGCTTCTTAAGGATCCTAGCAATCCTATCAGTGGCTTGTTGAATAAAAGGAAGGCACACACTACAGAACCATTCACTAGGCTCTTTTTTGTTTTTAACTAAAGGACCTTTTTCTGCTTTAAGGAAATATTTAAGGCCATGCGACCTACTATAGCCATTTTTACAAAATACATTGAGGAGATGGGTCTTTTCTCCTTCAAGGTGAGACTCATCAGAGATTCTCAATGCACTAGTGGCTAAGGTTTTGAGGACACCAAATTTCTGAGCAAGGAAATGATGAGAACTAGTGTGAATATATTGCTCATTATGAGTCTTCTTTTGAAAAAATTGATGGGTGAAAGTACCATCATCCTTTCTTGAAATAATAAAATCGAGGAAAGGAAACCTACTATCCACCTCATATTGCATGGTGAATTTTATGGAGCAAGATTTACTATTAATAAAAATCCATAAGGATGATGTCCCCCTTCGGCCCGTTGTTAATACCATAGGCAGTGTGACTTATCTTCTCGCCAAATATTTAGCCCATAAGCTTAAGCCTCTTGTGGGTCGTACTGACTCCTTTGTTAAAGATTCTTCCTCTTTCGTTAAAGAGTTAAAGGATGTTAGAATGGATCTTGAGGATAGACTTGTCAGTTTTGATGTGGTTTCTCTTTACACCAATATCCCCATTAATAAGGCCATTGATGTCATTAATCACTTTACTGATCCAGATATGACCCATTTAGTCGAGATCTTCTTAACCTTTACTTTCTTTATTTTTGAAGGGGAATTCTATGAGAAAAAATGTGGTGTTGCCATGGGTTCTCCCCTATCCTCGATTGTTGTTAATATGTTTATGGACGACTCAGAATCCAAGGCTCTTTCCTCAGCGCTTTTCCAGCCAAAGCTTTGGAAAAGGTCTATAGATGATACTTATGTTCTCTGGCCTCATGGCAATGAAACGTTAGATATGTTTTTCCTTCATCTTAATATTCAATCTTGCTCCATAAAATTCACCATGGAATATGAGGTGGATGGTAGCCTTCCTTTCCTCAATGTTCTTATTTCAAGAAAGGATGATGCTTCTTTTTCCCATCAATTTTTTCGAAAGAAAAATCATAATGAGCAATATCTTCACACTAGTTCTCATCATTTCCCTGCTCAAAATTTGGCGTCCTCAACACCTTAGCCACTAGGGCGTTGAGAATATTTGATGAGTCTCACCTTCAACGAGAAAAGACCCATCTCCTGGATGTCTTTTGTAAAAATGGTTATTGTACGTTGTAGTGCCTTAAAGCTTTCCTTAAAGCAGAAAAAGGTCCTTTAGTTAAAAATAAAAAAGAACCTAGTGAATGGTCTTGTAGTCTGCGCCTTCCTTTCATTCAGGGAACCACTGATAAGATTGCTATGATCCTTAAGAAACATAGGGTTTCTCCATATTTCAAGCCCCTTAACACAATTCACAACTCTCTCAAATTGGTTAAATATTTGGTAGACCCTAGGGATGGGAAAGGTGTCTACATTATTCCTTGTTCTTGTGGGACACCTTAGATTGGTGAAACTGCTCGGTCTATAAATCAAAGGATTTGTGAACATACTGTTGACATTAAACATGGAATATCCTGCTCCTCTACCTTATCTGAGCATGCAAGAAATACTAACCATCATATTTGCATCGAAGAAGCTAAGGTCATTGCTAGGATTGACCATTTCCATCATCGTATGTTAAGGGAGGTATTAGAGATTGAAAAAAGACCCGTTAATCACAATAGAGATGATGGCTAGAATATCAGAAAGTGTTGGATCCTTGCCTTATATTCTTAAGTGTCTTTTGTTTCCACCCTTCTTCTTTTGCTTTAGTTTTTCAGGCTCGATCTGTGATATTTTTTTGTTGGTTTTTTTCATTCTTTCCTTTGACCTCATCCCATAAAAAATAAAAAAGAATAAAAAATATATAATTATTATTATTAATTAATTAATTAATAAATTAATAAATTAATAAATAAACTAAATATTTTAATCTAAAATATAATACAAACTAGTCGTTACTAATTGAATTTAATTTTCAAAGTCAAACTAGTCGTTATCCAAACGACTATTTTAGCCATTTCTACATCTACTTAAACTCCACGTATGGATTTGATCTCTCACCTAGTCCCAATGATGAACCACACTGGTTGGTTTGAAATGAGTCGACGTTGTTCTATTGCATGTGATTATTACCGAAAGACTTCTAAATATAATAATATTAAATTATATAATAATAAGAAATAATAGATAAATATTTTTGTAATTGAATAAATAATAAAATTATTAGTTTTTCTTCTTAAGTCAAACTAGTGGTTATATTATAACCGCTAGTAAAATATTCTCTTCATATGCTAGAATATAAGGCCATGATGTGATCTCTCATCCTGTCCTAAAGATGAACCACAATGGTTGGTTCGAAATACGTCGACAAAATTTGTTCATATGTGATTATCACTAAAAGATATGTCTATAAAAATTATGGATCAAAGAAGCAAAATTTCAAAAAGAGATTAGTTTATATTTTGATTTAATTTTAATTTAAAATCACAAATAAAATATTAATATCATATACATTAATATATGGAATTTAAAATATTAATTACTTTGTATGTTTATCTTGCATTTCTAGATTTATATTTATTTTTTCATATTTATCTAATATAATTTTAATATTACAATACAAATTATCTAATAATATATAATATTGTATAAAAAATTATACATATCCATATATATGAAGTACATTTATTAATCTATTGTATTGTATTACGTATAAGCACAACCTCATTAAAAATATTAATGTGGTAGAGATTGAAAGGAGGCCAATATGAATAGAGACTATGGCTGGATAATTAGTAGTTGTTGCATCCCTCACAATTCCTCTTAAGTTATATATATGTATTCCCCTAATTTCTTTATTTTTAATTTTTAATGTTTATTTGTATTTTTTGACTACTAATAATCAATTCCATTTATTTATTTATTTATTTTGTTGACCATTTAATATTTTTATTTATTTTTAAGTTTTTAGAGTTAATTGTTTTGATTATTTAAGTTTGATTGAAACATAATTTTTATTTTAGTGTTTTGATTATTTTGGTGTGACCCAAATATTCTTTATTTACGTTTGACCACTTATTATTTTTATTTATTTTAAAGTTTTCGGATGTGATCCATAATATTATATGAAAGTAAATCTTTCGGTGAAAATCACATAATGGAACTAATCGTTGACCTGTTTTGAACCAACCAATGTGGTTCATCTTCGGGACAATATGAAGAATAAGATCATGGCAACAAACTAAATAGATGAAGAGAATTGATAAGTAACCGTTAGAATACAACAACTATTTTAGCTCAAGAATTATTATTAATAAAATATATATAATTATTTGTTAAAAAGAATAAATTTAATATTAATAATTAATTGCCTAAAATTAAAAGGGTCAAATTTAATTGTTATAAAAAAAAAATTATAGTTAAATTAGAAACTAAAAAAAATAATTCTATAATATTGATGATGATGATGGTTAACGTCAATTGAGACCAATCTTTGGTCTATCGGACCTAAAGAAAAAAGTTATTTAGTTTGATTTAAGATTTTATTCCTATGCTCAAAAAGCTTGGAGAGAAGTCTCCCGAGCTCACTATAATTTTGACATCTTAAAATGCTAGGAAGGTCAGTATTGCAACAAAGATTATGAAATTGAGCTCTAATGTGGTTGTACGCGAGGCACTCTAAGAGGAAGTGATTTTCATCCTTGATGTTCATATTCTCACAAAGATGGCAGATCTTTTCCATCCATGGTGTTTTAGGAGCTCTCCAATGATCTGTTTCACTATGGAGCTCATGAGAGTTTGTTCTAATCTTGGCTATATTAATTTTCTTCTTTGAGCTAGTTAAAACAGAAAGATACTTTTGATCTTCTAGGGTGGCGTTGATGACCTCCTTATAATATCTTAATTTTCTTTTAGCTGCTAGATATTTCTCACACAACATTTTTTCTTTGAACTTAGAAGTAGCATTTTTTTTAATGTTATTAATGTTTTGCAATGCAACATTCTTGTCGATCTCCCAATGGTTTAACCATGCCTTGGTGGTATTAAATAATGTCATTAATAATGAAAATCAATTTGATGTTAATAATAGTTTAAATCATAAATAAAATAAAAGGAATAAGAAAATAGAAAGAAATAAATATAGCTATTATAAATACTAAAAAAGAAATAACTAAAATAAAATATAATAATAATATTTTAAAGTTTTTATAATTATTTGTTTTGGATTATTTAAGTTTGACTTAAATATTATTTTTATTTAATATATTCATTTCATTAAAATTTTCCTATTGATAATTAGTTTCCTTAATTCATTATTAACAACTATATTCTAACAATTATTTACTTATATTAAAATAATATTTATTAATAAATAATATTTATTTAGTCAAATCTAATTGTAATATTATGATGGCTAAAAAAAATTATCTTCGTCTATTTAACTTCATGCCAAGATTTGGTTCTTCATCTTGTCTTGATGATTAACCACACTGGATGGTTCGAAACGCATTGACAAAACTCTGATGATGTGATTTTACCGAAGGTCGTCTTGCTTTTCACAAAAAAAAAAGATATTGAAATAAAATATACTATTATTATCATTATATTAATAATAATTATTTCTATATAATAATTATTTCTTTATAGTAATTATTTTTTAATATTAAATGTTATTTACTATTATTTTATTTTAAATTATGTAATATAAATATGAATGCTTAGATTAATAAAACCTACGGATCTATGTTATAAATGCAGGGGGTTAGTAGTAAAACCCTAAGGGATTATAAACCCAAGACAATAATATTAACCCAAGAGATAATAAACCCTATCGTTTATATTCCATAGAGATTTTAGTATTAATCCCTTAGGTTTATAATATCAACCCCTTCGATATATTAATCTAAGGATTCATATTCCTAAGGTATAATATTATTCATAGGATTATAATATTGATTGTTTAGGTTCAATATAAATCATGGTCATCCAATGGTTTATATACCTTGGATTTATAATATAAGTCCATTGGGTTTAATAATATTAGTCCCTTGGGTTTATAATATGATGCAGGAGCACCAAGCTCAATTTTCATTATTTATTTGTGTGAAATAGGGGGTGAGGTTTTTTAATTATTTTATTAATTACTTTTCTCATTTTTAATAAATTAAGAGAAAAAAATACAAAGGTGAGGATTATTGTAAATATCCCTTTAATAATTAAAGGATATGAGTGGAATGGGTTTAGGTAGATAATCTAGGGAGTAGGAATTCTATATATGAGATTTTGTTCAGTTCAAAACTAGAATAAATCTAATTTAAATTTAGTTGAGATTTGTGTGGAGGATTTTATGGAATGGAATAAATTCATATTTTTGTATAAATAAGAGGGTTGTATGAGGGTGTAAACAGTGAGTGAGAAGTGAGGAATTCAAAGAGAGTGAGGAATGATTTGAGAGATTTTGTAAAGGGCCAAGAGCTGGGAGAGGCTCTTCATTGTAATATTTGGCTGAGGATTTTTTGTGTTATTTTATATCAATAGATTTGTGTTTGGACAAGATCTCTTTTATTTATGTATGCTTTGAGAAATTGAAAATGTGTGGTTAATGAAGAATTTTTTTTATGATAATTTTAATGTTGAAGGCAGTACATGTTTTTTTAAATGCTGGGATCTAATTTAACACAAAATCCCTGCATCATTTGGTATCAGAGTAGGAAAGCTACTTGTTTTGAATCTACAAGTTTGTATATACATATACTGTGTGTGCAAGTTGTGAATGTAGGAATACACACATCAGGGAAAGGTGTTGATAGCTAGTGCAAGAGAATTCCTTCTGCGTTAGCAGTGGAATCAATTATTTAAGTTTACTCACTATGACAAAGGCTGGTGTATGCGTGTAAGTGAGGGCGCACTAAGAAACAGAGAGAGAAGGCTTGATGCCAAGCCAACACCCGTTGAACTGGCACTCGTTCGAGCCATAGACTCAAGAGAGTCTGTGCAATTCGATGAACGTTGTGAAATTATAGCCAGCAACACATATGAAGGATCGTTGAGGTTGTAGAACAGTGGATCCATGTTTGGCTAATGGTAAATGTTGAATGGTGTAATCAACACCAATGCCTAGAACGTAGTTAACGAATTCGACATCAACAAGGATGGGCTCTGCGTCCTGCAAATTGTGTTGCAGCTTGTGCTGAAGGGAATGGTGGCACCGGAAGTTTAAGAGAGATTGGTTGACTTTGCATGTCTGTGGGTGAACGACATTGTGGCCAGTTGCTCAACGAAAGCAGCGTTGAAATGCTGGATCAAATTCACCAGTCGATGGTCCATCCGTAAATGCATTTAGATGTCGATCATCAACGTTGAGAGGTGAATTCCTCTATGCATCTGAACTTGCAATCAAAGGTGATAAATTGTGAAGAAATTATTGTTAGAGGTCAGTGTACCAGTGGGGACATAGCCTGATTACCATATGCATTATAAAGAAATTCTTAAAAAAAAATAAAAAATCGTGTTGTGATGTGCGCACAGACAGTCCTGAGGGACTCATATGCCTTTGAAAAAAACTTTGATATTTGCGTAGAGAATTTTTTCATTCTCTATGATATTAAATCGTGAATAACACATGGTTTAATAAATTATCTAAATCAAGCTTAGAAAATATTTCATGTTTAATTGCATAATTTTGAAGGAGAGAGGTTTCAGCAATTGCCCATGAAGTAGTAGATCAACCACATCATTCTTAAGAATAAGCTTGGGCCAAAGAGAAATTTCATATTTTACTGTACTAATTTGAAAGTTTGGGATTTGTCTTTTTTTCCTAAATGTTGGAAGCATATTTGGAGATCTTGCTTGAGAAGAGACTAGTAAATGGGCTGAGAGTGGGCTCACTTGGACAAATTAGAAAGGGCGCCGAAAATTGGAAAGGTATGTTAAGTAAAGTTATGGGGTGAACATATCATATGTTGACATTTTTGGGTTTTCTTAACCGAAATCAAATTTATAGACAAGTGTTTTTGCGGAAATGATATGTCAACATGTTGTTCAAAATTAAAGTGAAAATGTTGCAAATGCGGAGGGATAAATGAATGAAAAATGAAAATGCGCTATCCTGGGTGAAATAAAAAGAAATATGCACTTTTATGAGATGGTTTATTATGCAAAATATGGATTCTTGCATTTTTGGTTAAGTCATTTTTGAACCAAAGCTTGGTAGTGGGAGAATTCTTTCGGTTTGTGTTCTGAGATTGTAAGACACAATTTCTTGATGTTGTAGATTCTTTATTTTACCATCATGTGGCGGCATTCAGGATGGACACGATGTATAAGTTATATATTATTCATCGAATAAATTGAAAACATGAATACCTTGTTATCTGTACATAGTTGAAGAGTTGTAAGTTGATGTACCATTTATAATGTGCAGTTGTATGGTGCATGACAGTACAAGTGAGAGATGGAACAAAATCACAAAGATATGTTGAAGATGATTTGATGTGTTTTATTTTAACTCTGGTTTGAATATTATATTTGCAGAATACAGGTTGCAGACAGTTGAAGATCTCAACAAAAGAAGATCACAATTTTAAAAGTACTGATGAAAGAGACTAGTAATAGTTTCTGAATGAAAGCAAAGTGTAGAGAAGAACCCTGAAGAATTCCAAAAGAGATTAGATAAAAAGGGAAATTGTGTTCTTAAAAGGTGCAGATGAGTTTAAGCCTAGAGGGAGCAAATAGGATGCTCAAAGAGGTTCCAAAGAATAGAGAACCATTGCTTGCCAAAAGACCAAGTCCAAAGAGAGGATTGGTGAGGTAAGTGGCAGTAGGGAGGACTTGCTGTTGCAGAGGCTTTAAGTACAGATCATGGTGAGTGAGTGATGAACTGATGAAGATAGAGATAAAGATGACTACTGAAGGTCACTGGAGAGGTTCTAAGAGATACCACAGCAGAAGAAATGAGAAAGAAGATGCCAAGTCAAATGGCACGAGAATGAGTGAAGAGCAGATTGATAGAGAGAGAGCTAAGATAAATTTTCGTCTTGAGTTGCTAATGGAAATGTTACGGAGAAGTAAAGTAGACCAGAGATATGGATGGAGTATGAAGAGGAAAGTCAAATGGCAGAGATTGTGAGTGAAGTGGGAGCATAGAGTGAATTTTCAATTAAAGGAAGTGTTACTCAATTTAAAGGAATATTTGATATGTGAGCCAGAATATGGTCCATTACTTTCTGAAAGTAATGATGTGATACAATAGAAATATATAGAGGAAATGAATCAAATGAAGGATTCATGGTAGTAAGGAGATATGATGACTAAAGCATCAAGTGGGACCACAAGGTCTTATGTTTGTAAAACTAATGATTTGTGTGTGATTGTAGGTACATCATAGGATGTTGAAAAAAGTTTGAAGTTGTTAAGGAGAAGAATTTGAATCTGAAATCCGTTCAGAATGATACTGAGATAGCAAGATCTTAGAAAGAATGAAGACAGAGGGGTGTCATGGAAATATTCAACAGAATATTGAAGTAGAGGAAGAAGGGCCATCTGATGATTTGTCAACAGAAAGTGAAGGTATGGAAAGTTGTGTAAAATTTCCAAGTTCTACTCCAATTGAGATTATTGATTTATATAGAAAGTTAGATCTTCAAAGAAGGAAGTTGGAAAAGAAGAGGATCTATACTCAGGGTGAGTTGCTGAAAGAGAAAGACAAATAAATTTTCCTAAATAATAATCAGGAAACAAAGGATAAGGATGTAGGAATGATTCAGAAAAAAGAAGAAGTTAATTTTTGTGAACCAGAACAGGGAGACATTCTTGAAACAAATGAAATGGAGGAGGGATTAGCTGACAGTCTCATGGAGGATTTAAATCAGCATACTGATGTGCTGATGGAAGAATAAATTTCCGAGCAGCATACTGAAATGTTGCCAGAGGAGAAAGAGGCATTGAGGCCTTATGTTTTTTATTTTAATAATTGTTTTGTGAGTATAGGTTTTATTGTAGATGCTGGAGAAGATATATTGGATAGAGAAATTGAACTGACAAGGAGGATAATGATGAAAGTATCCCAGAAGAACACAACAGCAGTAAAACAAAAAAGAAGCATCAAGAGGAAAAAAACAAAAGATTGTGAAAGCATAGGCAGTGGGGCAATGCAACACAAAGTGTGGAGACCTGGAGAAAAACAACAAACAAAAGCAACAACAAATGGAGAATTGCAACACAAGATATGGGATCCAGGAAGACAAAGATCTAAAACACATGATTAGGCGATCATGGTTAATTTCAACCTTGGGAGTCTGATGCAGGAGCATCAAGCTCAATTTTCACTATTTATTTGTGTGAAATAGGGGGTGAGGTTTTTTAATTATTTTGTTAATTATTTTTCTCATTTTTAATAAATTAAGAGAAAAAAATGTAAAGGGATTATTGTAAATATCCCTTTAATAATTAAAGGATATGAGTGGAATGGGATTAGGTAGATAATCTAGGGAGTAGGAATTCTATATACAGGATTTTGTTGAGTCCAAAACTAGAATAAATCTAATTTAAATTTAGTTGAGATTTTTGTGGAGGATTTTATGGAATGGAATAAATTCATATTTTTGTATAAATAAGAGGGTTGTATGAGTGTGTAAACAGTGAGTGAGAAGTGAGGAATTTAGAGAGATTGAGGAATGATTTGAGAGCTTTTGTAAAGGGCCAAGAGCCGGGAGAGGCTCTCCATTGTAATATTTGGCTGAGGATTTGTTGTGTTATTTTCTATCAGTAGATTTGTGTTTGGATAAGCTCTCTTTTATTTATGTATTCTTTGAGCAAGTGTGAATGTGTGGTTAATGAAGAGTTCTTGTATGAGAATTTTAATGCTGAAGTTAGTACATGTGTGTTTATATGTTGGGATATGATTTAACCCAGAATCCCTGCATCATAATAACTTGGGGTTTTTAAATGGGTTTATAATATCAATCCCTTGTAAGGGTTCATATTCCTAGGTTTTAATACTAAAAACCCAAGGGACTATAAACCCAAGGAAATAAAATTAACCCAAGGGATAATAAGTCCAAGAGATCAATACTAAAAACCCAAGGAATTATAAACCCAAGGGAATAATATTAAACCATAGGGATTAATATTATAAACCCAAGGTATATAAATTATAAGATAAATGTTATAAACTTGAAAATAAACATGGTTTACCATGGTTGAGAATGGTTGATTTTCATTTTGAGGCAATCCCTGTCACAGTGTGACATTGGACCATGATTAACCATGGTCAACCATATTTATTCTAGGATTTATAATATTTATTTTAGGGTTTATATACCTTGAGTTTATAATATTAATTCCTTGGGTTTAATAGTATTCCCTTGGGCTATAATATCTTACGTTTAATACTATAAACCCAATGAATTATAAACCCTAGGGAATAATATTAAACCTTATGGATTAATATTAATTACAAAACCTATCAATAATATAATACCCTTGGAATATGAAACCTTACATCAATAAACCTAAGGAATTGATATTATAAACTTGCGATAATAACAAACCCAATGGTTTAATAATAAAATTCTAAGGAATTATAAACCCAAGGGACTAATATTAATGCAAGGGATAATAAGCCCAAGGGATTAATACAAAAACCCTGGGGTTTATATTTTCTTAGGTTTTTAGTATTAATCCCTTTGGTTTATTATTCCCTTGGGTTTATAATATCAATCCCTTGGATTTATAATATTAGTCGCTTAGGTTTATAAACCCTATGAATAATATTATTCCCAAGGGAATATAAACTCTAGGATTTTTAGTGTTAATCTGCTGGGTTAATATTATTCCCCTGGGATTTTAGTATTAACCACTTGGGTATATTAAATTCCCTTGGGTTTATACTATCAATCCATTGGCTTTATTAATCTTATGGTTCATAAATTTACTGTGGTATAATATTATTCATAGGGTTCGTAATTAATATTAATTCCTACAGTTTATAGTTCCTTGGGTTTTTAGCATTAAACCAAGGGGATAATAAACCCAAAGGAATAAAATTAAAACCAACGAATTAATATTATAAACCTAAAGTATATAAACCCTAAGATAAATATGAAATACCCTCAAATAAATATGGTTGACCATGGTCAACTATGGTACTACGTCGCATTGTGACAATAACTGTCTCAAAAAGAAAATCAACCATTTTCAACCATGCTTATTTTATGTTTTAAAATATTATCTTAAGGTTTATATACCTTGAGTTTATAAAATTAATCCCTACGGTTTAATATTATTTCCTTGGGTTTATAATCCCTTGGGGTTTTAGTATTATACCCTAGGAATATGATTAATAAAACTAATGGATTGATATTATAAACCCATGGAAATAATAAACCCAAGGGAATAATAAACCCAATGGTTTAATACTAAAACCCCAAGGTATTATAAATCGAAAGGACTAATATTATTAAACCCAAGGGGATAATATTATAAATAGAAGGTATATAAACCCTTGGTTGACCATGATTGATATTGAAACTCAGGGATTAATGCTATAAACCTATGAATAATATTATACCCTAGGAATATGAACCCTTAGATTAATATATCGAAGGGATTGATATTATCAACCCAAGGGATTAATATTAAAAACATAAGTGAATATAAACCCCTAGATTAATAAACCCAAGGGAATGATATTATAAACCCAAGTGATTGATATTATTGTCGACTGGCACACATGCTCTCCTATTATCATTTCTGACCAAGCATTGAGGTGCCTATGCTCTGAGTTAAATCTCATTCATTCGATTTTCGGCAAGATCACTGTTCTCTTATGTCTGCAATCAATGGCAGATCATAACCTCTGCAGTGTTAAGGCTTCGCAAGCCCTCAAGCGAGACAAGGACTGCTATGAGACCTTTTTCCCCAAGAGAGGAAAACAAAGGATTGACCTGCTGCAGGAGGAGGTGGATAGGTCTCGAGCCAACGTGGATGACAGTGCAATTAGCGAAGAGATCGACTGGTTGGTTGACCCGAGTACTCCTTCCACACAGACTACCCAATTTTTGTAGACGCAGGAAGTTGCCTGGCAGATGAAAATAATGCTTGCAAAGGCCATCGAAATGCAAGGAGAAGCTGTCAAGGATACCTTTGCTGCAACATCCATCACCTCTGTGAGAAACACAGTGCAACTGGACAAGCTCAAAATTTCCCTCAATTCTATAACAGAGGATCTTTGCATGCAGGAAAAGGCCCTGGATAGCTTCGTTCGACGCTTCGATCTGTATCTTCGCCATGTACTCAACGTTTCTATTGAAATTCCAGTTGATGACTCACACATCACCGTAATTCGGTGCTTCAAGCCGCGGATCTAGCCGAAGGGTTTCGAGGAGGCTAGTCCAAGCGCTGCAGGTCAATCTGGTGCTTCTAATCCCATTTCGTGATGTTTGTTTCTCTCTTTGGTTTAATTCTTGTCAGTTAATAGTTTTAAACAGTATGTACAAGGCCAATATTATGCCATTAGTAGGCTCCTTTTGTCAGTTATGTGTCTGCCACAGGCAACCCCGCGTGGTTGGCTTGGGGGCCGTTTTCTTGTGGCTCATGCCTTTTGCAAAAACTAGGTTTCAAGCTAGACTATCTAGTAGCATGTAGATGTGAAGGCCTGGATTCCTCTATGGTTCTCTGAATGTCTCATGCCATTTTGTATACCTATGTAACCTCTATTTCTTTGCTTAATATATTACTGCTGACTTACACAAAAAAAGAAGAAGATATTATTGTCGACCATGGTTGACCATGGTTTATTTTCATATTGAGACAATCATTGTCACAATTCAACGTTGGATGATGGTTGACCATGATTGACCATTGTTACACATTAATTTGTCACCGTCCCTGCAATTCCCTGTCCCGCACATTGGAGGGCTTATTCCGTGACCTGTGAGCTATGAAATGACCTGAAACCACTTTCATGGCATCCCCCTTGACAAGGACAATCATTCCCCTGAAAACAATTTCTTGTGAAAAGCCCTAAAAATAGCCTTCTTAGCATTGACGCGATTAGCCATTTCAGCCCTCGCGCCAATGGGGGAAATCCACCAAAGAGGGCGCGCCAACTGGCGCTCTATCCCAGTGTATCACCCATGCCAGGCTTAATAAGGAGGTTTTTAAAAAATAAATGGTGGAATTTTGATTCCAACCAACTCCTCAACTGGTCTCTAAATTGAGTTGGGAGGTTTGGCTCTGGATCTCCATGTAGGGGAAGTGGTTTTCCACCTATCATGGAAGCTTCCTTGAGGATAGTGCCAATCCCACCATTGTAGGGATCCTAACTCCCCTTCCACCATCTATATAAGCTTGTCATTTTCCCTTTGCAAGCTAGCCTGAATAGAGCTGAATCAATTGTAAGGAGATTATCGTCAGACAACCGAAGAGAGAGAGACTTGTCCTTTTCCCGACGAGCTTTACCGAGATGTACTCCTCTGTCGACCTGCCAAAAGAAGATCTAGCGTCAGAGCTCGGGTTGTATCTTTCTTTGTTCTGATTAATAATAAATGACTTCGATTATGGCTCCACTCAGATGTTCATGTTTCATGTTATGAGTTGTATCTTCTCTGGCTGATACATAATTGCATGTATTAGGTTTTACGCTTGTTTGTTTGTTGTTCTTCTTGTACGTGCAGGTGTTCGATAGCATCGAGCGGGAAAATTGTGATCTTCCAAAGCAAGGGACGGAAGCGCCATATCCTCCATAGAGGATAGCAGCGTAAGATTTAAGGTAGGCCTCCTGTTGCATCTTGGTCTTTTTGCAATTAGGAACTTGCGTCTTAGCGTGACACGGTTGTTTCTAGACCCGATCTAGGCTAGTAGGGATCGCCTCTCTCCGCAGAGGGGATTTACCTCTCCAAAAAATTGGCGACTCCGCTGGGGAGACATTGATTGGAGTTTGTCTTGTCTTTTTGGTTGATTTTAGTCTTTGCCTGCCTGATCAACTCTTCTAGCTGGCTCTTTTCATGTGTTAAACTTTTGTTTAGATTCACCATCACTAGTCTATTTCTTGGATTGCTCTTTTTTATTTTTACCTAGTAAACTTGACTGGCGCGCTTATTATTTTGACAGTTGTGCCAATTGGCGCATGTTTCTAGTTTATTACCCGCGCCAATGCTGTTCTGGTGCTATTTTCAGCCTAACAGTCGCGCCAACCCTGTAAGGTACTAGGGTTTTCTCTGTCTTGAGCTTTCTAAGCTTGATCTCTGATTTTGGTTTCATTTTTACGACTACCTGAGTGTTTTGGAGTCTTGTTTGACTGAGTGTGACCTTCATCCTCCAGTGTTTTTCCTTCTACCATCAATTTTACATTCTAGCCCTAGGGCATCAGGGTGCTATAATGTGTCGAGCCTCCCGTGGGAGTTTTTGGTTTCTATCTGTTCAGTCAACTTTGTGATTACTTCTCTGCATTCGTTTGGTGGTTATCTATCATTTTTTTGCGTTGTTTGAGTGATTGGTTTCTTCCTCATTCGAATTCTGCCTTGTCTCATTTTGGTCCTAGATTACATGGTTCATTTGATTCTTTGGGATTCTCTTGGTTTTCAAAGATTGTTTTATCAATTTGAGGTCTAATTGTGTGTTTGCATTGGGTGAAAATTTCTTGTTTTTACTCTTTTGCTATCGCTTCTCAAATTGCTCGTTTCATTAGCTTTCATTTTTTTAGTGCACTTTGCTCTTAAACATTGAAAATACAGAAAAAATCTCTTTTTCTCTTGATTAGTTAATGCAAATCGAATTTTTTTTTGTGTTATTAGTGATTTGTAACTCTGAAAGAAAAGCTTTTTAGTTTTCATTAGCTTGCATTAGAGGCATTAGTGATTTTTTTATGGTCATTTTTTTATTGTATGAAAATCTCTTAACTCTCTCGTAATTAGCTTTCATCGAATGAAATGATACATTGTGGCATGTAGTGTGCATTTAGAATATTTTGAGACATAGCATTCGCTAGGGCTTGGAAATTGAAACATAATTGAAGATCAACATTAAAATTTATTCAATTTACCTTAAGGCAACATTGAAACATTAACGAAATATTTATAAGCCTAGGCTAGTGACGTGTTCCGGCGTCGTTAAACCTAGTAGCTGTTGTTCGCCTCTTGGCTTTAGACAGCACTAGTACGGACTTGTGCTCCTCGTACCGCCGCGTATATAAAGGGAGACCCCACTAGATTTCTATCCTTTATCCGTAGGAAGCCAAGTCTGCCGCCTTATACCTTTGATACACTAGACACAACATTCGAGGATATTTCCTGCACGTACATTAACTCCTTGATTTCTCTTTCATTTTGAAACCAAGGTGTATATTGCAGTTCACGAATATCTGGTACACCATTTGCCTAGATTACCAAAGTAGTCATTTTAATCTTTTCTGACTCTTTAAATTTGAAAGGATCATCAAGTGCTTATCCTTTCACGCTTGTTTCAAAATTGAAAGAGATAGAGTCACCTTTCATCCGTTTCTCGACTCTTAAAACATGAGATGGTGAAGTTTCTAAGTTTCAATGTGGTAAAATAAATCACCTACGATCACACGCCCTGTTAGAATTTTCTTGTTGTTCATTTCATTGTGTGCCTTGATTTTGTAGCCCGTGTGTTGCGTTTGATCTCTTCCTTTTGTTGTTATTGTCATAGTGGCGGAACCCTCAGTTTCGTCTACTAGTAGTCCATATACAGACAATTCATCAGAGGTCTCTCAATCCTCTGCTAAACCTCAGCAGCCCATTGTCTTCGAGTTTCCCGACGGGGGACCGGTTCTATCTGAGCCTCTCTTTGGAGGACTAGTTGAGTTCAATTGGCCCTTATCCAACGCTTGGTTTGGATTTGGAGTAGGGGAATATTTTCCTCCTCTTACATCAGGTTTTCCCTTTATAGCTACTATTATTCTTCCTAGTCCTCGCCGTCTTCTAGCAGATCTAGCGACAAGTTCAGATATGGGCTCATCTAGCCATTCTCCTAGTGAAGAAATCCCCACGTCTGGTGAATATTACCAGTTTTTCCCAGAAGACAACCCTGAGTTGTCTGTCATGTCTTTGCCGAGTCCTTCACTTCCAGCAGGGTATAGATCTTTAAGTCAAATTATGATCGTTGTTGCCTCTATGGGGATATCAAATCCTTCTACAAGGCTCATTATTCCTTCATTGGGGATGTCTCCGAGGACACCCATCACGTCATCCCCTCAGGTCACTTCAATACCTATCAGGCCCACTGTCTGTGTGGCCACATCTACACCTTCTGTTACCACTTAGTCTGCAAGGATTGCGTCACTTCCCGAAGCTATCTATATAACATATTCTATGCCAGAGAACATCTCTCCTGAGGAGTATCGATTGTCTCTACAACAATCGAACCTTGAGGTCGGTACATCCTCCCAAGATCCCAACCATTCGTATTTTTTTCATTATGCACAGGATGGTACACCCGTTTACATTTTTCCATATCAATATGATGAGTAGGGAAACCCTTTATGTTTACTCGCTCCAGAGGCTCATCTTCATGGTCAAGGTTTTCCATCTAACCAGGCTGGGAAACCTTATAACCCGCAAGGATAACCCTTTCAGGGCCAACCTTTGGGCCAGTCTGGTTATCTTTATGACCCGCAAGGAAATCCCTTACAAGGTCAACCTTCGGGCCAGTAGGGGTTGTTATACGGTCCGCAAGGACAATCCTATAACCCTTCGGGTAAACCTATGCAGCCTCACCCTGTGCTCCAACCGGGGCAACCTTAAGGACCCACAGGACAACCAGGGTACCAACCTGGGCCATTGTATGGTCCTGGGGGGCAAGTCCAACCTTCTCAACCTATGCAACCCCAGTATCCTATTGGTCTGAATGTTGGACAGCTAGGATCATCTTATGGTCCTGTTGCAGGTCAAACCGGTTATCAGGCACAACCTGGCCCCATTCCACCACCAAGCCAACCGGCCCATCTGGCACAGCCTGGTGTCCCACCTCAGCCAAGTCAACCTGTACAACCTGTGAAACCTGTTTACCCGGGTCAACCTGTTCAACTAGGGCAGCCCATTCAACCAGGTCAACCTATCCAACAAGGCCAGCCTGCACATCCTGTCAACCCTGCTCAATAGCCGATTTATTCGATGCCATAACCAAATCAACCGGTGCGCCCTAATTATCAGGCTCAGCAGGGTCCCACCTATCAGCAGCCCGCTCAACCCCAAGGCAGTTACTATCCTCAAGTTCAATCTCGATCGACTTATAACCCGCCCCAAGGTTCTAATTATTATCCTCAACAACCAGGTTATACCTATACTCAGCAGTCGAATCCGCATACTACTCAAATGGGGCCGACATATAATCACGGTCCATACTCTAGTTATCAACCCCCGTACACTGGTTACCAGCAACCATATCCGATTAGTTATACGCCCTATACCCCCTACGGTCAGAATCCCTCAGGATAGAACTCATGGGGGCAAGGATATGCTCAACCAGCGTGGAGTACAGGTACATGTCCTTATCGAGTGCCTGGCATGCCTTTTAATCCGCAGTTGCTATTTTTGGCTACCTTGGAATTACAGGACGTTTCTAAATTAACCAATGATCCAATTCTTCACAATCTTTATTGGCCTCCGGTTCCAACCAAGGTACCTGGCAACTGTCCTAAGTTTGAAGGTAAAGCTGGAGAGGACCCCGAAGCTCATGTAATGACCTATCATCTGTGGTGTTAGTCCAACTCTTGGGTGGATGATTCAATTCTTATATGCCTCTTCTAGCACACTCTCACTGGTGATGCCGCTAAGTTGTATATTGAATTACCTCACGACATATTTCAAGATTTCAATATGTTAGCCATGGCTTTTCTGACGCACTTCCAGTTACTGGTTCGTTACGAAGCCGGGACACATCTCCTAACTTATTTGAAGTAGGATAAAGCCACCCATATATCTGATCATATTCATGAGTGGTGACGTCGTCATAGATTGATCAAGTTTGATATACCTGATCAGCTACTAACTCATTGGTTCACCACCTCCTTCGTTAAAAAAATCGCTCAAGATATTTCTATGGGGGCATGTGTGACTGAAGAACAAGCCATCGCGTGTGCCCAATACCTTGAATTGGTGTACTCTCAGTCCAGCATGCTTTATGATATTTTGACTGATGCTCCGTGCCCAGGAACCTCTAAGGCACCACCTACCCCAACGGTGGATGGTGTCATTCGTTCTGTTTCTCAAAATTCTCGAAATTCATCAAATGGGAAGCAAAAGTCCAATTCTTCCAATAATTATGCTCTTCCCGCCCCTCCTGATTCTGGTAAAACTATGGAGGTCAATGCCGTTTAGGCTAATCCAATGGAAAAGGCCTCCAAAGGAAAGAAGAACGGAAAAGGAAGATCAAAACCCGAAACCCCAAAACTAGATTCTTCTAAACCTCGTACTGATGATGGTTCCCAACGTAAACCGAAGTACCCCTGCCTTATCTGTGAAGGAGACCATTATACTAAATATTGTCCCCGATGATCTAAAATTAGTCAACTTCTTAAAGGTTCCAAAGGGACTCTGCCAGTTCTCAAAGAACCGTTCCCGTCTCAACAGACCCAAATGGTTGAGCAACCTTCACCATCTGCACCATTTGAGTCCTAGGTCTTTATGATGAATGGTGTTGCACCTGTCTCAATTAATACGTGTTCGAAGGATTATGCTAGATCATGCCAGGTAGCTGGGAAGGAAGTTGTGGATGGACCACCTCCCCCACCTGTCTCTGGTCCTTTGGAAATTGAGAAGCCCAACGTTGAACCTCTTGTGAGGTCACCCTCTAAAGGTGTTTTGCGAAGATCTTCCTACAACCCAACTGCTCGTGCCACTCAACACTATAGTATTGTTGAGGATTTGTCATAGGTGCTTTCTACCATGCCTGCATTGTAAGTTCTTCAAAGTTTCCCATCGCAACAGAAAGCTCTGTTGTCTGCAATCAGTAGAATCAATCCTGCCAATTCTAATCTTCTCACCTTCGACCTAGAAAATTTTTTCCCCTGACTTCCACATCAGATTGCTCTTGTTATACAAGTCGGGATCAATAGACTCAACATCCATAGAGCCATTGTGGATGAAGGTGCTTCCATCTGTGTTATGTCATCTACCTGCTGGAAGGCCATTGGCTCTCCGGCTCTTTCATTATCTCCCAATGCCCTAGAGGCATTTGATGGTCGGGTATCTAAACCCTTGGGTGTTCTTGAGAGTTTTTCGATCACATTATAGGGGAAGACAGTCAACGTAGAAGTAGAAGTGGTTGACAGCAAGCTCAACTACAATCTCCTTCTTGGCCACAGTTGGAATCACGCCATGCTATGTGTTCCATCCACCCTCTTTCGGCTTCTGAAGTTCCCTCATGAGGGAAAAATCATTACTATGGATCAGTTTTCTTTCTTCACCTCTTCCTCTGAGAACAACGTTCCTTACATGGATCAGATCCCCAATCCCCCTGACAGTGTAGGACCCAGTCTCTTCAAGGACCCTGTCTTCATGGGTATTTTTCCTGTGCCACCACCGCACACCGTTCAAGTTAATATGGTCTCTAGGTCCGACGACTCATGGATCATCCCTTCGCCTGTACAGGTGACCTCATTTGGAGAATCAATGCTGCTAACTCCAGTTGAGATTAATTATTGCGAAATTGTTGCTGCATCTAATCCTCCTGAATATGCTCCTTCAAGCATGGCTCTGGATAGATATTCTCAATCCCCTTGGCTCGGTGATGCAAATTCACCCAACCCTTTAAGAGAATTTTTACCTTCCGATGAAGCTATTGTTGAAACCATGTCTCTTGAAGATCTGCCATGGGGCGATGGACATCATCGTTCCCCATTCATGCCCGACCTGGGGGTAATGTCTGATTGTCTAGAGTTATTCGCATCTCAGGTTCCCACCCCGCCTCTTCAAACACCGATATTGACTCATGAGATCCATTCGGAGGGAAACCTGAGTAATAACACTCAAACCATGCTGATTGAAATCTCCGTCAAACCGAGGGTAGTCGAGAATATTCGTGTGGGAGTGACTTGTTCTCCTGAAGAGATACAAGTTTATACAGATATTTTTCGTGAATTCAAAGATGTTTTCGCATGGTCCTATGAAGAGATGCTTGGGATTGATCCCAGCATAGTCGTGCATGAGATTCCTACCTATCCAGGTGTGAAACCCGTGCGTCAACGCCTGCACCCAATGCATACCTGAAAAGCTACAACTATAAAGGTAGAAGTTGAAAAAATTCTTAACGCGGGCTTTATCTATCCTATCCCCCTCACAGAATGGGTTTCAAATATTGTCCCTGTAGATAAGAAACAAGGCACTATAAGAGTTTATGTTGATTACCGAGACATCAATCGGGCGTGTCCTAAGGACAATTACCCCCCTCCTTTTATCGATCAAATCATTGATGAATGAGTGGGGAGTGAGATTTATTCCCTTATGGATGGCTTTTCTGGGTACAATCAAATCAATATTTTACCCGCTGATCAACACAAGACGGCCTTTATATATCCGTGTGGTACCTTTGCTTACAAAAAGCTCTCGTTCAATTAAAAAACACTGGGGCCACCTTCCAGCGTGCTATGTATTATGCTTTCCACGACATACGCCATATTTTTCAGCCGTATCTGGATGATTTTCTGGCCCATTCAGCTCGGCGCAAGGACCGTCCTGAACACTTCTGCCAGATTTTCCTCCATTGCAGACGCTATAATATTAGGCTAAATCCTCATAAGTGCGTATTCTGTGTAAATTCTGGTTGTCTTTTGGGATTCATCATCTCCGAAGACGGGATTCACCTTAACCCCCTCAAGGTCGAGGCCATCATCAATCTCCCATCCCCTTCCTCGTTACATCAACTGCAAAGTATGCAGGGGAAAGCTAACTTCTTACGACGCTTCATTCTAAATTATGCAGAAGTGGCCAAGGGATTTATGCATCTTTTGAAACAGGACACTCCCTTCCATTGGGACGAGATTTCCCAGCAATCTTTTGATAGGCTTAAAACGTTGCTCGCAAACGCTCCGCTGATACGTCCTCCCAATTATCATCGCAATTTCACCCTTTATTTGGCCGCTGCGTTTAGCACGATCGCTATGGTTTTAGTATAGGATGATGATGATGATGGAAATGAACACGTAGTTTATTATCTATCTCGGAACCTTCTTGACATGGAAACACGCTATGCTCATGTCGAGAAGTTGGCCCTCACCGTAGTTCAGGCCGTTTAGCAATTTCGCCACTACATCCTGTTGCGTACCCTAATCGTGATTTCAGACTGCAACCCAATGACGTATATCTTGTCTCAATGATTTCTAGGGGACAAGTACTCCAAGTGGATTGTAATCCTTCAGGAGTTCAATTTAGATTTCACCATTGCTAAGTTGACAAAATCATTGGTTTTCGCTGATCTGATTTGCTCTCTCCCAACAGACTTCATTCCATCCAAATCTGAGGATCATATCCCGAACGACACGCTCTTTCTTATTAGCACTCATGACCCATGGTACGGTGACATTATCATGTATCTTCAAACATCCACGTTCCAGTCTGAATTGACAAAGGATGCTCGACGTCGGATTCAGCATCAATCTCAACCATACCGCATTGTAGGAGATACCCTGTACCGTGTCGGAGTCGATTCCGTGCTCCGTCGGTGCTTGACCCTGGAAGAGGCTGAAAGATTCTTGAATGAATGTCACAGTGGCGCTTGTGGCAGTCACATGTCTGGATATGCCACCACCTAGAATATTCTGCGTGTGGGTTACTTCTGGTCGTCTATATTCAAAGACTGTATCGTTGCAGTCCGCTAATGTCATGCGTGCCAGGTCTTTCAGCGGAAGATGTGCGTGCCACCCCTACCCTTGCATCATGTCATTACTGTAATCCATTTTGTGAAATGGGGCGTTGATTTTATGACATGTAACACTCACTTGGTCGAGGGGCATGATTATATAATCGTCACCGTAGACTACTTTACTAAGTGGGCCGAAGCGATGCCTACATTAGCCACCGATGGTAAGACAGCTGCCCAATTTATTTTCAACCATGTTATTATGTGTTTCGGAGTCCCTCAGGCCATTGTTACTGATCATGGCACCCATTTTCGGGATTACATAATGGCTGAGCTGACATCAAAGTTGGGCTTACGCCATGATAGCTTAACGCCATACTAACCCCAGGCGAATGGCCAGGTTGAGGCTGTGAACAAGGTTTCGGTCACAATGCTTCAATGAACGATTGGTATCTACAAATCCAATTGGAATCTCCAATTGTTCTCAGATCTCTAGGCTTATCAAACTTCTGTAAAGAGCACAACCGGATTCACACCTTTTCAGTTGGTGTATGGTTTGGAAGTGACTCTCCCGGTTGAATACGAAATTCCTTTCCTGAAGTTGGCTGTGGAACTATTGCCTGACACTTCTCTGGAGGAAGAACGCCTCTTGTATTTGGAACGACTGGATGAAACCCGCCACTTAGCTGCCTTGGTTATTGAGGCACAGAAAAAACGGGTCAAATCCCACTTCGATCAATCGGTTTCTCCACATTCTTTCATTGAAGGAGACCTCGTCCTCCTATATGACCAAGCACACGATAAACTTGGAGTAGGAAAATTCTAGCCCATGTGGCATGGGCCCTATATAGTTAAACGAGTATTAAAAAATGGGTCCTATGAACTTATCGACTACGAAGGGGTTCCCCTGGCACAACCTAGGAATGGGTTGTACCTCAAAAATTACTACGCTTGAGTTATTCTTATGTGGTGTGTGTGTATATAAGTGAGTGTTTTTCATGTGTGGTGTGGTGTGATTTGTAAGCGTATTTCTGCTGATTGGGTCTTCCTGATTGTGCAGATGTCTATTACTCCTTTTTTCGGTTTCGCGGATGGTGCCTCATGTAGTACTAGGAATCTGTCTTCGGCAGCTTGGGTAATCTATGATCCTGCTGGTGAGTTGGTTAATTTGCAAGGTGTTTGTCGAGGGCCTACCACAAATAATGTTGTGGAGTATACTGCCATTTTGGAATTATTAAATGAGGTTGTAAACCTCGGTATTCATGCGTTACTTGTGCATCTAGACTCACAGCTTGTAGTGCTACAACTTAACGGTCATTATTCGTTTAGAAACCCATCCATTTTATGTCTGTATCTACGTATTCATTTACTGGAAATAAATTTTGTTACATTAAATATCAACATATACCCGGACACATGAATGCGTTAACAAATGCAGTAGCTAATTTGGTTTTAGATAGACATTTTCACAACTTATAAAAAACATCATCACATGTAAAAAGATCCATCCAGAAATAGATATATAGATATATATGTCGAATATTTTGCAGTTTGTGTACATCACATATAGTCAAAAAAATATACATGTCTGTCTAATAATAGCTGGAGACAATATGTCTCTCAAAAATATGCATATAAAAAGCCCTAGATAGTTAATCAGTGTGGTGCTCGTGGTAACATGTCACCGCGTGCACCAATCACCTCAGCAGTCGATGGAGGCAACTAGGCACCCCCACAGTGTGTCATTGGTAAGCTAACGGGACATCTGCCAGCCATGCATAGTCCGGGATTCCCCAGGTGATGCCCTCTAAGTTCTGGATCAGCTCACTCCCTTCGCCGCCCTCAGCTTAAGGGTCATATGCGAGAGGGGTCCTCCGTGCAATGGGCAACATGCCCGTGGGCCTCTCTGGGCCAATGTCTGCATACACATAGAACTGTTGTTAGAATAGGCATGTATCACAAAAAAAAAATCATAAATAAATAAAAAATCAAAAAGAGTCATACCCAGCTCCTCGTCCCAGTCCTCCCCCTCTGTAAGTGGGAGATTGGGGTCTCCCGTGAAGTCGGTTCCTGCGTAGGGCCAATCCTCAACCACAATCAGTTGACGTCATAACCATACAAAAAACTTAGGCCTCCAGGACATCTACTGGCCCCCTCCTGACCTGGGCATAAGTGTTGCCCATCGAGCCATTCTCGGCTCCCTCAATGTCGGCTCGGCGATTATTGCCCCTTGGCCCTGGAAAATTGGTAATCGTTCCAAAATGAATGACGCTAGAATGGAACCATACCGAAACTGTTCCAGCTTGGCCTTCTTGCACTTTTTCATCTTCCGTTTGATGTTTGTTGTCATGGCAGTGGCCCAATCAAAAAGTGTAGGATTCATGCATTCGGAAGCAAGTAGGAGCTGCGTCTTGGTAGCCTCATGCGGGGCGTGCGATCCTACAGCCCGCATAATGGTGTGAAGCACCACCCAGAGTGCTAGATCGCAGACAGTATGGATGTATCCTTCCCCACTGCCCAATCCTATTTGTGCCCCTAGGCACACTCTTACCATTACCATATTCATTTTTTCCCCAGAAGGTCTACTACCTGTCATGATTGGCACTGGGCCTCTGCACGACAATCCGATTATGAAATAAACATCAGAGAATTCGAGTGCTAATACTTGGTCTCAGAGTTTGAAAAATTCTTCATTCTCATCCCATATGCTAATCAAGTACTGTAATAGCTCAGGTTGAGCTCGTAAGCATGGCGTGAGGAAAAATTTCTTGAGACCACAGTCCCGGAGTGCGTTCATGCAAGCTTCATTTTGCATGGCCATTTCGTCCTCTTCTCCATGTTCCCTCTCCTTCCATTCAATCACCATTTTCCTTGGATATTTGCACCAAAACGGTCAAAAATGCCCTATTAGATCTTTGTTACACTTAAAAATTCAATTGAGTAGCTCATATTTTGGAAAATTAAGGCTGAAAATTGCGTTGCGCTATTGGTGTGACCCCTTTGTAAGAAAGAGCCAATTGGAGCAAGTCCGTGCCCGATACCCACGCCAATTGGCTGAGCCCTAAATTTTCAAAGGGTTCCCCCAGAGATCAAATACACAATGGAAATCTACAAAAAATGGATCAAAATAGAGCTTAAGGGAGCGCCTCTTACCTGGAATGAACGAGAACCTGAATGATATACCAGATTTGTCACAATCGTTGCCACAACTCTGCATAGCAAAAGCTCACCGTTGCTCTCCAAATGAGGTAAGAAGTAAAAGTAAATATGTTTTACCATTTGTGGCACATTTATAACTTTTTAAGTCAAAATTAGGTTTTGAAGGTCGTTTTTCTCAATATTTTAATATATTTGTCGAAAAATGGGTTTTACACTCACTTTTATGTGCAGCAACAGGTTTTTACGCGACTTGGACAGTGATACGAGTTGTATTTTATACTTTTTCGAACTCAGTAAAAACACGAAAATTTCATTTTGGAGTCATCTTTCAACTCTTTTCTGACTCTCTAAATATGAAAATATCGCTGAGTCCCTTGTCATTTCGATCTCGTTAAAGTGGCTACGAAACGACATCTACCTAGTATACGTTTGCCACTTTTTCGGGCTGGGATAGATTATTTATGAAAAATGAATACCCTAGGCTATCGCGACTAGGAGGTTTTCACTGACATAGTTTTCTACCTTTTCGGATCTGAGGAACTATTTATGAAAAGGGAATGCTGGAGTTTACTTTTCTGCTATCTTTTCAAACTCTCTAAATATGAAAAGATGCCAAGTTCTTCCTTTGTCAGACTCGTTAAGCCCTAATGACATCGGATCCAGTCGTAATGACGATATTCGATTTCCTCCTTCCTAGGGCTCGTTAAATGTACTAGGATGGATTCATCCGAAGGAAGAACTTATACTATAAGAATATGCTATCTGATTCAAGCTTGTCTTCAAAAATAATTGGGGTACTCACCAGAAATGGTGGGGAAAAATGGAACTAGTATCATCGTCGTGTCGGCGATATGTCGCTCTTGAACATGGCACTTATTTGCATTCGTGTCGGGTTGGGGAAATCTCATCTCATTATCTGTTTGCCTCCATGGGTTTGGGTAATACCTTTTGACTTCTCATCTACTCTTTGCCTCATCATCATGACCTCTGATATTTTGATGTTAAAAACTGCCAAATCCACTGTCGTGCTCCCGATATGTTCAAGAGAAGTTGACCTCTGCAAGTTTCAACCTTCCTCTGATTCTCATCTGATCTTGATTCACAACATTATTTTCCTCTATCTCACGTCGATGATTTGGGAAACAATATTGCCCACCTTCAATCAAGGTCACTTCTTGTCGACTTCAGCTCATTATCCAGGAAGCTGATCTAGAGACTCCCTTTCAGTACCTTGGAGCGTGCATGCCTTAATGGCAGGTTCTTCGCATTCGACGCAAGGTTTTCATCATTGACCTTCGATCGGATGATTCTACGGATGTTCGACGCCAGCTCACTATTCACATTCCGTGGATTGTACCTATAGTACCTTGAGGACCATTATCATTGTTGGTGGTTCCTCTCGCGTCTGTTAATGACTTTCATTATTGGCTAGTAATTAGATGATGTTCTTGCATGTTTGACTTCAGCTTACTTATTCACATGCTAGAACTTGTACTCTATTCGGGTCGAGATGGGGCGCAAGACCCTGGATTTTGTCTGTTGGAATCCAGGCTGCGGATTTTGTGGATTATCATGATTGGTTACATGACTCATTCACTGGATGGCTGTGACCATACCTAAGTCTATTTATCAATCCTCACTGGATGGCTGCGTCCATGCCTTGGATCTTGATTATTGTGTACTCTGTTACGGATGGCTGTGCCCACACCACATATATATCATGTATTTGAGATATCATTTGTACTTGTCTACGCAGGATTTCCAATGGCAGTTTTTTCAGTTGGGCGCGTTCTCATAAATCATTTCACGCCTCTCTCTCTCTCTGGGCCTCATGCTTTAGGGGGCATCTATTACACAGTAATTTGTCACCGTCCCTGCAATTCCCTGTCTCGCACATTGGAGGGATTATTCCATGACTTGTGAGTAGTGACATGACCTAAAACCACTTTCATGGCATCCCCCTTGACAAGGACAATCATTCCCCTGAAAACAATTTCCTATGAAAAGCCCTAAAAATAGCCTTTTTAGCATTGGTGCGACTAGCCAGTTCAACCCTCATGCCAATGGGGAAATCCAACAAAGACGGCGCGCCAACTAGCACTCTGTCCCAGTGTATCACCCATGCTAGGCTTAATAAGGAGTTTTTTTTTTAAATAAATGGTAAGTTTGATTCCAACCAAATCCTAAACTGGTCTCTAAATTTACTTGGGAGGTTTGGCTCCGGATCTCCATGTAGGGGAAGTGGTTTTCCACCTATCATGGAAGCTTCCTTGAGGATAGGGCCAATCCCACCATTCTAGGGATCCCAACTCCCCTTCCACCATCTATATAAGCTTGTCATTTTCCCCTTGCAAGCTAGCCTGAATAGAGTTGAATCAATTGTAAGGAGATTATTGTTAGACAGTCGAAGAGAGAGAGACTTGTCCTTTTCCCGAAGAGCTTTACCAAGACGTACTCCTCTGTCGACCCGCCGAAGGAAGATCCAGCGTCAGAGCTCAGGTTGTATCTTTCTTTGTTCTTATTAATAACAAACGACTTCGATTATGGTTCCACTCAGATGTTCATGTTTCATGTTATGAGTTGTATCTTCTCTGACTGATACATAATTACATGTATTAGGTTTTACACTTGTTTGTTTGTTGTTCTTCTTGTACATGCAGGTGTTCGATCGCATCGAGCGGGAGAATTGTGATCTACCAAAGCAAGGGATGGAAGCGCCATCTCCTCCACAGACGACAACAGCGTATGACTTAAGGTAGGCCTCCTGTCACGTCTTTGTCTTTTTGCAATTAGGAACTTGTGTCTTAGCGTGACACGGTTGTTGCTAGACCCGATCTGGGCTAGTAGGGATTGCCTCTATTTGCAGAGGGGATTTACCTCTCCGACAACCATGATTGACTATGGTTGAGCATCGTTAATTTTCATAGTAAGACAATATTTGATTCGATGGGACATTGGACCATGGTTGACCATGATTGATTTTAATATTGAGAGAATAATTTTCATTATGCGACATTAGACCATGGTTGATTTTCATATTGAGAATATCTATTATAATGTGACGTTGGACCATGGTTAACACACTGTGATGTTGAAGAATCGGACAATATTTTCCATAATGTGACCATGGTTATTAATTATCATTCACCATGATTGACAATGGTTGACCATTGTTGATTTTAAAATTGGGACAATATTTATGACAATGCAACATACCATAGTTGAATTTGGTTGTCATTTATTAACCATGCTTGACAATGGTTGATTTTACATTGAGATAATCTCTCTCACAATGTGACATTGGACAATGGTTGACCATAATTGACCATGGTAGATTTTCATATCAACCATGTTTGACTGTGGTTGACCATGATTGACTTTCATATTGAGACAATCTATGTCACAATGTGACATTTAACCATGGTTGACCATGTTTGATCATGAATGACGATGGTTGACGATGATTGAACATTGTTGATTTTCATATTCGGACAATATTTGTCATAATGTGACGTTGGACGATGGTTGACCATGATTGATTTTCCTATTGAGACCATCTTTGTCACAATATATCGTTGGAACATTGTTGATCATCATTGACCATGATAATAAACTGAATGAAATTACATTAAACCTTAGGAATATGAACCTTTAGATTAATAAACCTAAGGGATTGATATTATAAACCCAAGGAACTAATAAAAAAATGGGATTCAAACTAAAAACAAAAGCGATTGCAAACCCAAGGGAATAATATTGAACCCGAGGGATAAATATTATACATGTAAGGTATATAATCCCTAAGATAAATAATATAAACCCTAAAATAAACACGGTTGGTTGTGGTTGACCACAGTTGATTTTCATATTGAAAAAATATTTGTTATTGTGTGACATTCGACTATGGTTGACCATGGTTTATTTTCATATTGAAAAAATATTTGTCACAATGCAAAATAGGACTATGGTTAACCATGATTGTTTTTCATATTGAGACAACCTTTCTCACAATGCGACATGGGACAATGGCTGACCCTGGTTAATTTTCATATTGAGATAATCTTTGTCACAATGCGATGTTACACCATGGATGACCATGGTTGTCACAATGTGGTGTTGGACTAAGACACAATCTTTGTCATGATGTGACATTGGACCATGGTTGACCATGGTTTATTTTCATATTGAGACAATGTTTGTCACAATGCGATAAAGGACCATGGTTGATCTAGGTTTACCATGATTGATTTTCATATTGAGAAAATCCTATGATAAACACCAAGATAAATAATATAAACCAAGGGATATAAACCCTATGATAAATATTAGAAACGCTAAAATAAACATGGTTGACCATGGATGATTTACATATTAAGACAATATTTCACACAGTACCACATTGAACAATGGTTCAGCATGGCTAACCATGATTGATTTTAGTATTAAGATATTATTTTTCACAATGTGACGTTGGAGCATGGTTAACCATGTTTGAAAATGATTGAACATGACTAACCCGGGAAGTCCTCATTACTGGTTACAAGCCCTAAAATTTATGATTGACGCTATGTGATTCATTTCACTAGTTTCAATCCCACTTCTTCACCCCTATGAGAATCAGTCGGTGTAATGAGTTCTAAGTGGACTATTCAAAAATATTGAGAAATTAGTTAGTTACGACTACCTCTCATGGAAATGGTCATGTATGAATGACTTACTTAACGCATTTGAATGCCAAAAAATGATATCTAATATAAGGCACTGTGAAAAATCCTCAATAATTAAATACAAAGAACGAAGGGAGCTCTACTTAAATGGTTCATGAGGCACAATACCTACTAAGGTTTTGAAAATGGGGTAGCAAGCTAAGCGGGCTTGATTGTGGGGAAAACTCCATAGTTAAGCATGCTTGAGCCAGAGGTGATCTTAGATGGGTGACCTCCCAGGAAGTTCTCGTTACCCAGTGCAAGCTCCAGAAGTGATGATTGACACTATGTCATTAATTTCACTAGTTTAAATCTGACTTTTTCACCCATGTGAGCATCGACCGATGCAATGAATATTAAAAAATAATGAGAAATTAATTATTTATGACTACATTCATGGAAATTGTCATAGATGAATGACTTATTTATTGCAATTGAATCCCAAAAATTATATCTAATATAATGAACTACGAAAATACCTCAATACTTAAAGACAAAGAGTGAAGGTATCTCTACTTGAATGGTTCATGAGGCACAATACTGGCTAAGGTTTTTCAAGTGGGTAGCAAGCTAAGTGGGCTTGATTATGGGGAAAACACCATAGTTAAGCATGCTTGAGCAAAATTTATCTCGTATGGGTGACCTCCCAGGAAGTTCTAGTTACCAAGTGCAAGCCCTGAAACTGATGATTGACTCTATTTAATTCATTTCACTAGTTTCAATCCCACTTCTTCACCCCTGTGAACATCACCCGATGAAATGAGTGCTAAGTGGACTATTCCAAAATCATGATAAATTAGTCAATTACGATTACCTCTCATGTAAATGGTCATAGATGAATGACTTACTTAACGCATTTGAATGCAAAAGAATTATATCTAATATAATGTCATGCAAATTCCCCTAAATACTTAAATACAAAGAGTGAAGGGAGCTCTACTAAAGGGGTCATGAGGCACAATAATTTCTAAGGTTTTGAAAATGCGGTAGCAAGCTAAGTGGGCTTGATTGTGGGGAAAACTCCACAATTAAGCATGCTTGAGATAGAGGTGATCTCGGATGGGGGACCTCCTGGGAAGTCCATGTTACCGAGTGCAAGTCCCAGAAGTGATGATTGACGCTATGTGATTCATTTCACTAGTTACAATCGTAGTTCTTCACCCCTATGAGAATCACCCGATGCAATGAGTGCTAAGTGGACTATTCAAAAATCATGAGAAATTAGTGAGTTATGACTACCTCTCATGGAAATGGTCATAGATTAATTACTTACTTAACATAGTTGAATCCAAAAAAATTATATCTAATATAATGCACTGCGAAAACCCCTCAATACTTAAATACAAAGAGTCAATGGAGTTGTACTTCAATGGTTCATGAGGTACAATATTTGCTAAATTTTTGCAAATGGGGTAGCAAGCTAAGTGTGCTCGATTGTTGGGAAAACTCCACAGTTAAGTGTGCTTGAGCTAGAGGGGATCTCTGATGGGTGACCTCCTGGGATGTCTTGGTTACTGCAATCCCCTGAAGTGATGATTGATGCTATGTGCTTCATTTCACTAATTTCAATCCCACTTCTTCACCCTTGTGAGCATCGCCCGATGTAATGAGTGATAAGTGGACTATTCAAAGATCATGAGAAATTAGTCAGTTACAACTACCTCTCATGGAATGGTAATAGATGAATGACTTACTTAACATAGTTGAATCCCAAAAAATTATATCTAATATAATGCACTGTGAAAACCCCTCAATACTTAAATACAAAGAGTGAAGGGATCTCTACTTGAATGGTTCATGAGGCACAATATTCGTTAAGGTTTTTCAAATGGGGTAGCAAGTTAAGTGGGCTTGATTGTGGTCGGGAAAAATCCACAGTTAAGCTTGCCTGAGCGAGAGGCAATCTCAGACGGATGACTCGCAGGAAGTCCTGGTTACCCGGTGCAGGCCTCGGAAGTGATGATTAACACTATGTGATTCATTTCACTAGTTTCAATCCCACTTATTTTTTACTGTGACCATCACCCGATGTAATGAGTGCTAAGTGGACTATTCAAAAATAATGAGAAATTAGTCAGTTCTGACTACCTCTCATGAAAATGGTCATAGATGAATACCTTGCTCAATGCATTTGAATCCCAAAAATTGATATATCTAATGTTTATTTTTATTATTATCATACCCTACCTAGAGTGGAGTTGTGACCTTTACATAAAACGAAAACCTTAAATGCACATGAAATAGAAATTATACGTGAATCAAATGGTGTTTAACCAATCCAACAACTGTAATGTAGATAAAACGCAAATTATAAGATATTCAGAGCCTTTTTTCTATGTCGTAATTTTGTATTTTGGTGGTGGTTAAGTTTTATAAAAATAGTGGAAATTAACAGTAAATTTGTGAATTCTGCATAAATAAAGTGTTGAGCTTATGGGATAATATATTCCTTTATATATTTAAAAAATATATTATCCATTCAAAAATTATTTTTCTAATTAAAAACACCAACATTAACGTTCATCTACAAATATATATTACTATTGCATTGAACATTCGTTGATATTTCTTTGGTTCTTTACAAATTTAGAGAATTAAAAATTTGCAACCGTGGAAAGATTTGGTTGGACATAAAATCTATGTAGAAATATTGATATTAACAATGACAATAAATTTTAAGTTCAATGAGAAAAAGTTGGGCTCGTAATAATTTTGATCAAACTCTATAAACTAAAAATAATTACGAAAATGTATGCAGTGATTGAATTTGCAATATATCGACAATTTCTCTGTAAAATCTATGTACATTGTTCTCTTCGAGTGTACTTTGAAAGATTTTTTGAAATAAGAATGACAAAGACTGTCACCTCAAAATGTCAAATATTTCATTTGTCTCCATGTAATTACGAAAATGTATGCCTGCGATTGAATTGCCAATGTTCCCTTTGAGTGAACTTTTCAAAATTTTGTTGAAATAAGAATGACAGAGACTCCCACCCCAAATTATCAAATATTTTATTGGTCTTAATATAATGAAAATTAAATCAAATATATAATAATAATAGTAATAAAATATTATAAAACATCACTGAATAATATAATATATGATAATGATAAAAATACATAATCATATATCAACGAATAGTTTAAAAAGTTACTTTTAAACTTATGATTGGCATTTTGGACCTAAATTTCTTTGGTTTTGGTTTTTTTAAAATTAAATTTAGGTTATATAAATTTGGTAAGTTAGAGGTTAATATTCATATATATATATATATATATATATATGTATGTATGTATGTATGTATGTATGTATGTTATTGCATGTGATTTAGATCTCTAGAAACTTTTTTATTTTCGATGATGGTCATATTTTAATATTCAACTCGGAATCGATCTATTTTGACATGGTAAAATAGTAAGGACAAGTTAAAAGTATAATACATATATAAAAGTATCCATTCAAAGGAACCAAGAGGGTAGAGGAAGCCCATATAGAGAGAGGCATAGGTGCAAAGGAATGTCACAAGTAATGACGGTCGATGATTGTAGAGCTTCTTTTCACATACAGATTCCTTGGTTTTACACTATGTATCTAATAATTTCATAGGATTACATGCAGGAATTTTTAATATCAGGCTGAACAGTGGGGTTTGGCATAGTGTTCTAACTTTTTTAAGTTCTTGCACGTAAACTCACGGTATTTTGATGGTTATCGAAGGAATCTTAAACATTTAAGATTTTTTTTTTTACTACATAAATGGAATTCTGTTTAGATGTCAAAATCTAGATGGGAAGCCTCTATATAAGGGTATATAAAGGGAATTAAAATCATTTCATCATTGTAATATATTCTTGCATGAATATTGGTGAAATTAACTCCAATGATCCCATCAAAACCTCGAGAAAGTAATGTGAGGAGATATTAACGAATGAAACATCATCAAATAAAATTATATATTTTTAACCTGAGTCTACGCTCTTCGTAAATCAATTGATATACATATCGATTACTTCCATATACTTCATATGATTGGAGGTTCCTTTTAACTGAGACTCTTAGAGAAACAATCGAGGGAATTCTAGTGGACACTGAAAAGTATCATCTGTATGAGAATATTTCGAAGCTTTTCATTTAAGATTAATAAATAAGTAACGATTCTTTAATGCGGAATAAAAACTAAAAGAATCTAAAAGTAAAAGCCTTAAAAATGCCCAGTAAAAACATAAATACCTCCAGCCATTGGTGTTGAAATCATTCTTCAAATCTGTTTTGTATGCAACTGTTTAAAACTCACTAAGCTTTTGATCAGGCTCGATAGAATTCCAAGGTTTCTGAACAAACTTAAGAACACGCCTTGCACACCACAACTGAAGTTGTTCCTTCATGCACAATAATAAACAACATCAGCAGCCTTGTTTTATCCACGCAGGGAAACCTTTGTCAATGAACTCGGAACCGTAATTTCTGTACTAAAAAATTCTACAAGACCGAAAATGAAGATCACATCCGCTATATCAGTATGTGCTTACAACCAATGCAATTATTTTATTCTTCTTGTGAAAAATGCTACAATTAATGATATGGATTTGCATTGCATTGTGAAGGTTTAAAAAACACATGGGTGGATGCAGGTAGAGTCCAACTAAACAATTGCAGCGATAGAGTGAGAGCCACGTAAAAAATTGGCAATACCAATAGTCACGTCTATCAACAAAGAATTCACTCAAACAGAAAGAAAAAGATACAGAAAAATTGAAGGCACTTCCAAGCTCTGCTCACTCTCATTTGATGGTGTAAAACTGAAAGGGATTGAGTTGGTGAGCTTGGGGACCAAACAAAAATCTTTATAGCCTAGCTTCCATCAAGCTTCTGTTGGATATGTGTCAAGTGTTCCACAAATCATGGTAAAGAACTTGCAGTGGGAGTAATGGACCACTTCAGTAGCTCCCAACAATAAATTAATTATCTGTAGTTGATTTCCGTAATTTAGGAAAATTACTGCAGTTGGTTTCCATAAATTAAGGAAACAACTGCAGATCAGTTTTTAGAAATTGGCACGTTGGGAGAAGCAGATTTCCAGAAATTAAGCGGTTGTTTCCAGAAATCAAGGGAGCTTAACATTCTCCCACTTGGTCCATACTTCCAATCTTAATGTCTCATCTTAAAACCCATTGATAATCTATATTAAGTAATAGATACATGAATCATGGCGATAAGTCCTCTAATGAAGAGTATTATCTTCCATGTATTACTATGTATTTATTTCTATTAAAATTTATGTGGCAACAATTTCTTAATGAATAGACCCTATGTTTATTCTTGGTCCTACACAGATGAATTCTCTCAAATCAAATTAAGGTACACATAAATATGAGAAAAAAATCACAAAATTTAAGAATTTCATTAAAATAACATTGTTCATACAATGAGAAACTATATAATGAAACCAAGTCCCATATTCATTACATGATCCTTGAATTTAAACGGTGGCATGCCTTTAGTCAAAGGATCAATGATCATCAACTCAGTGCTAACGTGCTCAATGACCACTTTATTTTCTTTAACACATTCCCTTATAGCTAAATACTTAATGTCGATGTGTTTATTTCGACACCCACTTTTGTTGTTCTTAGCCATAAAAATAGCAGCTGAATTGTCGCAATATATTCTCAATGGCTTAGAAATAGAATCCATAATTCTAAGTCCAGAAATGAAATGATTAATACATACACCATCTAAAGTAGCCTCAAAATAGGAGACGAACTCGGCTTCCATAGTAGAAGTGGAAATCAAGGTCTGCTTCGCACTCCTCCATGATACAGCTCCACCGGCCATCATAAAAATGTAACCTGATGTTGATTTGCACGAATCAACACATCCAGCAAAGTCAGAATCTAAGTAGCCAATCACTTCCAAATTGTCTGTCTGTCTATCCATAAGCATGTAGTTTTTGGTTCCTTGAAGGTACCTCAATACTTTCTTTGCAGCTCTCCAGTGGTCTAAACCTAGATCACTCTGATATTGTCCCAACATTCCCACAAAAAATGCAATGTCAGGTCTTGTGCAGACCTGGGCATACATTAGGCTTCCGATAGCAGAAGCATATGAAATGTTCTTCATTTGTTCCCTTTTACAATCGTTCTTCGGGCATTGGTTCAAACTGAACCTATCACCCTTCACAATGGGAGAGACACTTGGTGAACAATCCTTCATCCGAAACCTCTCTAAAATTTTATTAATATAGGTTTCCTGAGACAGACCCAAGATGCCTCGAAATCTGTCTCTATGGATCTTAATGCCAATGACATAAGATGCCTCACCCATATCCTTCATATCGAAATTTTTAGAGAGGAATTGTTTCACCTCATGCAGCAAACCCTTATCATTGGTTGCTAGCAAAATGTCATCCACATATAAAACAAGAAAACAGATTTTACTCCCACTCACTTTAAGGTATATACATTCATCCATAATGTTTTCTACAAAACCGAAAGAAGAAATTACATTATGAAATTTCAAAGACCATTGGCAGGATGCTTGTTTTAATCCGTATAATGACTTCTTGATCTTGGAAACCAAATGCTCACCATCACTAGAGGAGAATCCTTTAGGTTGTTTCATGTAAACCACCTCCTCTAGATCTCCATTGATAAATGTCATTTTCACATCCATTTGGTGCAACTGCAAGTCAAAATGGGCTACTAATGCCATAATAACGTGCAAGGAATCTTTCTTAGATATAGGAGAGAAAGTCTCCTTGTAATCGATTCCTTCTTTCTGAGTGAATCCCTTTGCAACAAGTCTTGCCTTGTATCTCTCAATGTTGCCCAATGAGTCTTTCTTAGTATTACAGACCCATTTACATCCAATCACTTTTTCACCATTAGGCAACTCAACAAGATACCAAACTTCGTTAATCTTCATAGAATTCATCTCTTCCTTCATGGCATCATACCATAGTTCTGATTCTTCGCAACTCATGGTTTGTGAAAAATACTCGGGATCATTTTTGGCCCCAATGTTGTAGCCAGATTCTTGCAGATACATGACATAATCATCAGGAATTTCTAATATCTTTGGTTTAGTAACACCATATTCCTAAGAAGTATGTGGTTCAACTCGTTGTTCAAAAATTCTTGGAAATTCTTGAACTATTTGATCTACTGGAATGTCGTCAGCAGCTTGTGGAACTTCAACAATTGGTTGTTCAACACTAGTTTGTACTTGAGGGGTGTTGTGAACAATAACCAATCTATCAATTGAGGTGGAAGGTTGATATTCTGAATGATCATTCTCAGAAACTATGTTCCTGATTTGATCGCTCCCACTGTTCAAGTCATTTTCAAGAAACTTTGCATTTCTTGATTCCACAATCCTAGTGCTGTTAGATGGACAATAAAATCTGTAACCTTTAGACCTTTCAGCATATCCAATGAAATACCTACTAATGGTCCTTGGGTCTAGCTTCTTCTCTTGTGGGTTATATATTCTTACTTCATACGGGCATCCCCAAACGCGCATATGTCACAAACTCGGTTTCCAACCTTTCTATAATTCAAATGGCGTTTTAGGAACATCCTTGGTTGAAAATCGGTTTAATATATACACTTTTTTCTTAAGTGCTTCAGTCCACAAGAATTTAGGAAGATTGGAGCTACTAAGCATACTCCACACCATGTCCAATAATGTTTGGTTTCTTCTTTTTGCTACACCATTCGGGTTGGGTGAACCAGGCATGGTGTATTGGGCAAGAATCCCATGATCTTGAAGAAATTTTGCGAATGGCCCAGGTGCTTGTCCATATTCTGTGTATCTACCATAATATTCTCCACCTCTATCTGATCTCATGATCTTAATTTGCTTGCCGCATTGTTTCTCTACTTCAGCCTTAAAAATATTAAAGGCATCTAATGCTTCACTCTTTTTATGAAGCATGTAGAGATAAATATATCATGAGTAATCATCTATAAAAGAGATGAAGTATCTCTGACCATGTGAGTCCATGTCTGGACTACATATATCAGTATGTATGATCTCTAATATGTCTGAACTCCTATTGGAACCTTTCTTTGACTTGTTGGTCTACTTTCCATTTATGCAGTCCACACAAGTCTCAAAATCAGTAAAATCCAGAGTATCAAGTACCCCTTCATTTACCAATCTTTTAATTCTTTCTATGGAGATATGACCTAGTCTTTGGTGCCATAATTTAGAGGAATTTTCTTTAATAACACATCTTTTAGTGCCAATGTGAACATGCATTGAATCATAAGTGACATTGGTTTGTAAATTAAGGCAGTAAAGACCGTTAGAAAAAATACCATTCCCAACACAATCAGATTTATGAAATAAACTGAAGGCTGTTTCTGAAAAGTTAAAGGAATATCCAAAAGGTACAAGCCTTGAAACTGAAATCAAGTTTCTAGAAGAACTTGGTACATAAAAGGTCTTTTCTAATTCTAAAACAAAGCCACTACTTAAAGTTAAATAGCATGTTCCTATAGCCTCCACATGCGAGCCCATATTGTTTCCTGATAAGATGCTTTGCTTACTTCCCACTGGCTTCCTTAGGTTTTGCAAACCCCGCAAGGAATTTAAAATGTGAATTGTTGATCCAGAATCAATCCACCACGTGTTAATATTTACATTAACCATATTAGATTTATAACAAACAAACGAGATTGGATTACCTTTGTCTGCAAGCCATTTCTGAAATTTGGCGCATTCCTTCTTCATTTGTCCCTTCTTTTTACAGAAGAAACACTTGGAATCCTTCTTGATATCAACTTGGGGAGGTATTTTACCTTTCCCTTTCCGATTGGCTTGATATTTTCCCTTTCCTCGCATTTCCATCATTGCACTTTCTCCCATTTCCATCACCAGTCTCTCTTCCTCTTGAACACACATGGTCATTGTTGGGCCGTTAATATGCCATTATTATTATCACTTGTGAATGCTTATTCCACCCATTTCTACCATTCTTCATCACGTCATTTATTATAATTTATTATTTAAATCCATTTTATGATGATTTATGCTTCTATGAATGAATGTTATTTATTCTACTTTATTTCTAATAAATTGATGATTATGAATTATTTTATCAATGATAGTTTTAATAAGTTGGTTATAACATTATTCACCATTTTTAGCCTCCAAGATAATTTCCAGATTGAAGATTTGATCATTAAAAGTACCAACTCAGAAATGCGCTGGAATAAGGAGTGACAGTTTTGCGGTTGCGATTCTGAGCAAATGAAGACGAATCTGGAAAATCCGGAACATGGGTTTTGTCCAGAACGGACCCAATTAATTTAAATAAAGAACGGTTTGCCCAAATTCGGCCTGTGTTGAGAGATTCGCAGGGTTCTTTGAGCACGCTTTTCTCAGATCTGTGGTTGCGGCCGTCCTCCAAATCTCAGCTACAAAGCCAAATTCGACTTGCTGTTGTTGAAAGAGGGATGTAAATCTATTTTATTGTTGATCAATTGGTTGGAAGAAATTCAATATTATTATTAGAGATCCTATTTGCTATTTAATTTCTCCACCTTCTGATTATAAAAGGAGAAACATCTATTGTGTATGGGGGATGGAGGGACTTTTCTTATTGTAATTTGCAGAATTATGCATCGGATCTTGTTAAGAGAGTGTGAGATGTTTGTAAACATTATTAATCCATGATTAATAAAGGAGTTCACTGTTGTTCCATTTCTCAAGCGCTGGAGTAAAGCACAGCAACGCTTCACCGGTGGTTGAGGGCCCGGCCCTGGTGGAGCGATCTGCTGTTTGTATTTCTATTAGTTTATTTCTGTTGTGTGAAGTTCGTTTATTACAATTAAAGAATTGAGTTATTGCTAATTGGATCAAATACAGAGTCATTGTTATTCCATTCTTTACAAGAAGCATGATTCATGATTGAATTGTTATAAAATGTTGTTTTTCTGTATCTAATTCCAGTTGTTGTTCCTTTTGTTTATGAATTACGATAGTTGATTGTTGCGTGGCTGTCGACAGGATTAAAAAGTAGAAATCTAGTTTGCTTGGTTATGAATTGAATTCACTGTTTATTTTACGCTGCTATTCAATTCATGTTCATTGCTTTTAGATTGTTGTTCCTTTCCGGTTTGCGTTTTAGATTTCATTTCCTTTGAGTTGTTTTCACTTGCTTTGAGATCTCTAAACTGTAGAGGGCAGAGCTAATCATTCCAGGTCCCCAGATTTGGTCATCTCACATCGATTTCTAGGGGAAAGAGTTATTACTACTACATCCCTAATCGATGTCTAGCAAGGTTGCTGTAGTGTAGTCTTTACATTTCTGTCATTTGTAATTAGATTTCTTTTCAAGCAGATTTCTTTTCAAGCATTTATTATTTCTGCATTTGTACTTCTATACTACATCTTCACAAACATTACTCTTGAGTAAATAGCCGCCTCAGACTGAGTACACTCTTGAAACAAAAAGTCGTCCCTGGGTTGATAATTAATGTGAAGGTAATTAGGAGTTAAAAAGACACCTTTTTATCACTCCACATTTTGGCGCCGTTGCCGGGGAGAGTGTAGCCATTTCTAAAGAGTAGTGTGAATCTGATGAGTGCCTGCTAGGGAAGAGTTGGATCTTAAAAACGGAAGGTAAGAACCTGCGTGCGGAGCATGTAAAAGCCCTGCTCCACTGTCCGCTTTCCTTACAGATTTGTTGTTGCTTTGTTAGGTAGAAATAGATGATTGAATTTTTGTGTGAATGACTAGGAAAAAAATAGAAATTTTGAAAAATGAATCACATGATTTCATTCAAGTGGTGATGTAAGCACCACCCATTTCACTAACTAATTGACAGGAACATTGGAAGAAGGAGCTTTGAAGGAACACATGAAGGACATCTTCTGTTATGGTAAGAAACTGTCCAACATTTTTACTTTTGAATTTCCTACTCAACTAATTCCACACCCTCACCGCAATAAACCAGTACAACATACTTACAGTGTTGAACTGCCAAATTTACCCACCCTTCCCACCCATTCTATCTCACATGCGCCATTAGAGAAAACTTACAATGAGATTCAGAATGTTTCAAATTCAAAAATTGGAGAAGTTATGGAAGAAAATGAACTTACTTCTAGTTTGCATCAACAAACCATTTTAAAAGCTCAAGAACCTCATGATATGATGGGAAATCAAGAAAATAAAGGATATATTGAAGATTGGTTTCACTCCATCACTTGTTTGCAACATTGCTCCACATTTCAACAATTTTTGACTCCATCTTTTCAAGGGAAGTTGGCTTCTCATACCCTAATTTTTATCAACATGTATTTTTCAAATTTGGGTATGTGTATACATGAAGCCTTATTTCGAAAATGGCTCCACTGGAAGTACTCATATACGTAGTCATATTCATTTTTCAAATCAAAATAGGTTAGTATAAAACATAAAATAAATAAGGGAATAAATAAATGCATTTTGTTTTTTATGTAAAACTAGTTGTTTTTTTATTGCAACATGCTATGCAAATCAATATTGGTGATAATTTTTAATTCATTTGTGTATGTAGATGAATTATAATGGAAATAATATCTCTACAAACACTCATATTCATTTTTTATCACCAATTTGAAAAAATGCTTGAATATCATTTTTTTGGCTTGCGGGCTTGATGAACTTTCTGGAAAAACAGTCGGGACAGTCATGTTTTGAGGGACAAAAAATGAATATTTTTAAAACCTGTTTCTACCCTAGGTATCCCTTGATGTCTACTTTCTAACCCAATTTGAATCAGTCAATTTGGATTTGAAACGAAAAAGTTAGAACCAAAACATTGACCGGATGTCTAGCGGGCAGCTCAGGAACAGAGTTGGGACAGTCAGTTTTTGGAGGCCTAAATGACCATATTTTTAAAACTTGTTTCTACCCTAGATAGACCTTGATGTTTTCTTTCTAACCCAATTTGAATCAGTCAATTTTGATTTGAAACGAAAAAGTTAGAACCAAAACATTGACCGGATGTCTAGCGGGCAGCTCAAGAACAGAGTTGGGACAGTCAGTTTTTGGAGGCCTAAATGAATGAATTTTTAAAACCTGTTTCTATGGTAGATTCCTCTATGAATATAGTTTCCAATGCAATTGAAATCACTCATTTTTGATATCTTATGGGGAAGTTATGATCAAAATACTGACTGTCTATCGTAAATCAGCACCCTTAAAACTATGTTTTTACGGATGTTCCTTACAGTATTTCACCTATCAATTCTTCTTTTATTCAAAACATGTTTCTATTGGAGATAAATAAATGAATCTAATTTCATTCCCAATTTGAATCATTCGAATCCGACATCAAACGAAGAATCTATGCTTAAAACATTCACTGTTGTTCTAAGTGGGGTAAGCGAAAATGACTCTGTTATGCAGGTTGTTCTAAGTAAAATTGACATATCATATCATTGAATTTTTAAAACCTGTTGCTATTGGAGATTAACCTTTGAATTAGCTCTCATTTGGCTTTGGAATCACTCAATTTTGACGAAAAACAAAGAAGTTGTGACTAAAACACTGCAGGTTAGCATGATTGGCCACTGCTCTCCCGCAGGTAACAAATAAAATTTACTTTGTTATTTTCTCCACGGATTTGTTCTACAGAGTAACTACTTGTTAGTTTTTTTGCATAATTCTTGGATTAGGGGAGCCCGCGCACCTCTCTTTCTCCATGATTTAATGTTTTCTTGCAGGTAGACACTCGTTTTTTGCAGGTCTGGGGAAAATAAAGAAGGTCAATTTATGGACGAGTGATTTTTGAAAGAAATTTTATGAAACAAAAGAATTTCATCTAACTCATTACCCAACGGATTCGTAATAGAAGAAATGAAGAATTGATTTCAATTTGAAGATTCATGTCTTATCACTACTGCCAAAACATTTTTCAAAGAGATCATTTTTTTTTGACATAACATCATAGCTGTTGTAACTTAATTTATTTATTTACATATTGTTTTTGTTGTTTTTTTTTCTAATTTCTCTTATATTTTGTGTTTCAGGTATTGCTTCATTCAAAGTGTAACTCATCCTCAGCATCAATACCGTGAACAGCTAATTTGTTTTTTTTTGCATGTTTGCATTGTATGACTGTCCATTTTGCTGTTCCTTTTCCAAAGGAACGGCACTTGCGTTTTTGCTGTTCCTTTTCTAAAGGAATGGCACTTTTAGTTTTTGCTGTTCCTTTTTCCAAAGGAACGACATTTGCATTTTCACACTTTTTTTGTGTGTATTTTTTCTTTTTGGTGTGCATTTCCTTTGTTGTTCCCTACAAGGAACAACACTTTTTTTGAGTGTTTTTGCTGTTCCTTCAAAGAAGCAACACTTTGGGAGCAACCCTTCCTTCCTTTTGTGGGATTATTCCTAGTTCATCTCAACCACATTTTACTGATTCCCTTTCATGGCATGAAGTACACTACTTATGAGGACAAGAATTATGGATTCTATTGAAGCAAGTTAATATCATTCATGTTATGATCTTTAACAGGACAGCTCCTTGATGATAGATTATTTTCAAAGGGACACAATTATTTATATACTACTTTACTGCATTGTTTTCTGTTGAACATGATATTGATTGATCATCTTAATACCATGCTGGTTCCACCCTTCCTGGTTATAATCTTCTCTGTCTGTAATAAATGAGATTATGGGTATATTTTTTTCTATTGACATGTTCCACTTCTTCCACCATCCCTGCTCTTAAGGAGTGCTGAGCCTCCCTCTTTTTATCATAAAATGTGTAATAATAACAAAATTTTGTTCGCAGATGGAGGATAGGGGGTCTCATTACGAGCCAGCCTACCATGTTCATAAGGCTGTAACAAAGTGACATTCCCATTATGGCCACCACACCAGGGTTATGATCCATTGGATAGCCAAATTATCCTTGGAACAGGAGGTCTCATCACGAGCCGGCCTGATCACTTTTGCTACATCCCAGTGAATGGCAGTGTGGTTATCTGGTTACCACGCCAGCACATTGATCTCTTCTGTAGAACAACAATGTAACTCTCTAGTTATAAATTGGGGATTCTGGCTCATATGGGTTAAAAAGCAACCCTGCCGAGGCTATGGATGCCTGCTGGCAGCAGCGGCTCTGCTTATGGTATTGAAGTTATATCTTATCGTCAATTATTACTATAATACCATTTTCTTATTTTTTCTTTTTATCAGAGAAGTTATTTCCTTAATTTTTTTTTCCCTGTTTTGAACCTTTACGCATGAGAAATTGTTTTCAGATCAATCACATCATTTTTCAGCTAGAATACCGTCAGTAAAGCATCTTTTTGGCATATTGTCGTTCTTTTTCTTTTTCATAACTTATCATCAATTCAAAGCGTCCTATCTCTTATTCATAACTATCTTTACACACTCTGCTCTCATTATAATCATAACACTCGTTATCCTATCATTGATATGTGTACTCTGCTTCATTTACTGATATATTGTTCATTCCGGTGCCTTACCGTCAGCATAACCCCTCTCATACGCTTTATGGTTATGGCATTCCTTTTCCACTTGGAGGGGGGAATGTATGCATTATGGGATTGCATGCGATATGATTACTGCACTCTGCCATCACTTGTTGATTTGCCAAAATATTAGTATTGCATGTATACATAAGTTTTTCTGTTTGAAATTTTTGCATGCATCTTATCTATTGCTTACACTATGGATTCAAGAACATTGTATGCCAAATAGTGCTTTGTTTGCAGGAAAACAACAAGTATGGGCAGAATTTTATTCATAGCATGACCACACTATTGCACTTAACAGAAGAGGCTCGCGCACGTGAACAATTCTTCAGACATGATGTGCTTACCTGGATTCCACCTTTTGCATCACTTTCAGCACCAACTCTGCCTACATCAGCTTCAACAACTGCCAGTCTATATATGTCATTCCACATTTGTGGAGGTAAAACTTGAGGTAAAATAGCATAATTTTCTGATTTATTACGAATTTAGGAGAATTTCATGAAAATCCATTTTGAGCATTATTTATCATCCTTCATTCCACATCTTTACCACTTTCCCTTTTTCAGCAGCATATCATTTTCGAGTATGGGGGAGTGTTCCTTTCATTCATTTCTTTCTTATGACCATGTTATTCATCTTCTTTATCATCCATTTCTATTCTTATTCACTCTCACCACCTCCCTTATTCCATGTTGTTTTACACCAAGCATAGAATTCAACAGCTGGTAGCAACCACCTCAATTTTTTTTCTAGCATCGCATGAGGGCATGCTAATTTTTCAGAGAGGGGGAGGAATTGCTACGCATGATGGATGTTTTCAATTTTATTTCTCATTTAAGGCATACAATTTCATTTTTACACAATGCAGAAATTGATTTCCATAATATTTTAAAAAAAAACCATGAACTCAATTCTTGTGATTTCTGGAAAACACAGACGTATCATTAATACAAACCCAGATAATTTCAAGATAAATTGGTTCATAAAATTTCGGAAATCATGCACTCTCAGCTACAGTCATTTTGTTTATATCTCATGATCCATGCATCCATGCCTTTATGATTTTTGGATCATAAAGGCATTCATATATTATAAATTTACTTGCCAAATTTCAACAAAAGCTGGTTTGTAGTTTTTGAGAAAATGGTTAATGAAGTTTGTTGTTACTTGTATCATATTTTGCTGCAACTTCATACATATAGTTGAATGTCAATATAAAAATTGTTATGCCTTCATCAAGATTACTAAAAGTGAATATTCATTAATTAAGGAAGAATTCATTTGTTCTATCCATTTCATGAGCTGAGATGAACATATTTTTATTGCTTGGTTAACATATGGGTTTTTGTCTTTGGGTTGCATGAGGACATGCAATATATTCAGGTTTTCGTTGCATGAGGACATGCAACATATTGAGTGTGGGGGTATGTTGGGCCGTTAATATGCCATTATTATTATCACTTGTGAATGCTTATTCCACCCATTTCTACCATTCTTCATCACATCATTTATTATAATTTATTATTTAAATCCATTTTATGATGATTTATGCTTCTATGAATGAATGTCATTTATTCTCCTTTATTTCTAATAAATTGATAATTATGAATTATTTTATCAATGATAGTTTTAATAAGTTGGTTATAACATTATTCACCATTTTTAGCCTCCAAGATAATTTCCAGATTGAAGATTTGATCATTAAAAGTGCCAACTCAGAAATGCGCTGGAATAAGGAGTGACAGTTTTGCGGTTGAGATTCTAAGCAAATGAAGACGAATCTGGAAAATCCGGAACATGGGTTTTGTCCAGAACGGACCCAATTAACTTTAACAAAGAACGGTTTGCCCAAATTCGGCCTGTGTTGAGAGATTCGCAGAGTTCTTTGAGCACGATTTTCTCAGATCTGTGGTTGCGGCCGTCCTCCAAATCTCAGCTACAAAGCCAAATTCGACTTGCTGTTGTTGAAAGAGGGATGTAAATCTATTTTATTGTTGATCAATTGGTTGGAAGAAATTCAATATTATTATTAGAGATCCTATTTGCTATTTAATTTCTCCACCTTCTGATTATAAAAGGAGAAGCATCTATTGTGTATGGGGGATGGAGGGACTTTTCTTATTGTAATTTGCAGAATTGTGCATCGGCTCTTGTTAAGAGAGTGTGAGTTGTTTGTAAACATTATTAATCCCTGATTAATAAAGGAGTTCATTGTTGTTCCATTTCTCAAGCGCTGGAGTAAAGCACAGCAACGCTTCACCGGTGGTTGAGGGCCCGGCCCTGGTGGAGCGATCTGCTGTTTGTATTTCTATTACTTTATTTCTGTTGTGTGAAGTTCGTTTATTACAATTAAAGAATTGAGTTATTGCTAATTGGAAAAAATATAGAGTCATTGTTATTCCATTCTTTACAAGAAGCATGATTCATGATTCAATTGTTATAAAATGTTGTTTTTCTGTATCTAATTCCAGTTGTTATTCCTTTTGTTTATGAATTACGATAGTTGATTGTTGCGTGGCTGTCGACAGGATTAAAGAGTAGAAATCTAGTTTGCTTGGTTATGAATTGAATTCACAGTTTATTTTACGCTGCTATTCAATTCCTGTTCATTGCTTTTAGATTGATGTTCCTTTCCAGTTTGCGTTTTAGATTTCATTTCCTTTGAGTTGTTTTCACTTGCTTTGAGATCTCTAAATTGTAGAGGGCAGAGCTAATCATTCCAGGTCCCCAGATTTTGTCATCTCACATCGATTTCTAGGGGAAAGAGTTATTACTACTGCATCCCTAATCAATGTCTAGCAAGGTTGTTGTAGTGTAGTCTTTACATTTTTGTCATTTGTAATTAGATTTCTTTTCAAGCAGATTTCTTTTCAAGCATTTATTATTTCTGCATTTGTATTTCTATACTACATCTTCACAAACATTACTCTTGAGTAAACAGCCGCCTCAGACTGAGTACACTCTTGAAACAAAAAGTCGTCCCTGGGTTGATAATTAATGTGAAGGTCATTAGGAGTTAAAAAGACACCTTTTTATCGCTCCACAGTCATAAGTTCATTAATTGACCATTTATCCTTATGTGTGTTGTATGAGATTTTGAAGGGTCTGTATTGGTGTGGAAGAGTGTTCAGGATGTAGTGCACCAGGAAAGACTCTGATATTTCAACCTTGAGTTTCTTCAATTGAGCCACAGCGTCCCTCATTTGCATGATGTGCTCGCGCAAACCTTTCACACTGGTGAGCCTTAGGGATGAGAACTTCATGATTAGGGTGCTTGCTAGTGCCTTGTCTGAAGTGATGAATTGATCATCAATGGATTTCAACAAGTCTCAGACGTTTTCATGCTGTTCAACGGAACCACAAATACCAGTTGAAATTTTAGTCTTAATGAACATCACGCTTAGACGATTAGATCATTCCCATCATTCATAAAGTGTGATGTCTGCTGTAGTGCTGGTATTATTGAGTGTTGGTGGTTCGTCTTTCCTAATAGCATAGTCTATGTCCATCCACCCCAAATGAAGGAGAACTCTCTCCTTCCAGACCTTATAGTTATCTTCCTTTAGTTCAGGGATATCAGTACAAATTTCAGAGAAATTTGCAGGTTGTACAACTGCATAAAATTAAAGATCACATGCTTATGTTAAAATTGAGGCCTAAATAAAAAATTTCATGCTTTACCAATGTAAATCATGCTTAAAATTGAATCTAATGACATAAAAATTGTCTGTGGACTAAATTTTTAATTCAAGAAGATTCAGTTATTCTTTTGAACTTTATGATAAAACTATTAATTCATAACTCCTGTGGGTAAGTTATGAATATTTTATCCTAATTAATTACATAAATATAAAAAAAAATCCTGTGGGATAAAATTGATTATATTTAATATAATTAATATAATTAATATATAATTTTATTTAATTAGAGATGTTGTGGTTATTCTCTAATCAATTAAAATTATATGGATCACTAGACATTATTTTCATAAAAAAATTAACCGATAATTTGCATAAATACAACTACAATATTCATGCATAACATTTAACCATGGGTCTCATATACTCATTCATAATAGCATGTTTTAATTAAACCTTAAATAATTAATTCATGCAAACTAAATACGAGCATATTTTCCAAATTACATATAATTAAACTAAAAAAAAAATTATTATATGCATAAAAATTTAGCAAACATATTTCCAAATAAATGTTTTAATTCAGAAAATTTTAAAAATAAAACATTTAGCCAAACTATGTCTATAATCACCAAGGCAGAGATAAAAATTCTCTGATACCAAATGCAAGCTTAATAACTAAATAATGATTCTTTAATGCGGAATAAAAAATTAAAGAATCTAATAGAAAAAGCTTTAAAAATGCCCAGTAAAAACATAAATACCTCCATCCATTGGTGTTGAAATGATTCTTCAAATCTGTTTTGTATGCAACTGTTTAAAACTCACTAAGATTTTGATCAGGCTTGGTAGAATTCCAAGGTTTCTAAAAAAACTTAAGAACATGCCTTACACACCACAACTGAAGCTTTTCCTTCATGCACAATAATAAAAAACAACAGTAGCTTTGTTTTATCCATGCAGGGAAACCTTTGTCAATGAACCCCGAACTATAATTTATGTACTCAAAAATTCTACAAGACCGAGAATGAAGCTCACATCCGCTATATCAGTATGTGCTTACAACCAATGCAATTATTTTCTTCTTCTCGTGAAGAACACTACAATTAATGATATGGATTTGCATTGCATTGTGAAGGTTTAAAAAACACACGGGTGGATGCAGGGAGAGTCCAACTAAACAATTGCAGCGATAGAGTGAGAGCCACATAAAAATTTGGCAATACCAATAGTCACGTCTATCAACACAGAATTCACTCAAACAGAAAGAAAAAGATACAGAAAAATTGAAGGCACTTCCAAGTTCTGCTCACTCTAATTTGATGGTGTAAAACTAAAAGGGATTGAGTTGGTGAGCTTGGGGACCAAACCTAAATATTTATAGCCTAGCTTCCATCAAGCTTCTGTTGGCTATGTGTCAAGTGTTCCACAGATCATGGTAGAGAACTTGCAGTGGGAGTAATGGACCAGTTCAGTAGCTCCTAACAAGAAATTAATTATTTGTAGTTGATTTCCATAATTTAGGGAAATCACTGCAGCTGATTTCCATAAATTAAGGAAACAACTGCAAATCAGTTTTTTAGAAATTGGCACGTTAGGAGAGGCAGCTTCCAGAAATTAAGCAGTTTTTTTCAGAAATCGAGGGAGCTTAACATTTCAATATTGAAATAAAATGAAAAAGCTTCAAGGCTACTCAAAATATGAAGAGCATGGTGAGGTAAGACAATATGAGGCTTAGTCCCATATTTTTTATATTGATAACTTTCGAATTGGTGCTAAATTATTTTTCATAGATAGGATTGGGGATAGTTTTGAACTAAAATTGCATTGCTTGCCTAGTTATGCACTGAAATAGGACGTTGGGAGTTTACCAATTATATTAATGTTAAAAATTGAAATTCTATTAACCAAGTGGTTCTTTAGGTGAGATATCTGGAGAGTGCTCAATCACTCCATTCAATATATTATTTTTTCATTCAAAACCTCATACATATAGACTTGCACACAAAAAGGATGGTTTGAACCACTCTCTAGATAATAGTATTAAGATCTAATTTTAGAGTCTCAATCTTATCCTCATCACAACAAACATCTAAATCTAACTTTCTCCATTAATTCCAACAATACTAACTAAAGATGAAATATCTTCTCATCGTCATGAAACAATTGCCAATCATCTGAGTATGCTAGACATATAATATTGTTGATGAATACTTTTCAACTCACATTTAGTTGATCCGTGAGGATTTATTCTCTTCATTTTGGGTGATGAACATGCAAGAGTATGTTTCACAACCCAACCAAGTCCAGTCCAAATGGCCAATTGGAGATCTGAAACGAAGCGTTTCATTTCAATTTAATTTTCGTTTTTATTTAAATATAGGTATGGTGCAAGACCAAAGGGAGTGGTGCATTCTAAGCCCCTATCCCCTATTCAGACAAATAATATATTCCCTCTTTTGCCAATACCACCGTCCATTATAATTTAAAAGAGGGGAAAAAAAATCAACATTGGTACATCCACTCAGAATGAAGTAGAGAAGCCTTAAATAAAAATATATATTAATCATATATTAGTTTCCCATACAAATATATATTATCATCCTAAAGACAAATAACACATTCATAAATATATAATATAATCCTACATTGTAAAAATTACATTAAATTTTATAATATTGTTTTAAAGGTTACACATGATGTTGATATTTAAATGTATTTTTTTTCAAATATAAAGAAACACATTAGATATCCACTTATTCTCCGTTATATAATTTTCAAACATACATTTTTAAGAATACATGACTATTATATAATTTCAAAAATATTTTTAAGAATACATAAATTTTCACGTTAAGTGTTTATTGTGACTCAAAAACAAAACAATATGGAGAATTTGTAGTTTTATCCACAAAATTTTGTAACACCAGAATTTAATGACATTTAACTTGAAAATATTCTTAATTTAGATATTAAAGTTATTTTAATTAATATGATTAACAAGCATGTTAATTAAGCTATGAATTAAAGCTTTTATTTTTTTAATAAAGATTGAATTATGGTATGTTTCCATAAGTCTATTGGTAAAAGTTTTCCAAGACTCCAAAGTAGTTGATTAAGTAGTTACTGGCAGTTTCATGACTTGAGGCTCGAACAACTATGCATGGATGAATTTGTAACTAAATTTACTTCCTTGTTGTGATATGTACCATATTTGAAGGATGAAAAGGAAAAATTAAAACGATCCTTGAGCACCCTACTTGCATCTATGAAGGAGAAAATGGAGTTTGTAAACCCAAATACCATGGATCAAGTGATTAGAAAAGCACATATGTGCTATCAACAATCCAAGGTAAAAGGAGAAGTTGGATGGAGTTACCTCCTACGAAAAGGCAGAGAGGTAATTCAAATTTAAAAATAGCAGATCTGGTAATTTTAAGGGTGCTGCCAAAAATTCAGCAAATAGACAGTCAGTAAGAAACCAACAGAGAACGAAGTGGTGAGCAGAAGACCGACCCACTAAAGCATCTAGTAGATCATATCATGGACATACCCAGAAACCTCCATTACAGTGTTGGGGATATGGTGAGGCACATTATTATAAGAATTTCCTTCAACGTGGAAGAAACGAAACTGCAACTAATGTGCAAGAAGCAACTACTATGGGGGACTTGGCAAGAAATATATACAGAATCAATGCTGCACTTGAAGATCGAAAAGCGGATTATGAGACAACCATGATAGAATTGGAAGGTAAGATGTAATCCCACCCTGTATCTATTTTGGATGATCATGCTGCTAGTTTAAGCTATGTAAATCCTAGGATTGTGGAAAAATGTGACTTATAGAACCAAAATTTTAAAAATCCTTGGCTAGTATAGTTGGCCACTGGACCAAAGAGAAGAGTTAATACCAGTGTTTCCAAATATCCCCCAGAAGTTGGAAACCAACATATATAGGTTGAATTAAATATTCTACCTTTAGGCTCCTACGATATATTACTCGGGATGGACTGGTTGGAAGTGCATTGGTCACTAGTGGACTGCAAGGGTAAAATTATTTATTATAAGGCTAAAGATGGAACACTTCAAGAGTTGCAAGGAATTAAAAATCCACTTCAGTCGCATCCTATTACTACATCTCAATTGGGAAAATGCATTAGAAAAGTGTTTCAAATCTATGCGATTTAGGTAGGATTTTCTAACTCTAAAGCTAAGGCTCCTATGATGGAAAATATACCTGTGGTGCAAGATTTTATGGATTTATTTCCAGAAAACATACCAAGACTGCCACCAAAGAGAAATGTAGACTTTACCATCGAACTAATGCCACGGGAAGCACCGGTATCACGAGCACCATACCAAATGAGTGTGCTTGAATTGATAGAACTGAAATTGAAATTACAAGAATTGCTGGACAAAGGATATATTTGACCTAGTGTGTCACCTTGGGGGGAACCAATGTTGTTTGTGAAGAAGAAAGATGGTACAATGCCAATGTGTATGGACTACAAATAGCTTAATAAACTAACTGTTAAGAACAAATACCCACTACCTCGAATCGATGATCTTTTCAACCAAGTAAAAGGGGCAACTATTTTTTCAAAAATAGATCTAAGATCTGGGTATCATCAAATACGGATAAAATATGAATATATTTACAAAAAAACCTTCCGAACGAGATATGGGCGTTATGAATTTGTGGTTTTACCATTTGGATTGACCCACGCACCAAAAACATTCATGAGTTTGATGCATTACGTATATCATCTATATTTGGATAAATTTGTCCTAATTTTTCATAGATGATATATTAATCTATTAAAATAATATGGAGTAACATAAGGAACATTTGCTATAGTGCTAAAAATGTTGAGAGACCATCAACTATATGTCAAATTCAGCAAGTGTGACTTCTATAAAGAGAAATTACAATATTTAGGCCATGTCATTTCGGCTGAAGGAATAACAGTAGACCCTAAAAAGATAAATAATATTATGGAATGGAGGGTCCCTAAAAACGTAGCAGACATACGATCCTTTATGGGACTCGTTGGTTATTATCGGTGTTTTATAGAAGCATTTTCAGAAATTTCATTTCCCATAACGTACTTGCAGTGGAAGGGGATAATATTTCATTGGACTAGTGAATAGAAATCTAGTTTTGAAAATTTAAAACAATTGCTGACCAGAGCCCCTGTTCTGAAAGTGGCAGATCCAAATTAGAGTTTCAAGTTTGCTCTGATGCAAGAAAAGAAGGAGTAGGAGCGGTGATGTCACAAGACGAGAAGGTTGTGGAATATTAATCTAGAAAGTTGAAATATCATGAACAATTATACTTTGAATATGATTTGGAGTTGACCGCAGTGTTTCATGCACTCAAAATATGGAGGCACTACTTATTGGGTAAAAGTTTTATGCTAAAAACTGACCACAGCAGCTTGACTAGCTATTTTAAACAAGTTGATTTGAACGCTCGCCAGGCTAGGTGGAATGCATTCCTAAAATAATTCGACTTTCAAATGTAGGACGTTAAAGGAAAACAAAATTGATTTGTTGATATGTTAAGTAGAAAATTTCATTATGTATATGAATTATAATTTAATGATGAGGATTTCAAGTTCCAGTAACAGGTGACAGAGGCTACAGCAAAAGATCCTGAATACCAGTTTCTATGGCAGCAAACACAAGATACAAAAGATCAAGGAAAACAATTGGACTATACCATCACTAAAGAACAACTACTGATATTTTGATGAAAGATATATATTCATAATCAACTAAGTTTAAAAGGGAAAATTCTAGATGAGTATCACAAAATTTCATATTATGGACACCTTGGCTATCATAAAATGTTAACAACCATCAGAAAATATTATTTTTTCCCTGGTATGTGAAAAGCCATCGCTTAATATTTGGCTAAATGTTTGGGATGTCAACAGGTGAAATTTGAGCATCAGCACCCAGCTAAATTATTGCAACCCATACCAATACCAGAGTGGAAGTGGGAAGTGATATCGTTGGATTTTATTATTGGCTTACTAAAATCAAAGAGACACAATGACTCTATAATGGTAATGGTTGATCTGTTGAAGAAAGCAACTCATTTTATTCCTATACAGTCCAATTCTAAAACTATACAGATTGCTGACATATTCATGAGGGAGATATGCACATTACATGGTATACCAAAAATAGTCATCTTAGACAGAGATTTGAACTTTAAATTGGATTTTTGGAAGGCATTATTTACCATACTAGGCACACAAGTCCAATTCAGCATGACATATCATCTGCAGACAGATGGGAGAAGAGAATGGGTAAGCCAGATACTAGAGGACATGCTACGAATGTATGTAATGTAGAAACCCACAAAATGGGAAGATTATTTGTATCTTGTGGAATTTTCCTACAACAATGGATATCATAAATCTCTTAAGATGACCCCATTTGAAGCTCTATATGGAAGACAATGTCGGACACCCATTAATTGGAGTAGTCCAGAAAAAAAACTAATCCTTGGAATGGAAATGCTGGCTAAGATGGAGTGTGAAGTCAAGAATATTTGACAAAATTTAAAGACTGCCCATGATAAACAGAAAGTGTATGTGGATCAAAAAAGGACATATCAGGATTTTGAAGTGGGTGATCACGTTTATGTGAGATTTAGACCTAGGAATAGTACGCAAAGGTGGACTACCTATGCCAAGTTGGCTCCCCGATTCTGTGGACCCTTTCAAATTTTGGAAAGGGTGGGGTTAGTAGCCTACTGGCTAGATTTACCAGGACACAAACAAGTGCACAATGTGTTCCATGTGTCTGTGATAAAAATATACATACATGATCTGAAGCATGTAATACATGGGCAAAATATTTAGGAACGAATGGAATGGGAATTAAAACCTCTAAGGAAGATAAATGACTTCTTATTAATTTAAACTTGTGTTGGTTGTAGGTCGAACCAGAGGGAAAATTCCTTGTAGAACCTCAATGAATTATTGATCAGAGAGAAATAATGCTCAGGAGGCAAGTCGTCACCCAAGTTAAAGTGCCATGGAAACACTTTAGCCTAGAGGAGGAAAGTTGGGAAGATGAAAACTTTGTATGGGAGGCATCTCCAAAACTGTTCACTCGAATGGAATAACACCGAGGAAGGTGTTTACCTTAAGCGAGGCAAGCTGTAGCACCTGAATTTAATGACATTTAACTTAATGAAATTTGTAATTTAGATATTTAAGTTATTTTAATTAATATTATTAACAATCATGTTAATAAAGTTACGAATTAACGCTTTTCTTTTTTAATAAAGATTTAATTATGGTATGTTTTCGTAAGTCTGATGGTAAAAGTTTTCCAAGACTCCAAAGTAGTTGACTAAGCAGTTACTTGAAGTTACCTTTTCTCTGGGGATAAAAGGAAAATCCTACATGAGGAAATGGGTTCTGTGCAAGTGATATGAACAGCTAGGGAGCTGAAAGGGGAGAGTATCCAAAGCTAGTGGAAAACCGATGGAACTCTGCTACCTATTACAGGAGATGAGACTCGACAGAAGTCCTAAGGTCTACCTCCTTGAAACACTATTGTGAAATCTACTTTGGTGAGGAGCATGGGGGGAGCTGAGGACGTCATAACCTTGCTCAAGGTTGGGCAGATGCCATTAGTTTCACTTAGTTGAGATAAGTAAACTAGTCAGGAAAGAAAAAGGAAATGAATATTTTTAATATGTTCAATCTTAAAAATAGAATTTATGAGAATGTGAATATCTGTTGCAGAGGTAGAAATAGAATTTTAAGTATGTGATTATCTATATTTACAAGGAGTAGAAAGATTCAGTGAATATGAATTGAAACAATTTTTATTCCTTGAAAAATATTACTGTAAAATGAGGTTTCTAAGGGAATGCATATTATAAATGTTTCTAGTTAATATTTGAAGGAAAACGGTAACCATTAGCAGGTTGGACTGTTAGTCCCCTTGGGAAAAGAACCCAAAATGGACAGTCTGACTGTCGTGCATATGAAAATAACTAATACATGGATAGAGGATAAACCATCTCAATATGGTTTGGTCACCTATGTAGATTATTTCTATCACCACGAACATATAACATAATTTCCAGGAAAATATAAGACAGAGAAAGAAAGAACTATCATGGAAATGAAGTACTAAAAAAATAGAATATGAAAATCTATATAGCAGTATTTATAGGTCTATTTATATTCTTTAAAAATACGAATTTATATAAAAATAAAGTACATTTTCTCAGGTTATAAATAAACAAAAAATAGAGAATTGTAGTTTCGGAAAGTAAAAACTCTCGTTATAATTCTCTTTCGAATAAATAGGAAAGGAACCAGATGGAAAGACATATATGGAATTGTAAATATATGAAATATAGCATGAATAAATAAAATTGGGACATACAACCCAATAAATATAACTAAATAGTAAATAAAAGCTTAAATATGTAATAATTGAAATGGGTCTTTTGAATAACCATGAAATGAGCCTATTGACTAGAGAATGAACACCGGTCAAGCTGGTTCTGCAAATATACATACATACATACATACATATATATATATATATATATATATATATATATATATATATATATATATATATATATATATATATATATATATATATATATATATATATATATATTAACATTTAATAATACGGTACCAGACACAAATATAAACCCTAAACCCCTACTTTCAGAATATAGTTGTGGTGGTAGTGCCGACACACAGTAAGGCCATGGTTGTGAGGAAAAATATAAATGCATGGTGATTAGCTTAAAAATGGAAGTAATAAAACTGTGGAGACCCTTATTAGTATTTTTACAATAAGGAAATCACCATTAAATACATGTTGTGTGCAAAACATAAAACTGGAAAACTTTAATATGTATATATAACAATCTCAAAATTTCTCATACCCTCGAAAGGGGACTAGAACCCAAAATTTAAGAATACATAACTTGAATAACCCTCATTCTTTAACCATTAATAGAAATTTCTGAGACAAAATAGGGAGGCTATCCTGGACTAACTTGTGCAGCTGTAAGGGAGCAAAAACCATCAGTTGGGTATGTCGCAGGGTACACAAAGACATTGTGGGTACATAGGGTTGAGAATGTATCTGCGTGACAAGTGAAATAATCAATAACAATGGGATAAAAGAATGTAAATACTATAAATATCTCCAAGAACAAGGAGAAATATTACCTCGAGACGAACAAGCAGCGAGTTCCTCACACCTGTTCCAATTTTTAAACCTATTTTGTTAAAAACAGAAAGTGGAGGAAAAATGATTGAAAAAAGCATAAATCTCAAGATGGGAACAAAAATTATTTAACTCACCCTTGTCAAAATCCATTGAGAAAAACCATTCAAAATTAATTCCAGTTCGGAGAACATAGTGGTATCATAGGTCTGAAGGTTATGCTGTCGTCGAGCTAGTTGATTGCACAAGTGTCCCAACAAACATCCATGAAGCCCTCAGTAACTGTGTAGAAGTGGCGCACACAATATAATGTGTTGAGCGCAAAGGATAGCATGAAGGATAAGAAACGAGCCATGGTCTTACCATAGCCATAACGTTGAAATGGACAAACGAGCTACTGGAGTTGCAGAGCACAACAACCAAAAAAACAGTACCAAATGAAGAATGCAGTTAGGGTTCGAGGGTAGGGTAATACCCTAACCACCCCTGGAACGCTATTAGCCATAGATAAAAACTCAAATTGACTGTGGATTGAGGGCCACGTGTCTCCATATCCCAATGCATTGTCATATCAAGTTACGATAGATCTAGGAAAACATAAATATAAATCCAATCATTTATTAACTTATGCCAATGGTAGAATAAATCAATCCCGAGATTATTGTATTTAAAATGAAAATCCAAAGTTACATAAAAAATGTTGATCAACCTTGGTGCGGGTGAAAAGGTTAACACAGGGACTCAAAAACTATATAATTGTGTTATGTTTATATTATATGGAATGATGGCTATTTGATTTCCCGATATGAAATTATTATGTATAGTATGATTGTCTATGGTATAATATATGTGTCAATCATAGTTCCTAATTTTTGTCACAACATTGCTAATGTTTGGTGGAAGATGGTAGAATTAACTCTTAGCATTGCAATTAATCTTTTCTTGAAGTAGATTTTAGAAGTAATTTAGACTTGAAGGTTATAAGTAATTTTTTTTTATTATGAAAGGTAAATGTCATGAATGGACATTACAAATTCTTATAAGGAAAATCATTGTTTACCATTTCATACATATCACTTTTTTTTTTCTAGTTTTTTTCATCAATATCTATCATTCATTAGATTCTTTTTTAGTGAGCTTACGACTTTTACTTAAATTATTTAAGTACTAATTCTTTTCTTTTTTTAATTATTTTTTTTTATTTTTTTTTGTAATTAGGTTGAGCTTAGGCCGAGGCCATCCTCCTTATTGGTTGTAAGAAGACAAATCCATGCACTCTAGGATGTTGGAAATGTTGTCATTGATGGCAAAGGAGCACAAAGGAGGAACACCTAAGGCAGAAAAAAGGCAAAGAGAGTAGCATAGCAGCAAGATGTAGAGAGGGTTGAGCAGCAGAGACAGGGTCATTTAAATAAGCAGAGGCATCAAAAGGAGAATTAAGAAGTAGCATCAGTCAAGGAGCAGATGAAACAAAGAAAGAAACACAACTAAGGCAGAGGCAGAGGCAGTGAATATAAAGGCAGATCCGTTATCACAACAGTAGAGGCAGAGGCACAACGAAAGGCAAAGGCAGAGGCAAAGGCAGAGCCGTTATTCTGAGAATCACTACCCCAGCTGGTAGATACACTAAACATAAATTCCGGGAACCGTAACCTAGGCAGAAGGATAAATAATATTCTAAGAATCTTAACCCAAGTAGCAAAGTATATATGTATAATTCTGAGAATCGTGACCCAAGCCGGAGGATATATATATATATATATATATATATATATATATATATATATATATATATAATGAAGTTGGTATGTGGATATATATATAAGGTGGATAACTAAAAACCTTATGTAAGTGCTTGCATATAAATGAAAGTTAATACGCAAGTGGGACCCCATATAACATTCCGAGAATCACAACCCAAGCTGGAGGATACATTAGAACTGAAGCGGAACCATATATATATATATATATATATATATATATATATATATATATATATATATATATATATATAGCGCGAGATCTAAAGAACCAAAGGTTCTATCAAAAGAAAAGTACCACATGGTGGGACCCTCATCAATCGCATCGGAAAAAAGGTTGGCAGCAGATCATATGAACAGAAAGTTGCGATTGAGATTGAAGCCTAGACCCGATGGGCGTATAAACTGTGATTAAGATGTATTTGAATTCCACCCTAATCGCATCGGAGCATCGGAGTATAGGAATATCGGAACATGCAACTAAAAGTTGCGATTGCGATTAATCGCAATCGGAGTAATCGCATCGCATCAGATTGGAGTAATCGCATCGGCACATTTAAATGAACAGTGGCCAATCGCATCGGAGTAAAATCAGGACATCAGAACAACTCAATGGAGGTCGTGATTGCGATTAATCGCAATCAGAAATATTTGCAAGGTGTTTCATTGCATCGGATCGGAGTGATCGCATCGGAGCATCGAAGCATAAGGAATATCAGAACATGCAACTAAAAGTTGCGATTGCAATGAATCGCAATCAGAATGATCACATCGCATCAGAGAAACAAACATTAGATTCAAATGATCGTTGTGGGGCCTGATCCTTTCAAATATTAGAGTTTGTGATTTGATTTATTCTGGATTGGATCGTAATATAAGACCAAAGGCTTATCTAAGGTTTTACAACATTTGATCGCAATATATGAATATAAAGTGGCCAATACATAATGTGATTTATTATAATGTACGGTGGAGATGATTTGACTCACTATATGGTGGGCCTTTTCTAATCGCATTGGCAGAAATCAGAAGAGAAAATCATAGGGGTATTTTGAATGTTGCGATTGTGATTGACATACATGAGTGGAGTATAGCTGGCATGTGGGGTCCATCCAAAGATAAGACTAAGAACAGGTTTTCTCCAAGTAAATTAATCCAAAGCTAAAGAGGAAAGGAAAGCACCGAGGCACATATATATGATACATACATATTTCCAGTATGTGGACAGTAATGCATCGCATCGGAAGACAGACCAAGTTCAACAAGTGGGCCCATAAGGGCATTCTAAGTATTAAAACGTTTTATTATGTGTATAATGCTAAGAGTTGAATTTCACAGTTACACGTATGTAGTGGTTGCACCACGACAAAGAACAGGAGAGCTAGCAGAGCGAAAAAAAAACAGACACAGTCAAAGAAAAGACAAATTCGCAGTGAGCCAAGAGGTTGAATGAGTGAGCTGGAGTTTTCATTGTAATTGAATGTAATTGATTTTAATTTATATTGTTGTGATGCATTGGCAAGTCTCCAGAAGAGAACAAATATCCCACTGTAATGTTATATTGGTACCTACAGTTATATTTTCTGAATGAGTGGATAAAAGAGATGAGAAGGCAGAAGGCAAAGAGACATGGATGTCCATTTCAAATTTCCTGTAGAATAGAAACAACCATGAAGCTGTTTTGTATAAAACAGGGTAATATCTAAGGGGAGAAGGTTGAAGAAAATAGAATGAGAGAATAAGAGAGTGTGCAACAGAATTGAAGAAAGTTAAAGAAAATAAGAAAGCTACAAGAGGTTAGAGAGAGTGAGTGAAGAGAATGCAGAAATGAAGTAGTGAGGCAGAGAAGAAGGAGGAGCTGAGAAGAGAAGAAGGAGAATCTAATAGAGAATCTAAGAAGATGCAGAGATGATACAGGGCAGATATGAGAATAGATGAATAGCAGAGCATATGGAACAGAACATAGCTGATATCCAAGGTAAATCAACAAGTGTTTCTCTTTTGAAAGAGTAAGGAAGTTGGAGCTTCCCTATCAATTTGTAGCTTGATAGATGTCAGTTGTAGCTGACTGAGGTAGGAGCCTCCTATAGGTTGGTGCCTGCAGAAAATAGATGGGAGTTGGTGCTTCCACATCAAGTTGTAGCTTGATAAAATGTTAGTTGTAGCTGACTGAGGTTGGAGCCTCCTGTAGGTTGGTGCCTGCAGAAAATTGATGGGAGTTGGAGCTTCCTTGCAAGTTGTAGCTTGCAGAATTGAGGTTGGAACCTCCTGTAGGTTGGTGCCTACAGAAAATCAGTGGTGAGAGGGAGTTGGAGCTTGCCTTTGCATCACAACAATAATAAGATGTGGTTTTCTCCCTTTATGGGTTTCCACTTATATCTGGTGTCTCTGTGCATGATTTTTATGTGTTGATGTGGTTTATCTCATCTGCTTAATACTTGCTACTCTCATATTAAATCTATTGTTACATTATATTAATACTTGCTGCTCACATTCTAAGACTACTCACATATTAAGTTGAACATGAAATGAAAGTGTAAATAAGTTTTAATGAAAAAGTTTTAAAAGTCCATGAATGTGTTAAACTGATTCACCCCCCCCCTCTCAGTTTAACTAAGGGTTCAACAATTGGTATCAGAGCTGGTTCCTTTGGTGTAAGCTTAATAGCTTGAAGGAGATCTGGTTGAGTCATGGACTATCAAAATGCACCTGTGTTAAATACAACAAACTTTCCTGAATGGAGAGATAAGGTTAAAACATGATTATTGGCTTATGAACCTAAAGTATGGAAGCTTGTATGTGATGGTTACTGCACAGACTCCCCCATGGTGAAAGAACAATAATGGAATTCCAAGGCAAAATGTGTGATATATAACATTCTTAATAACAAGGATCTTGAGTTAATAATGGATTTAACTTCAGAAAAAGAAATCTAGGACAGACTGCATTTCATGCATGGAGTAGACAATGAGGATTGCATTGTCAAGAAGGAGAAGAGAATTAAGAAAAAGAGAAATTCATGTCAAAAAGAAGATGTTCAATCAAATGAGGTACCTGCCAGTGTGAATGGTAGTAAGAGCCATGAAGAAATTGCAGCTGAAGAAAAATCCAAACTTGACACAGCTCTGACTGAAATAAAAAAAATTGAATAATGAAAACAAAGACCTTAAGAGATTGGTACAAATATGTGATGAGAAAGAATATGAAGATAGGAAAGAAATTATTGGCCTGAAGACACAGCTTGAAGAGGCAAAGAAAATAGAAGACACTCTACTGCAACAAATGAAAGAGAAAAATATGGAATGTGAGAGACTGGAAGAAGAAGTAGTGAGCCTAAGAAAGAAATTAGAAAAATCCCAAAGAGAATTATTAATGAATACTCCTCAAATGAAAAGCTCTGAACAACTGGACCAAATTCTAAATGCTCAAAGGTCTCCTCTCATAAAGGCTGGGATAGGATATGAAGGAGAAACCAGTAAGTCCAAGGCAGAAGATAACAATAAAATCATCTTTGTAAAAGCTGTAAAGGACAGTGAAGCAGCTCAGCAGATTACTACAAAAATAGAAGCCAGCAAGAACAGGATGTGTGAAGAAACAAATAGAATCAAGCAGCAACATGGTAGGACAGAGAATGAGAAGATGAAACAATCAGCTGCTAAAGGCTCATATGCTCCTGAAGATGAATTGAATAAATTTGGAAGATGTCAAAGGAGGTTCTTTCCTCCTATGAAAAATATCACATGTTTTACCTGCCAAAAAAAAGGACATATTGCAACATGTTGTAAGACAAAGCAAACCCAGTCCAACCTGCAAAAGATGCAGCAAACAAGAAGAACACCTCAAGCAAGCAAAGGGAAAAGGCAATCTTCCACCAGGTACACAAATCATTTCCATGGCTATTGTTATGCATGCAATAATTTTGGACATAAAATTGTTGATTGTAAAATGTATTCAAGAAGAGGAAAAAAATATTATACATCAGCTCAAATGCACCTTGGTCAAATTAGATGTTATGTATGCCTCAATCGTGGTCACAAAGAAAAAGACTATAAACTGCCATATATATTAAAAAACTCCAGACAGATGATGAAATCCAATCAAATCAAACAAAGCTATGCATCAAAAGGGAGTGCAGACATTATGAAGAACCCCAATAAAGTATGGAAGGAAAAGAAAAATAGGGAGCCTATTATCTTAATAACATAATGAATCTTCCATAGTCTCAAGGGGAGCTGCTCTAGGAAGCAAAGAAAAAATCCATCCAGTGACAAATATGAAGCAACATCCTAGGGGGAGAGCAGTTCAGATATAGACCCCATGAAAGTAGTCTAAGCATAGCACCTTAGAATGAGAATAGTTATAACATCAGGAATGCACAACACAATTTTCTCCAATAGAGAACTATAGAGGAAGAAGCACAAAATAGCCAAAAGGTTGATGGAAGGAGAGAAAGCAGAAAAAGGCCTTAGGAGTAGAGAGAACATCAGTTATGAACAGCTAAGAAGACATCAACACATTAAGTGGTGATCTCACTGTGCATCACAGTGCTGGAATTAACAATGAATCACATTAAGAAGATTGATTAAGAAAAGAGTCTACTATCTTGATGTTAGTACATCATTGATCTATGAAAAGTCCCCTTGGAGGAATGAAGTCAAATAAGTGACAAATATTTGAGTAATATTCCCATGAAGAGTCTTAGGAAATGAATTGAAGATGTCTTCCCTAAGATCACTATGTTAGAACAGTTGAATTGTATGTAAAGCAGCAATGGTTCTGGAGCAGTCCTAGAAAAGAAAATGTTGTGGCTTCCTCTGAACAAAATGACAGAAAAAGAAAAATATTAATGAGGCCAAGATCAGATTCAGTATATTGATGATTGTTGTTGAAAACAGTGGAGAGCTCAATAATAGCATTTATGAAGGATGTCTTAATTATGGGTAAATGTGCAAGCTAAAGTGAAACCTTTGCATGGTTTATCAAAGTAATATCAATTGGTGTTTAGGTACAAGCAGCATGCTTATCAACATATTACCAAGCATTATCAATGGAGCAACAGTATGATACAGGTTCACGGGATCAAAGAACTATTGAAGGTGCAGAGTGGGTATCTTTAAGTGTTCAACATTGCATGGGTATGATGAGACTTTGTAATTCGGAGTACAAATGGCTCCTATGTGCAATTATGTTTAACTCTGTAAATGGATTTACTGTGGAGTATAGCGTGTGAGGTTATATATATACTAAGGAAATTACAGTCATAATACAGTGAACCCGCAAAGGAAATTGTGAAATTAGGTGATGGCACAATAATAATTGTATGGGAAATGCTCTGAATGAATTTCTGTGTAGAGGTTTTGTGGTCGCTATTGGTGAAGTCAAGTTTAAAACTTCTGGGTTGAAGTATTAAATTGATTTGATATGTTACGAATTTGGGCTGGATTCATATAATCTATTTTATGAAGAAATTATGTATTTTATGGTGAATGTACATTACTGTGGAAGTGAGTAGATCGAAAAATCCAATGCGTGCGTAGCCTTTTTGGAGTATCACATTGCAGAGATTGTGAAATTAGATCGACGGAACAACACTAGGGAATGGTGCCTCAAAGGCACAGGAGAGGAAACCTTTATGGTGCGACGGCTGGATCGATCGTAAGGCTCTGTCTCACACACCAGAACTTGGAATAGAACGTTACCGTGAAGTTCTAGGGTTGAATTTATATACGACTTTTATTGTAATGGGATTTACATTGAGGTCACAAAAATAAGAAGATCGAAGGTGCGTTTGGTGCAACTAGAGCACAAAACCAAATCGAAATGTTCAGTTTGTAAGAGGATTGTATAAATGCATTGATCAAATGACTAAGGAATTTTAGAAAGAAGAGGAGTTCAACTCTATTCGAACTGGTGGAAGACCAAACAGATTGACCCTTGGATCGACCGATGGAATGGTTGATGGCAGAGTTCGGCGAAATGGTGCATTGAGGAGTTAGACAGAACCAGGAGTGAGTAACTGGAACCATGAGGTATGAACAGTGACAACGGGTTTGGAACACCACACAGTTTTCATTGCACCACCTTCGATGGGCAAGCGGTTTTCAAGAAATCGGAGTGATTCCATAGAGCGGCTGACACGTGGCATACGGAGGGACCCCAAAACCGCTTTCACTGCGCGCCATCGCACATTATCATTCATGCAAGTAACTCAAGCGATATCCGTCAGATCGTGTGGAGCGAGGCGACGTGCTCTTTGTCGTCGGATGAAAAGGGAAACATAACGCCAAGGTACGTTATCTAAAGGTGGGCCCGAACATTCGTTTAAATTGAATTCGAAGTTCAAGAAAGGGTCATATATGTTGCATGGTTCACTTTATAATATGAAGCGTTGTGATATTATTGGTATATATATATATTATATGATAAGGCGCATTTGAATGTTTTATGTAATGTGTTGGCTCAGATATGAAATACGCTGATATGGTGAGGTTATTAAAGTATTTGCATATGCGTGAGGCCTAATCAATAGCGAGTATATGCAGAGACTTCTATGTAATGGCGTGGCCAAAATATTTGAATATTAATCTGAAATTTTATACGTTGGGTTTTTTTATTATGGTTTAAAAACAGTTTTGAAGATGCCAAGAGTTGATTAAACCAAAGGTTCTATAGTAAAAACTATTCAAAAGGCGTTTTCACTTTGAAGACTTTGGAATATGTGGGTCCCGATATATATGGCCCCGTATGAAATATTGTAAATATTGAAATATGAATGAATTTATACGTATGGTTTTATAACCATGGAAAAATGAAGTTTCCGCATTAATTCAAGTTTGCCCAGATTTAAAATCAGTTGTTATATTAAAAGATAGTTATATGTACAACAGTTACACAACTGCAATGAAAGAGAGATTGATTACTGACATACATACCTCCTTATGTCATAAATGAATTGCATGGTTGATAAGTGAGATTGAAAAATACATTGAATGTATCCTACTTCAAGGTTTTGTTTTGAAAGTACATTATGCAAGAAGTAAAAGCATTTGATCTCTTAGATAAAATTCTAGTTGATTCATTGATCATATCAGTAACAAGGACCTGCAGCTATTAAGTGTAATATTATTATCAGCATCCTAGCTCAAATCATCACCAATAGGCAAGAGAAGTGAACCACAACTATAAAATACATATTGGCTTCATCACAATTGAACAAATGTTGTACTACAGATGAGTATTGCAGAAGAAGACATATTCCATCCACAATCTTCCTCAAGAGAAATGTATTAGCGCACTACATCAGATAGAGACTAAAGTATATTTGAAGCATTATCAGTATTTTAGGTTTAATCCAGTGATGCATCCCTGATTAGATAAATCTGGTACAATGTGTTCTATGAAGTGTCATTATCCTCACTTTCAGCTTTCTACAAGTGAAAGGAGTATGTGCTTTGGGATTGTATCAACTTGCAGTGTACATTCAACATCAAAAATCCTCAAAGTGTTCTCTCAATAAGTCTTGTACACTAGTCTGGAGTAGCAAGGTACAAAGTGAGAAGAAGGTGGTCTAAAGACAAATCAGAGAGAAGAAATGCAAAGACATAATCTACACTGAGAAATGTGCAACCCTTTGCCATTGATGTCAAAGGGGGAGGAAAATCAGATAGACAGAGGAAGCATTGGATTATTGGTGGATGTGTTGCCATCAATGCCAAAGGGGGAGACTGTTGGAAATGTTTTCATTGATGGCAAAGGAGCACAAAGGAGGAACACCTGTGGCAGCAACAAGGCAAAGAGAGCAGCATAGCAGCAAGATGTAGAGAGGTTCGAGCAGCAGAGACAGGGTCATTTAAAGAAGCAGAGGCAGCAAAAGGAGAAGTAAGGAGTAGCATCAGTCAAGGAGCAAATGAAACAAAGAAAGAAGCACAGCTAAGGCAAAGGCAGAGGCAGTGAATATAGGCGAGCCGGCGTTATCCCACGATGAGCGGGCATGGCGAAAGGCAAAAAGCGAGAGGCAAAAGCGAGGCTGTTATTGGAAAGTAATCACTATACCCCGAGCAATGGATACACTAAACATAAATTCTGAATACCCCAGGGGAAGATGCCCACCTTGAATCTCTTTGTTATTATTTGGTGAACCTTCTTTCTGAGTGCTCCTAAAAGCTGGGTACTTTGTATTCAGATCATCCAAGTAGGACCCCACATAAAATTCCGAGAATCACAGCAAGTGGAGGATCACATTAGAGCGAAGTGGAAATATATATATATATATATATATATATATATATATATATATATATATATATATATATATATATATATATATATATATATATATATATGTATATGTATGTATATCTATATGTAGCGCGAGATCTAAAGAACCAAAGGATCAAAAGAAAAGTACCACATGGTGGGACCCTCATCAATCGCATCGGAAAAAGGGTTGGCAGCAGATCATATGAATAGAAAGTTGCGATTGCGATTGAAGCCCGGACCCGATGGGCGTATAAACTGTGATTAATATGTATTAGAATTCTGGCCTAATCGCATCGAAGCATCGGAGTATAGGAATATTAGAACATGAAACTAAAAGTTGCGATTGCGATTAATCACGATCGGAGTAATCGCATCGGATCGGATCAGAGTAATTGGATCGGCACATTTAAATGAACAATGGTCAATTGCATCGGAGTAAAAGCAGGACATCGGAACAACTCAATGGAAGTCGCGATTGCGATTAATCGCAATCGGAAATATTTGCAAGGTGTTTCATTGCATCGGATCGGAGTGATCGCATTGGAGCATCAAATCATAAGGAATATCGGAACATGCAACTAAAAGTTGCGATTGCAATGAATCGTAATTGGAATGATCACATCGCATCGGAGAAACAAACATTAGATTCAAATTATCACTATGGGGCCCGATCCTTTCAAATATTAGAGTTTGTGATTCGATTTATTGTGGATTGGATCGTAATATAAGACCAAAGGCTTATCTAAGGTTTTACAACATTTTATCGCAATATATGAATATAAAGTGGCGAATACATAATGCAATTTATTATAATGGACGGCAGAGATGATTCAACTAACTATATGGTGGGCCTTTTCTAATCGCATCGGCAGAAATCAAAAGAGAAAATCACAGGGGTATTGTAAATGTGGCGATTGCGATTGACATACACGAGTGGAGTATAGCTGGCATGTGGGGTCCATCCAAAGATAAGACTAAGAACAGGTTTTCTCCAAGTAAATTAATCCAAAGCTAAAGAGGACAGGAAAGCACCGAGGCACATATATATGATACATACATATTTCCAGTATGTGGACAGTAATGCATCGCATTGGAAGACAGAACAAGTTCAGCAAGTGGGCATGTAAGGGCATTCTAAGTATTAAAATGTTTTATTATGTGTATAACGCCGAGAGTTGAATTGAACAGTTACACGTATGCAGTGGTTGCACCACGGTAGAGAATAGGAGAGCTAGCAGAGCGAGAAAAAAAATAGACACAGTCAAAGAAAAGAAAAATGCACAGCGAGCTAAGAGGCTGAATGAGTGAGCTGGAGTTTTCATTGTAATTGCATGTAAATGATTTTAATTTATATTGTTGTGATGCATTGGAAAGTCTCCAGAAGAGAACAAATATCCCACTGTAATGTTAAATTGTTACCTACAGTTATATTTTCTGAATGAGCAGATAAAATATACGAGAAGGCAGAAGGCAAAGAGACATGGCTGTCCATTTTGAATTCCCTGTAGAATACAAACAAACATGAAGCTATTTTGTATAAAACAGGGTAATATCTAAGGGGAGAAGGTTGACGAAAATAGAATGAGAGAAGAGGAGAGTGTGCAACAGAATTGAATAAAGTTAAAGAAAATAAGAAAGCTGCAAGAGGTTAGAGAGAGTGAGTGAAGAGAATGCAGAAATGAAGCAGTGAGGCAGAGAAGAAGGAGGAGCTGAGCAGAGAAGAAGGAGAAGCTGATAGAGAATTTGAGAAGATGCAGAGATGATACATGGAAGATATGAGAATATATGAATAGCAGAGTAGATGGAACAGAACAGAGCTGATATCCAAGGTAAATCAGCAAGTGTTTCTCTTTTGAAAGAGTAAAGAAGTTGGAGCTTCCATATCAAGTTGTAGCTTGATAGATGTTAGTTTTAGCTGACTGAGGTAGAAGCCTCCTGTAGGTTGGTGCCTGCAGAAAATAGATGGGAGTTGGTGCTTCCGCATCAAGTTATAGCTTGATAAAATGTGAGTTGTAGCTTACTGAGGTTGGAGCCTCCTATAGGTTGGTGCCTGCAAAAAATTGAAGGGAGTTGGACCTTCCTTGTAAGTTGTAGCTTGCAGAATTGAGGTTGGAGCCTCCTGTAGCTTGGTGCCTACAGAAAATCAGTGGTGAGAGGGATTTGGAGCTTGCCTTTGCATCACAACAATAATAAGATGTGGTTTTCTCCCTTTATGGGTTTCCACTTATATCTGGTGTCTCTGTGCATTATGTTTATGTGTTGATGTGGTTTATCTCATCTGCTTAATACTTGTTGCTCTAATATTTAATCTGTTGTTACATTATATCAATACTTGTTGCTCACATTCTAATACTACTCACATATTAAGTTGAACATGAAATGAAGGTGTAAATAAGTTTTAATGAAAAGTTTTAAAAGTCCATGAATGTGTTAAACTGATTCACCCCCCCTCTCAGTTTAACTAAGGGTTCAACATAGGATGCTTAATTCAAGGATTGTATGAGGTCTACACCCTGTGGGTATCTAATCACTAATATAAAAAAAACATTATAAAAATTTGCAAGATTCATATATATATATATATATATATATATATATATATATATATATATATATATATGTATATATTTGATCTCTTCACGTAAAATGTGTATGTGAAATTTTAATAACTAAAAAAAGGTAGATATATTATTAATTAATTAATAATAATAATAGATAAATAAAATTTACATAAATATGAATTATGATAAATAAATCAATAAGATAAATAATAATAATAATAAATAAGTAATGATAATTTATTAAAAAGTTAATTAAAAATAAATTAAGAAATCTTTAAGATAATAATAAAAATACATATTTATAAGTGTTGATTATCTATATGAAGTTTTTTTTAAATATTTTTAGATAATACAATTTTATTTAATAGATGAGAAGAATGATGTAAAACAATATTTTTGATGGAGGATTATTTTTTTTCCTGAGAAAAAATCGAACTTTTCATTAATGATAAACAAAAATTTAAATCGTATATGTCATTGCATTCCATATGAGAGAAACACTCTATGTAAAAACGGGGCATGGGCATCCTAAGAAGCCACATTACACTTTTCCAAAAGCACTAGAATTATCTTTTTTGCCTTTTTTATTTTGAACCTTTTTCCAGCCATCCAATGAAGGAGCAGAGTGTACGATGGCCAACACCATGTTGGGAGAGAGTTGGACATCTTTTTTCGGAATCATAACTATCAGAACCATGTGCGCGTTTGGTTCCCATGACACCATGTTCACCAATCTGCACATCATGATGGAGATCTGCATTTGGACGTGAAGATGTCTTCCCCTTATTTTCCACTTTGTCATCCATTTTTCCTTCATCCTTATCATGTGCATCTTGCTGATTTACTTGTTGATTTTCTATTTCTGCTTGTCTTTGGTTTGTTTCCATGTCTTTTTCCTCTTCGTATGCCTGTGGTACATCCAAGAACTACCACCCATTCTTCTTTTTATGTTTCTTTGTTGGTTTTTTCCTGGATAATGAACAGGAGTCCTGTAAGTGCCTAGTTTGGTGACACACTCGACAACGGAACACTGTATTTTCGAAGTCGAATGTTTGAGCCCATTTGAGGTATTTATGAATAAGGTTGATGCAGTGAGGCAGACCCTTTCTTAGGTCCATCTCCATGCAGATACATGCGAAGGTGAATATCCCCATGTCCACTCTTTCTTGGTCTAGCTTTATGAACCTTCCTAGGGAGTTCCCAATGTTTTCTAGAACTAGATGGTGCTAGAAAGGGAGCGACAGGTTTAGTAATCGCACCTAAATAGGAATTTTTGAGACCACCATTGTGTTTGCGTGGGGTTATAAAGAGGTTTTCCCTTCCCCAGAACCATGGTCCTTCTATGGTGACCAAGCTGTAGTCCTCTATTGTGCCAATTGAACCACAAAGAAACATTTTTAACAAAGGAATATGTCACAGTTTTGGGTCCAGTTCTGGTATATCCAAGCATGTAAATATTATGGTTTTGGCCAGTAACCATTAAAGTGGCAAATGTCCTCTTTTAATAGCAGTGCATCAAACATCCCAGTAACCTCTAGTATTTGAAATTTCAAGTCTGGGATGTTCTCTATTTTTTCTACTATGTATGGTCCTAGTAGTGTTAACTCTGGATTTTTTCCCCCTGTGTGGGGGGCTTCCCTCTCAGATTATCCTTTAATGAGGGCATACTATTTCGTATTTTTTTTGCTTCAGTGGTTGATGTTGTTCCCGGAGTGCCCCCTTTAAGTCTTAGATTCAGGATAATAGTGGAGTTTCTTTGAATCTGATATTCTTTTACTTTTGATGTTTCTTATAGTGCTCTGCCTGAGAAAATCAGGTTTTGTTTGAGGGTCGTAATTCCTATGATACTCTGTATTTTTTCCTTCAGCGGAGATACCTTCTCATTTTCCCGCACGAATGAAGGACCTCCCATCTATGGATTTGATAAAAAATTGGTAGTGTGGCAGCTTTGTATGACTAAGCTCGCCCGTCCCACAACAAGTTAGTTTTGTTCCTGTCCCCCGCGAGTGTATGCTCCCAATGGGATTCGAAACATAACATTTGGGTATTATGTTGGCAGCCATACATGTCAGCAAAAGTATTATCACCTCTCACCATAACAGTGGCCAAGGCAGGAAGGAAAGGGCTGACCCCCAGTCCACCCTCCCCACCCAAAATAAACGTGCATAGAAATCATTAAAATAGTGTTTTAGAAAATAATACATGGGAGGATGAATCATACCCCCAAATTCAGTAAACCAGGCATAGTTCCTATAAAATAAATGGGAAACAGAGGATTTGTTGTAAATTACCAGGTGCAGCCATCGAAAAATCTAAGTTATGTTGGCCATATGCAACCACTCCAAATAGGGGAAAGCCCAACTACATTACCAAAATCCATCCCAAATAGAGAGAGTAAGGCATTGAATTTGTCTCCCTTGACACCGAAAAGTGAGGAGTTCACCTCCAGTCCTGAAAGCCCTCCGAAAGTAGCCTCCACGACTATCCACCAGTGAAGAGTACCAACCTAAAAATGGCTACATATATGAGAAGAGACTAAGAGATGTGTTGTTCGGTGCCTTGACCCCAACCACCACATTGCATAACTCCAAAGCTCCGTCCAACAATGGGTCTCTGGCCATCTCCAGCTGCACTTAGCTTCCATTTATTTCTGGTGAAAGCTAAGAGCCCTCCCCGAGTGCGTCCCCAATCTAGTCGACGGCTGCAAAACCATGAAACCCTAGTCCTACGAAAAATTCACCACATCAGAGAGCCATTTTTTCCCTCGACCTCGATGTGTGACAAGCCAAAATAATTTCATGGAGGATTATTGAATAGCGAGGTTTATTCATTGAAAAAGATTTTTAATTGGTCAGTTGCAAAAAAAATATGGTGTAGGTGAACCTAAAGTTTGGTGGCGAGTTGTCCCCCACATGTTGGTTTTTTTTAGTTAGATTAGAGATTGGTGCATGATATTTAAATGTTTACAAGATGTAAGCAAGTTAGATTCTCCAAATATTAGTTATGATTCCTCTCACTCACAACTATTTTGAATTATGTAATTGGTAAAGGAATATATTTTTATGTTTACTAGCCAATGACTATGAATTTAAGTATGTAATTTATCTAAATTGACACTATATCTAAGCTTCTCATTGTTAGATACTTTAGGGAAAAAGAAAAAAAATGTATTATTGATTGAAATAGAACTTATAAATGTTATCTAATCAAATAATTTTCTTAAAATTATTTTAAATAATATATTTACTATCTATTTTAAAATTTTATTATAATCTCAAAATTAATTATATTGATGATCTATTATAAATGAAATTAAAAATCATGACTTTCATATACCTTATAGATAAAAGTGAATGTTATATCACTTTAATAATTTATCTATATATTTATTAAAAAACAAATCACTTTAATAATATAAAATGAAATCTATTTATATGAAAATATATCAATTTGAATTTTAAACCCTCATATCCTAATATTGAGGTTGTGAAAAGAAATGACTGCATCATTTTATCCTGATTCGTTGATGATTCATAATTTATATATCCCTTATTATTTTATTCTTTTTAAAACTTACAGTATACAATTTGCGGTATCAGGCATAGGTTGTTACATATAATATAAGGAATTAAGGGTTTCTTATAAATATATATGCACAAAATCAGAACTTTTATTTATCTTTTATTGGGAAATTAAAATGATATTTATATTAGCAAATATATATTCTACATGGTCTTGGATAGATAGTGATAGGTGCTCTATTATGGCACTTCTAGATGTGAAGTCACTGTTCAATTCTTGGATATGTTGAAGATGTTGTCCTTGTAAGCTTACAAAAAAAAAACACGTACAAATCTAGTTGATGCACTTGTAGCATAAAAGGACTCATGTTTGTATAAGCCTCCCTCATATATTTTATTTTGGATAAGACATTGTGTGTGTTTACATATCTTATCTTGTCATAATTTCATGAGAGAATGGAGGGGATATTTTAGGTGGAATATCCAAAATTACAAAGTATTTTTGTTTTATCCCATCAAATTCAACAAAGGGATAGAAAAATCTACAATATATGTAAGTAGTTTCAATGACATCCATTTACTCTCTTACAAATTGCAAGATCATGGTAATAACATCCTCAAAAAATGATATATGTTTTAGTTGGGTTTATCAGTGTTTTTGCGAAATTATTCTTTGGAAGAGTTCACAATTTCTCCCATTCCTCCCCAACCTCCCCAAACCCCCACCTCTAAAAAAAGATGAAAAAACATTCAAATATGCCTTGTTAGCTACCAGTGTATTTCTTAATGTATTTTAATCACCACATGGCCATTGTTTAATAAAAATTGGTTCTTAAATTTGTTAATATTGTTTTTTTAAGAAAGAATAATAAGGCACTCACACACTATTAATGGCCACAAAATTGACAATATGCCTAGCAGGAATGAGCATTCCTAGAAAAATGTGCATGTTACTAAGAATGTTCATGTGTTCTTAAGAACACACAGAGTTTCCTATGCATCTAGACTTGGAAAGCCCTAAATTTCCAACTAGAATGCTAGCAAGGATTTGAGATAACTATCACATAGGAACATGAATACATTCTTAGTAGTGTGCATATGTTCCTAGTGAATCCTATTTTTTATATGCTCACGGCCCATTTTTTCCTCATATTGGACCATTGAACATGTTTTCTAGATATCACTAAGACAAAGATCATGTTTTTGGTTCACATTGAGTGCCATGTAAATGTATTTTATCTCCTCTAGATTCTAGGTAAATATTCCAATGCAATTTATTTGGATATTTTAGTTTTCTTATATTTTATATGCAAATATCCCTACAAAATGATGCCCTAAACACAAGGACATTATTTAATTGTAAGATACTTTGTTACCATGGAGCATAATTAGAACCCATACCCACCATCACCAAACTTCAACCCAAAACCAAAAAATACCAATTATCCCAAATTTAATGGATCCTTGAATATCTTGACATAGCTCACATATTATCGCTAAAACACAAGAAATCCTTTTCTATTGTCTCTAGAAATTTTGTTTAATTTATTCTCTGTTTTATGTCATCTATTTATAATTCTGGAGGCCCATTATCTAGTACTTCCATTTATAGGGATAGGATGTATGAATAATATAAAATTAATCTAAATAAGTACCAAATAAGAGACCTAAACATTACCAAAAGAATATTTTTATGTTTTTCATTTACCAAAGAAATGAATAATAGCTACCCGTCAACAATAAACATATATGTATGGACTGGTGCACCTACCAACCATTTCAAGGACATTTGATGTATAGGTGGTTCATGGTTTGCAATAAACCATCTTGCTATAATATGTAGGTTCCTCTATATTTCCTAACAGAATTATGATAAAAGTTAAAACTAGGACTCAATATCAACTACTTTGACATGACATATTTTAGTGGGTGGGTCACGATTCTACCCATGATAAAGAGAATGTTAGCTGCAACCTAGCACTAGGTCTTGATCCACCTAGCTAAATGCATAACCCCCTTTATCAAAATCATCTAGTAGTGGAGATAATTATTGAAGCATATATTGAAATAAACACCTTGAATCACGACTTGGTGTACCATGACACTTTGGTAGCATCATCAGATTAAGAGTGACCAACAAGTGATGTTGTAGAAGGGTTGGTCTATTAGAGTCTATAACATGGTTTAACTAGGAGAGGTCACATGTAGGTTCATGTGAGCCTCATAGATGTACTAGCTATGAGCAGACTTGTTATAGCCTAATGGATGCCAATAGACAACAAAGGTTTATGGAGGAGGTTATTATCTTGATCATGTCTCTGTTCTTTATTACATGTGTTTTCATGTGTGTTTATGTGTGTAAGTAGAAAATATAAAATAGAAACTACAAACAACATATAATTAGATATATAATGTAAACATAAAATATGATGTGTGTGTGTGTGTGTGTGTGAAGAGAGAGAGAGAGAGAGAGAGAGAGAGAGAGAGAGAGGAAAATCCTACATTAGACTTGCAATCAACAATCTAGCCCTTCAGCCTTCTCTACATATGCATCAAATCACTTTAAGAATCTAGGAAATTGTTGAAGTTGAAATTGCAAAAGAAAATTTGTGGTCCTTATTTAACAAATCATTGCAACCAAATAATCCTTTGGGTGGCTCAGGAGGCATTATCTATCTGATAGATTCTAATTATTTCTTTGTCTCCTACAATATTGGAAAAGCTTCAAACAATTATGCAAAATTATTTGCACTAAAATTACTCTTACGATTGGTTGATTTTCTTCATATCTCATATTTCAATATATTTGGAGATTATTTTTTTGTTATACAATAGATGTAGGGAAGAGATAGAATAATAAACTATACCCTCCTTCTATTATATATCAGAATTTATCCAAAGGACCATATATTTCTCTCACATCACTTTCACTCATATATATAGGAAACAAAACAAAAAGGCTAATCAAATTTGGAAGGGAGGTTGGCGTTGGATCAAGGATAGTGTAAAATCAAAGAAAAAAATGAAGGAACTGTCAACCACCATTACCTATGCCCCTACATATAACTAATCTCATAGGATCTTCTCTTCATAACATATATATTATATTTTTAGTATCCTTCTCGCTAACAACAATGGACTCTTTTTTTTAACATTATACAATAGGTTTTATCTTTGGAATATCATGGGAAATTTGTTCATTTTTCACATGGATAGCATGGAAATATGGACAAACATTAAAATTCCTTTCTGTTTTTTATTTCAGTTGAGATTTTGGGAACATATTGTTCACTAAAACAAGGGTATTTTGTAGGGAAATGCATGATGGTTAAAATTTTGTTATCTCGAAACTCCCTATTTTTCGGAACAATGAAAACATATTATGACATATATAAAGTGTCATCAATCTCTTTATGCACACATTTATCATGTAACTATGATAACACACTCATTTGGATCCATTTTTGGGGCCTTTGTGTCATAGGAATTGCTACAACATGTATGCTCAATATATTATGTTTTGTTATAAATACAATAAATTCATTTGTTCATTGGAATATCTTTGTGTGTGTACGTGCATGCATGCATTTGTGTGTGTGTGTGTGTGTGTGTGTGTGTGTGTGTGTGTGTTTCATAGTTTATGTTTACCTATAGCACTCTCCCCAATCCATAGCATACATCAATATTAGATGTTGGTACTAAGGTATTAGTGAAATACCCTTATTCATTTGGCATACTACACATTAAATTATTGTAAATTAAAATGATCCCTCGAAAAATTTCTCATATTTTTTTATTTCATATTCTAGATCCTTTTAATTTGGATATAATTTGGATTTTTTTAATGTTTCTATAAATTACAGTGACATAAGGAAAGGAGTCGTGCCGCTTTGGATGGACATATATTCATCTTCTCATATATTTCATGCGAACTTAAATTTTGTTTATTTTTATCTTATTCTAATTAACTAATTAAAATATTATAAAGGTATATGGAGGTTGGGTCATTTTCACATTATTATACAATCTCACCAACATATTGTTCACCACCATCCACTATTGCACCATCTTTTTTTCTAATATATCATCACATTTCCATCCTTTTGGGATCGAAATTACCTCCACTAAGGAACTTCTACCATTTCTACAAACCATGGGGTTTAATATCCACCCACATCCACCACTATTGTCATCCCACCTACCCAAATATGTTGCATCCTTAGACCATTTGGTATTTCGCCCATGCATTGTCACTTCCAGTATTACATCCTTGATAGTTTCTCCATGTATCCCCCTTGCAAACCATAACCATCATCCCATGATGGAAGTTAAATGGATGTGGACATAAATGTTTCATTTATGTAGTTTATGTGGCTAATTACTCCACCCTATAATGAATCTTTGTCATTTCCCGAGACGTTCATGATGACAACATCAATTTCTCATAATAAATAAAATTTAATGCAAAATATATTATTTCATTCTTTCCCATCCAAGTTTTTTATTTCCATCAACAAATTGCCATTGCGAATTGATATTAGATAATAAATCAAATAGGTTCTTTACCACTACCCCTCCGATTACAAAACCATCAATGTAATAGAGCATAGGAAGAATTTCTTATTTTTGTCAATACAATATTGACATCAACACATTAATGACATACATAATAATACATAGAACAAAGATCAACCATTCCATTAGAAAATTCCTTTCTGTGCCAATGATATAGCTAGCTCCACTATCATATATAGAGCTTGGTCTAGTATTTCATCTTCTTCCAATACAAATATTATTTTTTTTTCCTTTGTTTTATCATTGTTTGAACCATTTTCCTCGCTTGAGACTAAAACATTACTCCAATATTCCTCACTAAAATATTGTTATAGGTTATATCCCTTATAATTTATTCTCCTCCAATGAAACCAAAAATATACACCTAGGTTTCATGCACATGTAGTGCTCATATGAAGAAAATGCACTAATTAGATGTAATATACCAATCTTGTCCACATATATGGAACCAGTAACTATATCTTATGTAAAAACCTAATGAAACATCTTCGTATCCATTGTAAGGACATGTGAGGCTCCACTTAACCTTGAGTGACATAGATGCACCATATGACTCCCATTTCAAGAAATGAAATCAAAACTATCAATAACATGGTTCCCGAATCCCATCAATACTAAAAATGAAATAATTGACAACATCATATCTACCTTTTTATGATATATTAATTTATTTTTCCATAATTGAAATCGTCTCCATGATAATATTAGAAGCGGTCTTACAATGCTTCAATACACTTAGAATAATATTCATAAATATATCACTATTTGGAACCATGTATTCCATATAGTTCACCTCATCTATGTCCCATCCAATCATTTTATCTCTATGTTTATGGTGGATTCAATTTGGATTGTGCAAGAAGGTGCATTAGCATCATTTGTGGTTGTTGAAATGTGCTCAAGATTTGGGGTCTTCATGAACATTGTAAGTAGTAATATTTTCAAACGACTCACTTGGTAAATAAGTATATTTAACAAAATTAATCACAAGAATACTATAAAAGGATTGCTTCCCAACCCTACACGATGATAATTTCACATTAATTGATTTTTCTACATCTACAAAACACTCATTGCTTTTGTTTTCAACCAATTATATCTACTAATTTATGATAATCACATGATTAAATTACAATTTCTTTGTACGAACTTTAGATTTTCCTTCCACATCCAATTTCTCAATACAATCCATCCATCGACTATCCTTTTCATGTAGTTTACAAATTTCCTTTGGTGCAAGTAGCTACTTCATCAAAACAACACAACATAGAGTCATATGGTTAACAATTTACACCTTTCCAACCCAAAATTTCAAGAAATTTGGGAAAATAAACTTATATATATATATATGTCTTGTTGATCAAAAACATTTTCACCCTCTACAATATCTCTCATGTTGTCTATAACATGTCTTTTATCTTTCTTCATTTTCAATTTTCAATTTAAAATCCATTCCAATGTTTCACCTCGAGCTTCCTCTATCATGTGCCCCTTATTTGGAAATTCGTCGAGAGTGTTGGGAAACATATGAATCAAAACTCTCTCATCCCTTAGACAATCCTCTTCCATTTTTCTCCATAAAAAAGGATATTTTTTACAGGGTTATGGCCAGGTTTGAATATCAAAATGTTGGCTTATGTTGATAGTTTCCTCCCCATGAAACAATCAATGTAATAATTAGTAATTTTCATCCACTTATGAGTCTAGGGGCATGTGTATCCCATCATATTTTTTCCTATCAAATTAAGGTTTGTACTAAAATCTACATTATGCCTTTTTCTCCTATCGACTTAGTTTCTTCTCCAACATGGGTTATAGGAGATTCTTGTTTGGTAATTACATTGGTCCCAACAATCTACTGACCTCTTCGCTACACAATGCCATGTTCACAATCATCACAAAACAACAAATCTTCCAACCTGAAAGTTGCATTGTTCAACTTGAGTATGTGGGTGAAGCCACCACTGATTAGTTCCAACAAGAAATTAAGACGAATTGAAACCAAAAACAAAAAACCAACATCTCAGGACTCGGCCCTTCTCAGTGGCCTCGTCCACCTTCTCACTATACAATAACGGAGTGCTCAAATCTTATACTACCTCCCTTTGTATCTAATAACTGCAAGCCGAAAATACCTTCCAACCCCAAGGTACCACTTTTCACAGCCCTCGTTCCTTCAAAAGCTTCAACTCTTCCCATGATGTTGCATTGATATTTGAAGGTGCATCATGATCTGCCATATCCGACTTTACTTTCAATCCCTCAATTGAAAAAGCTTCCATCTTTTCCATTTCCAGAGGGGCCAATTCCTCAAGTGAAACATATTATGCATAATTAGCACTTCGAGACATTTTGGACTTGGAAGTTCCCACTTGTTTCACTGACCTGTACTCTAAAACATCCATTCTTCCATTATCAGCCAACTACTTTGATACCAACTTAGAAACTGAGCATACAAGCTCTATATCAAACAAATAGAGTTACATATATATACATGAGGTACAGTCTCAATATAGAGAAGCTATCTTAGACACACAATAATTTGGTTGAGAGAATATCTCAACCTCACACCAAAATAGGAACTAACCTATAGAATAGGAACTAACTCTATACATAGAGAGAATCACAACTGAAGAAAAGTAGGAATTACATATTCCAACACATTTAATTCTCTTCCATGAGTTAATTGAAGTAATTTCTTGTACTATATTTTCTCCCTATTATAGCCTTTAAAAATATGGAGAAGTTATATTAATTGTTTCACTCACTCTTATTCTTTTAGAAATTCCATAAATTCTTCTAATTTATCATCTTTGGATAATTTCTATTGTGCAATTTAATTTTTAAGAATTTGACGGCATCTTTCATCGCATCTTCATGTTATTGCATGTCAAGATACTAGATAGTACCTCTTGGTGGTCGGAATTTTTTTTGTGTTCTTAGGTAATATTCTTGAGCTGCTCCTAATATAATGATGATGCGAATTTTTTGGATTTTAATACTTTCAAATTTGGAACTGAGTGGAAATCCTCCAAGGAGTGGTCACCCAATCCGCACATGTTATTGAAATGCAAGTTTCTTTTATCCTTTAAGGGGAAATTGGACCCAATATGACCTTCCTTCTAGCATGTGAAGCAATATATTCTTCCCTTACTATGACCACAGCTTCAACCTTGACTATTGAGTCCTCCTCTTCTTCCACCAAATCCTCCTCAACCTTGATATCCATTTCCTCTACCTCCTTGTGTTGCAAGATCATTCGACTACATAGTACACAATATGGTAGTTCAATTTTTTTCTCCCATTCAATTGGAATTCCTATGTCGAGTGAGTGCTTTATTCGTAGATAAAACACCACTTATATTTTCCATTTCTCGAATTGTATTAACAATGTCTTATGGTATGACTCAATGCAACTTGACATATTTCACAATATATGTCTATTTGAACCCATGAGGCATCCCATTCAAAATGGTATGTGAATTTACAGTTGTAATTTGTGTTCCATTTAGTTTTATAGTTGGTGCACCCCACATTTATTTTCACAGTGAAATATTGAAATAATATTGTTTCAATTTCTCAATTTCTTCTCCAATTCTTTTATTCGTGAGAAAGGAGGATGACTACTAGTCATCGTTTGTTTCAATACGTTGTCTTTTTTTAGTTCTTCCTACATATGCGATTCCATGCATTGTTAGTGTCCTTTGGATACTTTGCGATAATCCGATGAATTACCATTGGAACAAGGGAGACTCATCAATGGTCTATGGGCTTTGAATTCATATATTCTTAAATATTTTCTCATAGTCTCTTGTTGGTTCCTATGGCCTTGTTTAATCTCTTTGATATTTTGTACAACAAGGAGATTGAAATATTGGAATTTAAATAAGGAAATGATTTTTTTCTTCATATTGATCTTCATTTTTATTTGGTTCTCCATGAAGTTCGTGAACCATGTCAAGGATATTTTCCAAAAATCTACTACAAATTGTGTCATTTCCTTATCTTTGTCTATAATATCATTGGTTGTCCAAAACGTTTCACAAAAAACTAGTGTTTTTTGGGATATTCATCTCCCTCATAGAGGGTGATATGGTTCAACCCCATGCTTATTTGTGAAGGTAGATTATGTATTATTTTCTTTTGTCTTTGAGGTCAATATTATAGGATAGTATGCTCCTCAATTAATTAAGTCAGTTGAAAAAACTCAAATACCATGTTGGTTCCTACCACAACACTTTTTGATTGTTTGACTTGTGGGGTATGCTCTTTGTTTTCAACTTAGAAGATTGCAAGAGCTAAACATATGTCATCAATTGAAACCCTTTATCTATATAACCAAGGAACTAGTTTTTTTATAGATTGCGACACTTTTTTGTGTCCCAACTTCTATCATATTCTTCCTTTGTACATGTTCATTTTGAAAGGGGGATATGTTCTTGATATTTCTTATATGAATATTTATATCATATTTTTCTTCTTGTTAATCCAAGTCTATTTAACTACCAGTATTTCAATTTGGAGGAAGTCTTTCAAATATCCTTTCTCATCTCATTATACCATAACTAAGAAAGTTTTGACTCAATATGGAGTCATGGCTGGAGGAATTGTCTTAGAGTGGGATTTGTTATCATTTCTATAGGAGCTCATATAATTTTTTGTCATGAGTTTTTTGGTCACGAGTCGTTGAATTCCATTCTATTTACATGCCTACTAGGGATTAATTATAGACTATTTCTTCTACTTGGAGTTGTCAATGCTACGCCTCTCCACTCTAGGTGTTCCGTGCTAATCTTAGAGAAGTCCCGTGTATCTTCAATTTTTGTTCCAGAGCTTCTTTATTTCTTGAATTTTGGAAAGTATTTTCCTCTCTCATTTCTTGGCGGTTTATTCTTTTTCCCCTCTCTATTTTCTGAATATTTATGAATATTTATCAATTGTGTATACTACTAAATACATGATTAAGTTCTTCATTGGATTTCCTCATTAAGCATATACTCGTGTATTCTTTGCAAGCAACCATTCTCCTCCCATTTTTACTCGGATGTACTTGGTTATCTTTCTTCTTATCCTCTATTTATGTCTCATGAAAGTCTACTTTCGCCCCATCGTTGACGCGATCTACTCCTGGTCAGTGATAGGAATAATGTGGAGCATTTTCATTTTCTTCAAAAGTAATATCATCCATTTCTTTTTTCTTTACAATGGGCATCGAGGAATTTCTCCCAGTCAACCTATCTCTTGTTGGGGTCAAATTTTATTGGGGTTTGAAATGGTGGTCTTTATTCCTCTATGTTATCAGCTCTTTTATCATGGATAAATTTATTTAATAAATAAAATGTGATATAAAAGAAATTTTTTGGAACTCATCGTCTAACCTTACTCTAATTTTTCCAATATAAGTATGTTCTTCTGTTCTTTGCACCTCGTAGAATTCACCCAACATTTTGTCTACCTACTTATGCAAATTATTTTTGATGTTGTTGATTAATTTTAGCTTGCACTAACCATCAATTTTTGTTTAGCACATTAGTTGGTTGATCAACGTATGTTTTTATTTTAATGCGGACTGATTCATTAAAATTCACATGCGCTTTAGTGAAGAGGTGCACCTTGGCTTCTACGATGAATAATTGATTTCTCCTTGTGTATTTTTTCAGGTAATTACTAATTTCTCTCTCCCACCACTCCTGAATATCTTTCAAAATTAGCATTTTTGTGAGCATATCATATAGAATAAGTCCAAAAACTACCAACAATAGAATCTATTTATAGTCTACTGAAAAGTATGCATTAATTATCACTAAAATAAGTCACCAAATATATTTAAAGAATAATATACATCACATAAAAGAGATAAAGAGACACAAAAGTGGTAGAGAAGTGGGAGAATCACACTTTATATTATGTAATATTTAAACCATCAACTACCTTCATGGATTCAAGTACATACAAATTTATGTTGTCATTTACAGGTACAATAGTTTAACTCGCTTAATCGACTTACAATGACGGCTCGGCAGAGGTGTTAACTGACTTACAATACAACATCAATATGTCGATTCGACTAGGCTAATAACCTTAGTGAGCTAGAAAGTGTACATATAGGATATTCAAGAAGAAATTGTTTTTTTTCTTCCCTTTTAATATCATAAAAATGAAGAATTTCACTTAGGAATTTCCCAATTCCCTAATCCACTAGGAAAGTCATAATAATTTAATTTTATCTAGCAATATTCATATTTTATTAAGAAGAAACATTATAAAGGTTGGTTTGATAATCTAAATTAAAATAATAAACTTTTTATATAATAATGAATAAAGTAATTGAAAATAATAAAAAAATTATTAAATATTTTTTTATTATAAAGAAGATAAGTTTTTTCTTCACTACTAAATATGAAGTTGATAGAAAACAATATTCATTAATATTTTTTTGGTATATTTGATTTTATTTTCAATTTACATGCCATATTTAAAACAAAAAATATATTGACAATAAGAAATATTTTACTACTAGTTACAAGTAAAATATATCAATGTCTATATTAAAAGTGTTGTTAAGCAGATTAGTAACTGCCACTTGTGTTAGAAATTATGCTTGTAGAAAATTACATAAAAAATGTAACTTATATTGGTTAATGTTAAATTAATAAATGTAGATAAGAAAATTGAATCCTATAGGATTTCTTTGGAAATAACCAATAAATTGAGATGTGAAGTGGATAAATTAATTGTTTGCTCAAGCACAATAAGTCGCATAAATTTTGTTCGGTAGTAAGCACTAGTTCTACACATTTATTGTTTTACTTCTACATAAGTGTTAAGAAGAACATAAATAATCGTGGAAAGAAATTCTTGGTAGGCATATTTATTTACATATAATTCTTATCCATTTTTTATCCAAATATTTCCTTAAATTATGGTAGGAAGTAAATGAGTATAAATATAATATGAGCTATTTTCAAGAATTTTATTTTTTGATGGTTTTTTTCAAACATTAAGAATAAAAAATTGATACACCAAATCATGCATGAATATTTCAACATACATACAAAGTAAGTGAAAATAAAAAGTTTCTTATAGTTAAAATATTTTATATTGTACTGCTCAAAACTAGCATGGTTTTGATCCATGTAACTCCAAATATATTAAGAAAGATTAATCAAATCTTTGTAAATGTAAGTTGTTCCTCAACTTCTACACTCAAAAAAAGTTTTACATCTTCAAAATTTGATCGATTTTAAAATAATTTTAATTTTTAATTATTTAAAATATATTTTAATATATAAATAAATACAATGCTATGGAATTTTTTCAAAATACTTATTTTCACAAAAACTACAAATTAAACATATGTCAACATATCTCGCCTATTTTATGAAAAATTGAGCGGAAATGTTACTTACAAATGTCGAATATTTTATTAAAAGTTAACTATTAGTATATGATTGTTAGTTAATCCTTAGGGATTATGATTGTACATTAATAGTTAGTTTTGTATTGTTCCCTTAATAAGTTATAGAGGGAGATTTATCTAGAACGTAGATTAGATTTGTATAAATGAATTTCTCATCATGAATACAATCAAATTTTCATTGTGTAGTTTATACATAGGCATATGTCTATAGCCGTATCAGAGCATCGATTAAGTTGTTTATACATCGATTAAGTTGTTTATAAACTCCATGTCAGAGCAGAGTGTGATGTTAGTGACTTCGGTCATGTCTCTGAACAACATTTTCTTAACGGACTTACAACCTAGTTTATCTGTCTTTGTGTCTGAAGTTTGTTCTGTTGTGTGCAGCGTATGTACAGATCTAGAGGGAAGCAACTGAGTGATACGCCTATGCCCTGCCCATTACTTCATTGCACAACAGGATACTCAGCTCTAGCCTTTTGAACCCTAGCTCAAGAACCTAAACGACAGCAATAAATTGAAAATTATTTTTGTCAGCCTTTCATTCAGGTTGCAACATGCCCTCCCTTGAGTGATTTCGAGTATAATGTCCCTTTGCCAGAACTCCATCCTACGAATAAGTCTCTGGTTGATTGGTTCAAACTCCAGTTGCCGGATGCATCGCAAAGTTGTTAAAAATTTTAAGACGAAGAAAATTGTTTTCCTAAACACTTGGAGTTCAGAACTCTAAGAAAATTATTTTCCTCAACACTTCAAATCAAATAATTTTACTCATAAAAAAAACAAAGTTAAGTTGTTGAGTATAGTGAAATTTCCATCTGGATTAATCAAACTTTATATTATAATTTCAAAACATGAAATACATTTACATATGGAGATTTCTGCTTCTTCCCCAATAAAACAAAAGTTCTTACTAACATTTACATTCACCATGGCTGGGCTAAATTTTTGTCCATACTCTTTTAATAACCATGCATTAACTTTCTATTTAAATTTAATAGTTTAATCTGTTCCAAAATGGGTTATGTACTTATGTTCAGAACTTCATTTATGAGATGCCCTTCGTTGTAAAGTAAATCCACAAATTGCAAAACATTTACTGTTGTCAGAAAATTAAACTCGGTGGTTAAGATTAATTTTCCAACACTCCTCATTTATAGCAACTACCACCATTGACCATTCCCAAACAATTTTTGAGATAAACAAAATTTTCACATGCCAGTGGCTTTGTGAAGATGTCTGCAAATTGTTCTTCTCATCTGTAGTGCCACAATACAATCTCACCATTGTTGACTAATTCTCTTATGAAATAATATTTTGCATCAATGTGTTTTTTCCTTTTGTGAAAAACAAAATTCTTTGATAGTGCAATGTTTGAAATGCTGCCGCAGACAATAATGGTTGTTTATTCTTCTTCATGACATAAATCCTGCAACATCATTCTCATCAAAACCGCTTGACACACTAACATACACAGCTTCCGTTGTTGACAATGAAACGATCATATGCTTCCTGGAAGCCCAAGAAATGTCCCTTGAACCCAAATGAAAAACACATCCTAACATGCTCTTTCTGTCATCAACACTTCCTACCCAATCACTGTCAGTGTAACCAACCAGCCTAAAATCATCTATTACGGAGTAAAAAATACTCCTTTGTCCCAATGACATACTTTAAAATTCTCTTCGCTACTTGCAAATGTGTCTCTTTGGGTGTCTCCATGAACCTTGACACCAAACTCACCACATACATTATATTAGGCCTAGTTGCAGTCAAATAGATTAGGGTGTCCACCATGGTTTCGTATAATGTCGGATTGACATTGTTGTTGCAATATTCCTTGCTTAACTTCAACCCCATGACAGTTGGAGTTAGTGGTGGCTTGTTTTTCTACATATTAAACCTCTCTAAAATGTCTGCAACATACTTTTTTTGAGACATAAAAAATTTATTTTATGTTTTCTTGACTTCTATGCCCATAAAGTATTTTAGCAACCACAAGTCAGTCATTTCAAACTCACTTTTCATGACTCCCATGAAATCAACAATGAGAAAATCATCACTCCGTATAAAAATCAAATCATCTACATACAACATGACAATAAGAAACTTACTGTCACTTTATTTGATGTAGAAAGTAGGTTCACCATCACATTTTTCGAACCCATTTCCCATCAAGTAAGTAGCTATCTTGCTATACCATGCACGTGGTGCTTGCTTCAACCCATAAAGAGCTTTCCACAAGCTATACACCTTCTCTTCTTGGCCTTCTACCTCATAACTAGGTGGTTGTGCAACATATACCTCCTCTTTCAACACTCCATTCAAGAACATTGATTTTACGTCCATTTGATACAGTTTCCATTTATGTTGTGCGGAAATTGACAAAATTGTATGCATTGTCTCCATCCTCGCGACTGACGCAAATGTCTCTGCATAATCTCTTCCATGTCACTGCTTGTATCCTTTGACAACTAGCGTTTCTTTAAGCATTTCAATCTTTCCTTCAATGTTTCTCTTGGTCTTATAGACCCACTTCACTCCAATGACTTCTTTTCCTTACAGAAGGTCCACTCACTCCCATGTGTCTTTCTTTTCTATTGCTACTATTTCTTCATCCATTGCCGCAACCCATTTATCTTCTTTAACTGCATCCTCAAAATGTATTAGGTCATCTACATGACAAAAAAATGCAAATAAATAATTCAGACTAGTGTTGATATCAACTTCATATTGCTCATAAATTTCATTTAAATTTATGAATTTTGGTCTTCATATACTTGCTGAAGATGGGCTCGACATGTCACTTGGTGTTGCACTTGAAGTAGATGGATTTGCGGATCTTTTTGGTGTGCTTGGAGAAGCACTTGCTTGGTTGTGCAACGATGTCCTATTATTTGTTTGCGGTGTCACTTGGTGATTGTTTTGTTGAGCTTGTGTATGTGAAGGAGGAGTCACCGTTGATGAATTACTTGTTCTGGTCAATTCCTCTTTGTATTCATGTGGTATACATGTCTTCACATTGATTGTCTTCTCTCAACTTCCATCCCATGCTTCCTCTTCTATGAACTGAAAATCTCTGCTAATTATGATTTTCTTGGTTGATGGATTGTAGAGCTTGTATGCCTTTGATTCATCAGCGTATCCAACAAATATACATTTCTCCCCTTTGATGTCCAACTTCTTCTTCAACTCATCCGGGACATGTGCATACGCCACACGTCCAAACACTCTCATGTGATTGACACCTTTCTTTCTTCCACTCCATGCCTCTTCAGGAACTATATTCATAACACTTTTGGTTGGACACCTATTAATGATGCTGCACAAGTGACAAATTCTGCTCAATAATCATTTGGAAAATTCTTTGCCTTCAACATACTCCTTGCCACTTCCATTATGGTCTTATTCTTCCTTTCGACGACACGATTTTGCTGAGTTGTATACCTTGTTTTAAATTTCTCGTGAATTCCATGCTCCCTGCAAATATGTAGGAAGTAATTTGTGACGTATTCGCCACCTCTGTCAGTCCTCAACACTTTGATGTAGTGTCCACTTTTCTTCTCAACAAGAACTGTGTAGTGGCAGAAGTGGTCACACACTTCATTTTTCTGTTTTAAGAAGTAGACCCATGTCTTCCTTGTGTAGTCATCTATGAAGGTCAAAATATAATGACTGCCACCAATTGATGGTGTTTTCATTGGTCCACATAAATTTTAGTGGACAATTTCGAAAGGTTATTTTTCCCTTATAGATTTTCCTACTCAAAATGATTCTCTATGTTGTTTGCCCAAGATACATTCTTCACATAGGTTGTTCAGTTTTTCTATGAGTGGCAATCCCTTCACCATGCATCTCTTCTACAACAAATTGAAACCTCCTAGTTGATATGACCAAATTTGAAATGCCATAACCAATTTTCATCTTTAATTCATGCTTGAAAGTTTTCTTGTGTGACAACCACTACATTTCTTTCATCGTTTTGTGAATTCATTGATAGTTGTCCTTCAACAACTTCTTCCTTCAAGTCTGATTTTAACTTGAGAGGAAACATTCTATTGTTTTTCAAGTGAACTTTTGCAATCAATTGTCTGCTTGGATACTTATCCAAAATCAGACATACAACATTTTTGAAAAATACATTGTAGCCCTTTTGAATGAGCCGCCCAATGCTTATGAGGTTATGTTTCAAACCAGGGACAAAATAAACATCTGAAATGTATTTCTTCTCCCCCTTCTTTGTTGGAATGCCTACTCTTCCTTTTCCCATGACCGGGGGTTTTGCTATCAGTCCCTAATGTCACTTTTGACTTTACACTTTCATCTAAATTGGAAAACATATTTTCCCAGTCATGTCAATGCTACACCCTCAATCTAGAAACCATACATATCCTTGTTTTTCTTGTGCTACATTACAAGCTCAAAACATTCTATCATGGTTTTGATTTTCCTTTATGAAATTTGCACTTGGTTTGTTACCTATGTCATATTGTTTCTTTCTACATTCATTTTCATAATGACTGTACTTCTTACAATAATGACATTGAACTTGAGACTTATCATACCTTTGACCTTGTTCTTGATTCTGGCTTAAGCCTTGACTTGGATTTTGATTGATGCCCCTTCCACTTGAGCTTGAAGGGTTTCTTCTTCCACCTCTCTGTGGGCTTCTTCCTCTTCCTCTATAAGTTGTTATTCCTCGACCTCTGCATTAACCAAATGAAACTTGTGTCTTGAAGTTATTCTCCAATGATGATTTTGTTTCTCTATTCAACCTATGCTCATGAGACATCAGTGATGTATGAAGCCCATCCATTGAAAACTGTGAGAGATCCTTTGTCTCTTCTATGGCCACAACTATGGCATCAAATCTTACTCGCAGACTTCTTAAAACTTTCTCAACAATTCTCCTCTCCTTAAGTGTTTCACCATGAGACCTGATTTGGGTAACCAACTCAATTACATGTGTAAAAAAATGAGTTTCCATTCTCAGACTCTTTCATACAAATTGTCCCAAAATATCTTCTCAACATTTGTAGTTTTGTTGTCTTCACTTTTGTTATGTCTAAAGAGTATCTCATGCCTGTTTGAACTTCATTGCTATTGCCAACCTTGGGAAGATACTTTCATGAACTGCTTGAAAAATATAGAAGAGAGATTTTGGGTCCTTCTTCATGTTATGTCTCAACACATCCTTTTTTTCTTGTGTCAATGCATTGTATGCTACTGAATCTGCTCATTCTTGGAAACCATTTTCCACCCATTCCCAAATATCTTGAGAAGAAAACAAAGTCTTTGTTGTAATAGCCCAATAATCATAGTTTTTTCCATTAAACTATAGGTATTTGTGGATTAGTCAAGCTTTTGATTGCTGCTACCATTTTCACTGTATAAAAAAATTATTTTCTGGCTGTGTAAAAACTTTCTCACTACTAGTGAATAAGCTCCACAAAAAATTTCAGAACACCTTTTAATTCCTCAGTAAAAAACTTGTGGTAATAAAGGTTTGAACCTGATCTGATACCATGTTAAAAATTTTAAGACAAAGAAAATTATTTTCCTCAACACTTAGAGTTGGCTTAATCAAGACAATACAATTGAGGAAATCAAATCATGATAGTATTCCTTCTAATACAGAGTGGCAAAGATTAAAATCGCAATTATAGTGGAGCTAATTTTACTCACTGTGAAATATAGTAAAACAGAGTGGTTGTGGTAAGAATGATATGTGAAATTTCCAGAACAATATCACGACTGACTAACCGAACTATATATTATAACTTCAAAACATGAAATACATGCACATATGGAGGCAAGTGGAATTAGCACACATTAAAACTTGCAAGTGCTGTGTTCACACCCACCAAAATTTGCTCTACGGATTGTCTCCTTGTTGTCTTTCCAGATTTACATCCACAACATTACATGAGATTCTACTTTGATTGTTAATTCAAAACATATATATCTTACACATTAATTTATGTAAGACAAAATTTAATAGAACTGTAGGGTCGAACATGAATTTCTGACATAATCTGTTGCAGAATAAGTAGTGATTGAGATTAATTTTCCAACAAACATCTTCAGATGAAAGATGCAATTTTTCTACCATTCATCATAGTTGAACAAATACGGTTACAAAACTGTCATTTGAGACACATATGATTCGTCAAGAATGATGCTTGGACTTGAAAGGCACTTGGATTTAAATGTGTTTTGTAACCGAATGAGGGATGTGAAGCAAATTGTTGAATAAAACGTGCATGTGCTTTAAGGAAAGAAGTATCAGTGGTGCCGGTAAGCTCCAAGTTGTACGTTTTTCGTTTTCCCCTTTTGGCAACGTGTGCCAAATGCACTGGATTTCTCTTTGCAACAACTCAAGTTGCAAAAGAAAATTTTCGCTTCTACACTAGAAACAAAAGCTTCAACTCTTTGATTTGTTGATAATTTTTTTACAATTTAGTCTACTTAAAATCTCAAATTTCATAATCTAAGTAATCATATTAAATTCGACATTACATTGAAACCAAAGTCATTCGTCTCACACATTGTCATACTTATGATAGATATCTTACCAAAACACTTAAACTTGAAAAGTTTTAAAAATTAATTTAGATGGTTACTTCACAGGTTAGATGTTCATGTTACTTCGTATTAAAGTGAAAATGTTAACTACTCCTTTGGCATTATGATACTTGTCATAGATATCTTACCAGAACACTTAAACTTGAAAAATTTTAAAAAATAATTTAGATAGTTACTTCACAGGTTAGATGTTCATGTTACTTCATATTAAAGTGAAAATGTTAACTACTCCTTTCGCATTATGATTGTACATTGTAATCAATTGTTACTGTTTTATTTTTCTCGTAGTAAATTATCTAGAACCTTTTTATCTCGAAAATTCTCATCATCAATACCATCAATAAATACAATCAAGGAATACAATCACTTTTCCGTTGTGTATATACGCTGTCCTGTCTACGATGAATATTGTTAAAAAAATCAATTAATACTATGGGAATGCTCGTTTGCCCGATTACGTTGGAGGTTTGCAGAACAAGTTTAGCTACGCCCTATGTTTTACTTTTATATGAATACAATCACTTTTCCGTTGTGTAGTTTATACACTATCCTGTCTACGATGAATATTATTAAAAAAATCAATTAATACTATGGGATTGCGTGTTCGCCCGATTACGTTAGAGGTTAACAAGTTTAGCTACGCCAAATGTTTTACATTTAGAAGAGGTAAAATAAAAATTTCCAAGCCGAATTCTCGACTCGATCCACCGTGTATCTGTCTAGTTTCTAATCCAGCAATAAATGTACGAGCAAGTTTACTGTGTTTTTCTTTGTGAAGTTCGGGAATGCTGTTCATCATGATGAGAGTGAATGCTCTGATTTCTGGTTGCCCTAATATTGTGTGCATTTATCTGACACGGAACGTGAGGCTGCTGCTAATTGTTTATGTCCTTGTAAATTTAGTACATTTCCCTTCTAAAGGATCAGTATGTGAAAATTAAGTTTGTCATAACATCAGGAATGACAGTAACGATAAAAACAACAAGAGTAAGTGAACACGGACATATTCTGATCATCTTGACCATGCCACTTGAAGGTTTTAAAAATATCCATTTTATTTTTATATATCCAAGCCATAAATATAAATAATCGCATCCACATTCTACTTTAAATATCATTTTCTAGCCTATTTGTTTTCATTATTTGTGGAGTCTGAAACTTTCAAGTATTTTATAAGAATATTTATGGTCCAGCCTGTAACGCTAATGAAAATGCATAGGCATGGTGTCTATCAATCCATACATTGTGACCCTAAATTTTGTATTTATTATAATTTTACAACTATTAATGCTCTCGACAGCTAGAATCTGGGCGCTTATAATCTTGGAAAGATAAAAGCAAATAACGCGAAAAGCCATATCACAAGATTAGGGTTCATGGGCATATACTTTCTGCTCTCTCCACCATTTTGCAAGAATAGTAATCTAACTCGTTAACGAAAAGAAACAATATAACTCTTAAGAAGAATATCTTAATTATTAAAGTTACCCACCCAGCCAAATTAATTTTTCAGTTCACCCTTTGGAATAGATGAGAGAAAAATTTAATTTCTTTAGGTTGAAGTTCGTGTGAATTCAGGGCATTGCGAGGTAGATGGATGGTTAAATATTGTTCATGAAGACATGCAAGCGAGATGAAAGGGTGAATATTATTCATGTTAAGGTAGTTTTCAATGTTGTTTAATGTTTGATTTCAAGATAATTTTTAGATTAGCAAAATTATTTTTACCAATGTGGTTGATATAAAGGATAGGCTTCTTATATCCACCATTCACCACATGTATTTTACTAAAATAAATATTATATATTTATGAATATAATTACCAATATATTTTAAATATTTAATTATAATATATTAATAATATTACCTATATGCATACTATATATTAACCTAAAATATGATTATATATATAAAAGATAATATAATATATTAAAATATGTAATATAATATTATTTAATAGATAAATATTAGTATTATAAATTAATAAACATTAAGAATCAATATTTTGAACTCATGAGATTAATATACTCTAAGAATTAATAGTTTAAACCCAAAAACCTAAGAATTTAATACACCATAGGATTTAATATTTTAAACTCAAGAGATTAGTAAACCCAAAAGATTATTAATAATATAAACCAAAAGAACTAATAAACCCAAGGGTTTAATATTATAAATCAAAGGAATTGGTGAACCCAAGAGAAAAATATTAAAAAACTAAGGGATCAATAATGCCAATGGATCAATATTAGAAACACAAACTAAATATTAGAATGAATAAATATTTAAACTTAAAAAACTAAAAAATTAATAAACCATAAGAATCAATATTTTAAAATCAACACATTAATAAACCCAAGGGATTATTAATATTATAAACCAAAAGAACTAATAAACCCAAGGGTTTCATATTATAAACCAAAGGAATTGGTAAACCCAAGGGAAAAATATTAAAAACAGAAGAGATTAATGAATCCTAGAAATAAATATTTTAAATTTAAATGAATGAGAAACTCACCCCATTAATAAAGAGATTAATAAATCTTAGGAATTAATTCTTTAAATCAAAAGGATTGATAAAGTCACATCATTATTACTATTATAAACATAGGAGAATAATATTAAACCAAATAGATTAATATTATAAACCCGAACTATATAGAATCTTTTTCATAAATACTGTAAACCATGAAATAAACATGGTTGACCATGGTTGATTCAAACATTGAGACAATTTTTGTCACAATGCGGTGTTGGACCAAGTATGACCATGGTTGATTTTCATATTGAGACAGTATTTGTCACACTGTGACATTAGACCATGGAAGACATTGATCGAATATGGCTAACACTCATTAACAATGGTTTCCCATGGTTGATTTTCAAATTGAGACAATTTTTTTCATAATGTGACATTGGACCATGTATTAATATTAAATTGTAGGACTAATATTTTAAACTTAAGAGATTAAAAAACCCTAGGGATTATTAATATTATAAACCAAAAGAAATAGTAAATCGAGGGGTTTAATATTATAAACCAAAGGAATTTGTGAGCCCAATGATAAATATTAAAAACATAAGGGATCAATAAGGCCAACGGATAAATATTAAAAACAAAAGAGATTAATAAAACCTAAGAATTAATATTTTAAACTCAAGAGATTAATAAATTCAATGGATTATTAATGTTGTAAACCAAAATAAGTAATAAGCCCAACTATTTAATATTATAAACCAAAGGAATTATTAAAATTATAAAGGTAAGAAACCAATAAACGCAAGAATTTAATATCATAAACCGAAGAAATTAGTAAACCCAATGGAAAAATATTATAGATCTAAGGGATAAATATTAGTATTATAAACCAAGAAATTAATAAACCTTTTTTCTTAATATTTTGAACTCAAGAGATTAATATACCCTAAGAATTAATAGTTTAAACCCAAAAAACTAAGAATTTAATAAACCATAGGATTTAATATTTTACACTGAAGAGATTAATAAAATTAAGGGATTATTAATAATATAAACCAAAGGAACTAATAAACCGAAGGGTTTAGTATTATAAACCTAAGGAATTGGAGAACCCAGGAGAAAAACATTAAAAACCTAAGGGATCAATAAGGCCAAAGGATCAATATTAAAAACACAAGAGATTAACAAACCCTGAGAATACATATTTTAAACTCAAAAACATAAGAAATTAGTAAACCATAAGAATCAATATTTTAAAATCAAATAATTAATAAACCCAAGAGATTATCATTATTATAAGCCAAAAGAACTAATAAAACCAATGGTTTAATATTATAAACCAAAGGAATTGGTGAACCCAAGGGAAAAATATTAAAAACATAAGAGATCAACAAGGCCAATGAATCCATACAAAAAACAGAAGAGATTAGTAAAGCCTAGGAATAAATATTTTAAATACAATTGAATGAGAAACTCACATGATTAATAAAGAGATTAATAAATCTTAGGAATCAATTTTTTACATAAAAAGGATTGATAAAGTCACATGATTATTAATATTATAAACCGATGGGAATAATATTAAACCAAAGAAATTAATATTATAAACCCGAAGTATATAAAATCCCTTAGAAAAATACTATAAACCGTGAAATAAACATGGGTGACCATGCTTGATTTAAGCATTGAGATAACTGTTGTCACAATGTGACGTTGGACCAACTATGACCATGGTTGGCCATGGTTGATTTTCATATTGAGACAATCTTTGTCACAGTGTGACATTTGACCATTGAAGACATTGATCGACTGTGGCTAACACTAATTAAAAAGGGTTTCCCATGGTTGATTGTCATATTGAGACAATGTTTTTCATAATGTGATATTGGATCATGCATTAGTATTAAATTGTAGGACTAATATTTAGCCCCTAATATTTGGATTTAATAAACTGAAGGGGCTAATATTACGAATCAAAAGAATTCGAAAACTTAAGGGATCAATGTTATAAACCCAACAGATCAAAAAATATAGGGAAATATTAATATTATAAACATAAAACATCAATAAAGCAAAGGGATTATTAATATTATAAACAAAAACATCAATAAACCGAAGGGATTATTAATATTATAAACCCAACAGAATAATATTATAAATAAAAATTATTAATAAACTCAAGTGATTAATAAAGTCGAAGGATCAATAAAATTAATAAAAAATATAAAAAACAAAAGAAATTAATAAACACTAATAATTTATATTTTAAACTCAAGAGATTAATAAACCCAAGGGATTATTCATATTATAAACCAAAAGACCTAATAAAGTCAAGGGTTTAATATTATAAATGAAAAAAAATGGTGAACCCATAGGATAAATATTAAATGATAATTTTTTAGTATTTCTGGCTTGTATTTGGAAATTTGAAAACTCTATTCAGTGTGATTTAGTTTTTTGTTTTTAGATGTATATAAAACTTTGATATTTTTAGTTTTTGTTATGTTATCATCACACTTTTTCTATTCAAACACTTTTTTTTAATAAATTATAATTTTTTTAATATAATAATTGACAATTATAATAATACAATATATTTAAAAAAAATTGTTACAAAATTCAGTTGAAACTTGAGATTACTCTTTTTAAATTTGAAGTTACTCTTTTTTCTTTTTCTCCGAATGAGAATGGATACAGCTATAAAGGAGACTCAAACTTGTGGCTAGTGGAATACTACAATGCACAAACCCTTTTTGCTTTCTCTCTCTTTTCACTCTTAGGTAATCTATGGCAAAAAATGTGAATGAAACCCATTTTCTTCTTAGCTGCCCAATTATAACACAGTTAGTTAAGTTTGACTCACTCACATCTTAAGTAGAGTTACAATATGGAATTTTCCTGAGTATTCTTCATTATGATAACATGACTAGCTCATTTTCTATGAATAATAAGAGATTTTTAACTTCCTCTTAAGTAAGTTTTCAGAACCCAATTTACTCTTTCACTTTGAAAGCATCCATATGGATGGAAAATTCATCCATTTTTCTTGGTTTTACTATTTATCCTTATTTAAATCATAAAAATAATAAGTATGAAAATATTATGTTTACATTTTAAGTGTTACATATTTATAATTCTTATATTTTTTAAGAAATATTTCAATATAAAATTTAGATAAATTATTTGAATATCCACTTATATATATAATACTTCAAGTCACAAAAAAAAAAATTGAAATTAAAAAAAAAACAATTACTTTTTAATAAAAATAATAAAAATGAAATGTTTCATTATTATTTTATTTTTTTATAATAATAATAATAATAATAAAATATGTTTTATAAATTAAATTGACATGTATTTAAAAATACTTTAATAAGAAAAAAATACAAAATTTATCAAAAAAATATTAATATTTTACTAGTTATACTAAGTAAAATATTTCAATTTCATTATATATATATTTATATAATAAAAATATATATATACATTATTCAAAGTAATTAAAAAAAAAAAATTATTAAAACTTTTTAAACATTCTCACATAAGTTGATGTGTGATACTTTCCATTTTAGTATAATATGGTGATATGAAGTTTATTGCATTCCTGTTTCCTGCAATTATTGCATTCTTGTTTCCTTCAAAGCAAGGCTCTTGTTTCTCACGTTATTGTGGAAACATATTCTATGATTATGTATATAACATGTTTTCAATGTAACCACTTTTATGTTCCAATGACAGAAGCAAGTTGTTCTTTCCTTTTGGAAAAAAAAAAAAATCATTATTATATATTTTAGTTTTAATCTATGTATTTTAATTTTGTTAAAAATGGAATTGTAAATTTAAGTTATGTAGTTGATACAACGGTTAAGATTTTTAAAACATTAAATTTATTTACAAATTCAAAAATGTAATTTAAACATGTATATATGGTCTAATTTATAAAAGAAATGTTTTTTTACAATATTTTTTTAGTTATTTTTAATTAAAATATGATATAGATTTTTAAAAATTTGAGTTTAAAGTCTTATTTTTAAACAAATTGAGTTTAAGTTGTTCAATTTTTAGAATTCAAGTATCTTTATTTGTACATTCAAAAATACATTTTAAATAACAAAAAGTGACAATTTTTTTTGAAATTATTTTACTCCTAAGAAAATCTATTTAGTTTATAAATTAAACTATATATATTAATTAAGAATAAATCAAAAAAATATATGGAAAAATCAATTATCTCAAGTAACTTTTAAAGTAAAATCTAAGAAAACAAAATTGCACCTGTTCTTGCTAAATCTATGATTAAAATAAAACTAAACATATATTTTAGATCAAATTGGAAGGAAACGATACTTTAAAAAACCGTTTGAATATGTGCATATGATTCTTACACGTTGAACATTAGTAAATAAAAATGATTGAAAAAATCAATTAATTTTCTATGCTCCTTCCCCCGATTCCATCTGAGGTTTCCAGCAAAATGGCAGTCACGCCATAAGTTTACTTCTAAAAGCGGTAAAATAAAAATTGCCGATTCCTATCCAGCAATAAATGTGCTACCAAGTTTTCTATGTTTTGTTTCTGGAGGTGGTCTGGAATTCTGTTCATCATGATGACACTGAATGCTCTGATCTCCGCTTGGCCTAATTTTGTGGGCACATATCTGACGAGGAAACTGAGGCTTCTGATATTTGCTCCCGTCCATGCAAATTTGGTACATTGCCCTTAAAAAAGGATCAACATCTGAAAATTCAGATCGTCCTAACATCTGTAATGGCAGTAATGATAAAAGCCATCAGAGTGAACTGAACACGGACAACTTCTGATGATCTTCACCACGTTCTACATTAAGGCTTTAAAAATATATATCTAATTTTACTATATCCAAGCTATAAATTTAAATTATCCCAACCACATTCTACCTCAAATATCGTTTTCGAGCTGAATTGTTCTCAAGATATATTCAGCCGATTTGTTCTCAGCTAACTACCTATTTTATAAGAATATTATTGCCCAGTCTGTAACGCTAATGAAAACGCATCGGCTGGGTGTGCCACATTCTCACCCTAAGTTTTGTTTTCATTATGATAGTGAGTATGGCAGTTTCAACCCGGGCACTATTCTTCGAAAGCTGAAATCAAATAACGCGGCAAAGGCATATCAGAAGATTAGGGTTCATGGGCCTCTTCTTTTGGCACTCTCCATTATTTTGCAAGAAAACAATCTACATCCGCGTGTCGTTTCCAGGCAACGTTTTGGCCCAGAATCCGGCAAAGATTTTTTAAAAATCCGGTAAAGATTTCATCAGAATCATGTTTACAGTTGTTAAACTTAAGTATTTTGAGTGCCCTAAGGGATTTTGGTAGTGCTGAATCCATTTCCAACCTCAAAAATGGATTTCAAACATTGCAAGTACCTGATTTCTTGAATTTAAGTTGCCCGGGTTCCAGCAAAAAAACTACCGTCCATGCTAAAACGTTGCCTGGGTAAACTACTCCATCTACATCCTTCAACGACAAGAAACAAAATAAGTGCCAAGGAGAAAAAAATTAATTACTAAAGGTAACAACCCATCGAAATTTATTTTTTCAGTTCACCGTTTGGAATAGGTGAGAGGAAAATTGAATGCCGTTGGGTTGAAGTTTGTGTAGTCAGGTCAGGTCAGTTCGGATCATGTGCGATGCGTCCCACGTGCATGGACACAGTAATAAATATGAAGTTTGGTGCGTCGCTTCTCGATGGGAAAGACTAGAGCTCCGTATGAGTCCGTATGAGATCGACAAAATAGAAGTTCACGGTTTAATTAAATATCCATTAGACTAGAGCTCCGTATGAGTCCGTATGAGATCGACAAAATAGAAGTTCACGGTTTAATTAAATATCCATTGACAGTGAGGGTGAGTTTTTTCCTTTTTAATATGATAATGTGGTTCATTGCACTGGTAATATGTATTGTGATTCTGAGAAATTAAAGTAAATAATTGTGTTATAACAAATCTATCCTAGCGAATGTAGGTGGAGAGAAAGACAACATAGCATCGAGACAACAGACCATCCCCACCTCTACACATATGATTTTAAGAAATAATGTTACAACAAATATATCATAGCAAGAAATTCAAACCTAGATAGATAATGAGAAAGACAACATACCATCCCACCTCAAAAAATTTTGAAATGAGTTATCAGAGGAAAAAAAGCGTTGGCCAGCAATGACTGAACAAACAATAAAAACGCTTACCGAGGAAATGTAGTAAAGGAAGACTCGGGAGCGAGGAGACCGATGGGTCAAGATTATGAATGTTTCAATGCAGTAAAGGAAGATTCGGGAGCGATGGAGACGGATACGGATGGGTCAACATTATTCATGTTTCAATGTTGTGTGAGTGTTGATATGTATGGTCTGATTATTAAGAAAAGTTTAGTATAATTGTTTTATGTTTGTTATTTTTTGAAAGTTAAATAGGTTAAAAATCCATTGGAATCATAATTTTGGTTAAATAATTTTCTTATTTATATATTTCTAAATATATTTTGAATAACAAAAAAAACAAATCACAATGATAAAAAAAAATGAGTGGGGTGATGTAACATATCCATGTAACTTCATGTAACATACTCACGTAATTTTTGTTGGAATATTTAAAATTCCAGATCAATAAATGGAGAATAAAACTCTCTTCTTCAACACAGAGAAAATATTAAAAATTTCACTGGAGACAAAGTTTTCACTTTAAAAACTATTTCATTAAACTTCAAAAACTTGGTTACAAAATCTCCTCTAACCAAGAGAATACACAGAAACTTTGACTGCTTCAAAACACAGTTCAATACAAAACTCACACTCTCTAAAATTTCACTCTATCTGTGCATTTGCAACTCACTGCTGTGTGTTGGAAAAATACTCTGCTGTGCAATTCAAATTTTTTACACTTCGCTGTGTGTAAAAATAAAACTTACAATACAAAAATGCACGCGGGCCTTTTCAACTCTTTATATGCCTCAGCACTTTTACAATATAAAAAAACTATATTAAAATAAAACTTATGTTAAAACTTAAAACAAAAGTCTTCGGCCTATACCATATGAAGTATATATGGTGTAATGTTTAGTAAAAAAACATAATCCTATTTAAAATACTTTGGGCTCCACCATTTCAAAAAACCCACACATATGTAATATAACATATGTTGAAACATATGTTAATTAATTAACACAACGTTTCAACATTCAACCAAAATCATTAAACTTTGCAAACGAACCCTTTAAAAAATTATCCGCCGAACTTGAAGATAAATTGAACCAATCTGCATAAAGATTTCGGGTCACAAAAAATTCTGCTGACGTCACCAAAATTGTGACGCGAAATCACTATTAAACGCACCTTACGAATTGTTCCAGGTCCGATTTTGGGCAGTCATATGGAAGGCTGAGTGTGATGCGAAATTTCTCACAAATTCGCCTCAATAAAATTTCAAGTCTGAAAATTTCAGGTCTGGGACCACTGTCCTTCAGTTTTTAAACTCCCGCGCATACAAAATCAAACGCTCTATTGTTTAAACAAAAATATCTTTGTTTTGTGCATATACTTTGTTCTTTCTCAATACACAAGACAGGCGCCTGAAACAGAAATTTATTGATCAACAAAATGGCAAGCAGCTTGCATACAGCAACCTGGAGATAGAAATGGAAGGCGGCTCTGAGTACAGAGGTAGGTGAAAGTAATATTTCAACACTCCCCCTTACTTTCAACTGCTGGGTTATCAGTCATACCCAGGAATTTCCTTAAAAACTCGAAACTCTTCTGCCCCAATGGCTTGGTCAGAATGTCTGCAAACTGCTCCTGAGTTCTACAGTGTTCCAAAACAATTTCACCATTATTTACCAATTCTCTGATGTAATGAAACTTTGTGTCGATGTGTTTCTTTCTTTTGTTAAACACCGAATTCTTAGATAATGCAATAGCTGAGCTATTGTCACAATAAATCATTGTTCCTTTTACCTGTTCTTGTCACAAACTTCTTAACATCCTCCTCATCCAAATTGCTTGACACGCTACTGCTGTAGATGCCACATATTCTGCCTCTGCTGTAGACAATGCTACAATGGGCTATTTTTTAGAAGCCCATGAAATGGCTCCTGAACCCATGTGAAAAACATAACCGGAAGTGCTCTTCCGATCATCTACACTTCCAACCCAATCACTATCATTGTATCCAACTAAATCTAAATTTTCTGAAGCAGTATATAAAATACCAAACCTTTTTGTACCTTTAACATACCTCAGAATTCTCTTCGTTGCCTGCCAATGTGCATCTTTTGGCTTCTCCATGAATCTGGAAATCAAACTAACAACATGCATTATGTCGGGCCTAGTTGCAGTCAAATACATGAGGCTGCCGACTATGCTCTTATACAAGCTAGGATCAAAATCCTTGCTGTTGTCCTCTCTGCTGAGTTTTAATCCCATCACTGTGGGAGTGATCGCTGCTTTGATCTCCTGTATATTAAATCTTTCCAGCACTTCATTAACATATTTTTCCTATGAGATAAAAATCCCATTTTCATCTTGTTCTACTTCTATTCCTAAGAAGTATTTCAACAAACACATGTCAGTCATTTCAAATTCTTCTTTCATGACTGTTTTAAAATTTTCAATAAGGTAATCATCATTACCTGTGAAAATAACATCATCAACATATAAAACTACAATCAACATTTTTCCATCCTTTTCTTTGATGTAGAGGGTGGGTTCTCTCTCACACTTTTCAAATCCATTTTCCAATAGATAGGAATCTATCCTACTGTACCATGCTCTTGGTGCTTGCTTCAGCCCATAAAGAGCTTTCTTCAACTTGCACACTTTGTGCTCTTGGCCTTTATTTTCATAGCCGAGAGGTTGTTCAATGTAAAACTCTTCCATTAACACTCCATTTAGGAATAGTGATTTCACGTCCATTTGGTATTTCCTTGTTTACATGTTGCTGCTCGGTACTTCTCTCAAGTTCCATTCATAACCAGGTGTGAAGTTTCTCTCATAATCTATCCATAAACCACTTGCTACCTTTGTGATATGTCTTGCCTTAATGACTCTCTCTATTTTTCCTTCTACATTAATCTTGGTCTTGTAGACCCATTTAACTCCAATGCCATCTTTACCTTTTGGGAGTTCAACCAAATCCCAAGTCTTGTTTCTTTCTATGGCATTAATCTCCTCATCCATAGCTTCTATCCATTTCTTATCCTTAATAGCTTCTTCGAAATGAACAGGATCATCAACATGACAATATAAAGCAAACAAAGAATTGATGCCTTCATTTGCTGCCTCTTGTGCATAAATTTCATTCAAATTTATGAACTTCTTACCTCTTTCATTTGGTGTACAAATGCCTGAGGAAGCACTTGAATTGCCTCCTTGTGGTGTGCTTGGAGAAGCACTTTCATTTCTCCTCAAGGGTGTGCTTTGTTGCTCTTGTGTTGGTGCTGCTGTTTGGGGATGTATTTCAGCCAATTCATCATCATTTTCATCATGAGATAAACAATGTTTAACATTCACTATTTTCTCTATGCTTCCATCCCAAGCTTCTTCTTCAATGAACTGAACATCTCTGCTCACAATAAACTTCTTGGTGGATGGGTTATATAACCTGTAAGCCTTGGATTCCTCACTGTATCCAATGAAAATACATTTCTCCCCCTTGTTGTCCAACTTCTTCCTTAGCTGATCTGGTATGTGTGCATAAGCTACACATCCAAAAACCTTCATATGTGTGACATCTTGCTTTGTGCCACTCCATGCCTCTTCCGACACTTTGTTCATCACTGCTTTTGTAGGGCACCTATTCAAAATGTATGCTACACAATTTACAGCTTCAGCCCAATAATCATTAGGCAAATGCTTTGCCTTTAACATACTCCTTACCATGTCCATTATGGTTCTATTCTTCCTTTCGGCTACTCCATTTTGCTGCGGAGTATATCTATTTGTAAACTTCTTTTGAATACCATTTTCTCTACAAAAACATAGAAAATATTTAGAGATATACTCACCTCCTCTATTAGTCCTTAGGACTTTGATGTGCAGCCCACTTTGGTTTTCCACAAGCGCTTTGAAAGTGCAAAATTTTTCAAACACTTCACTTTTATTTTTCAAAAAGTAAACCCAAGTTTTTCTTGTAAAATCATCTATGAATGTTAACATGTAGTGGCTGCTAACCAAACGATGGGTTACGTACGGTCCACACAAATCTCGATGGACAATATCTGGGGGTATAACTGCCCATTTGCTTTTCCGGAAAAACTTTCATGTTTGTTTCCCAGATACAGCCTTCACAAAGGCTGTCTGGATTCTCTATCGATGGTAAACCTCTTACCATTCGCTACTGTTCAACAAATTAAGACCTCCAAAGTTGAGATGTCCAAATCTCAAGTGCCTATCAGTACTACATCTTTTGGTTCGCTTTGGATAGCCTCTTTTGCCACTGCTACTATCTTTTCTTCATTATTCAAATCTGCTCTCATTCTAAGAGGGAACATCCTGTTCCTTGTCATCTTCACTTTAGCAATACATTGTTTTCTGGGTGGTTTGTCCATGATGGTACAAACATCATCCTCAAAAAATACATTGTACCCCTTTTGAACAAGCTGTCCAATACTTAAGAGGTTACACTTCATTCCTGGAACATAATACACATCTGCTATGGATTTCTTTGCACCTTTTCTTGTTAAAACATTTACATTTCCTTTTCCCATAACAGAAACTTTGCTATCAGATCCTAGTGTGAATTGTGACTTCACACTCTCATCTAGCATAGAAAACATTGCTAAGTTTCCTATCATAGGGTTACTGCAACCGGAGTCTAGAAACCATAAGTCTTAATTCTTTTCTTCAGCCATATCACAAGCCAAAAACAAATTATCTTGGCTGATATTTTCTCTAGTGAAATTTTCACTAGTTCTATTTCCCATATCATGCTGCTTCTTTCTACATTCATTAGCATAATGACCATATTTTTTACAATAGTGACATTGGACATTGGACTTATCATACCTCTGTCCTTGAGCATTCTGCTGACCACTTTGATGGCTGCTGCCTTGGCTTTGATGCTGATTTGGATTGCTGCCCCTTTCTTGAGAATTTGCTGTACTGTTCCTTCCACCTCTGTTTTGGCTTCTGCTTCTTCCTCTTTTGTTCCTCTGCCTTGCCCTCTTCCTCTTCCGAAATACATCTGGGTCTTAAAGGCATGTTCCAGAGATGAGTTTTCACTCCTACCCAATCTCTGCTCATGAGTCATTAGTGATGCATGTAGCTCATCCACTGTGAACTTTGTGACATCCTTAGTCCCCTCTATGGTGGTGACAATCACATTGAATCTTGAGGATAGACTCCTCAAGAGTTTTTCCACAATCCTCTTATCTTCAAGAGTCTCTCCATGAGATCTTATTTGTGTGACCATTCCAATCACATGAGTGAAGAACGAGTCAATAGTATCTGACTCTTTCATGCAGAGAGTCTCAAAGTCTCTCCTCAACAACTGAAGTTTTGATGTCTTCACTTTTTCCATGCCTTGATAGGCTGTCTTGAGAGTTTCCCATGCTTCTTTGGATCTTCTGGCTGCTTCTATCCTTGGAAACACACTCTCATGCACTGCTTGATACAATAAGAAGAGAGCCTTGGAGTCTTTCTTCCTATTGCTCTTCAGGAAATCTTTCTCTGCCTGAGTTAAATCCTCAAACTCTTCTTCATCTGCTGGCTCTTCAAAGCCATCCTCAACAAATTCCCATAAGTCTTGAGAGACAAATAAAGCTCTCATATTTATTGACCAGTAGTCATAATTTTTCCCATTAAACATTGGGAGATGGATATTTCCCATACCCATACCATTCCTGGCTCCAACCATTCTGCACTCTTAAATATGATTCAAAAACACTTGACTGTGTATTCAAAATAACTTCACTGTTCTGCAATAGTAACACAACAACTGTATAGAGAAATACCTTGAAGTCGTTTTGGCTGAGTCTTCACTCTGCTGGAAAAGCTGCTGCAACAAAGAACTCATTTCCTTCAGCTTCTTTGATCTTCAAAGAGCCTGGACTAGCTCTGATACCATGTTGGAATATTTAAAATTCTAGATCAATAAATGGAGAATAAAACTCCCCTCTTCAACACAGAGAAAATATTAAAAATCTCTTCACTGGAGACAAAGTTTTCACTCTAAAAACTATTTCATTAAACTTCAAAAACTTGGTTACAAAATCTCCTCTAACTGAGGGAATACACAGAAACTTTGACTACTTCAAAACACAGTTCAATAAAAAACTCACACTCTCTAAAATTTCACTCTATCTGTGCATTTGCAACTCACTGCTATGTGTTGGAAAAATACTTTGTCTCTCCAAAAAAAATGAACGCACTGCTGTGCAATTCAATTTTTTTACACTTCGCTGTGTGTAAAAATAAAACTTACAATACAAAAATGCACGCAGGCCTTTTCAACTCTTTATATTCCTCAGCACTTTTACAATATAAAAAAAACTATATTAAAATAAAACTTATGTTAAAACTTAAAACAAAAGTCTTCCGCCTATACCATATGAAGTATATATGGTGTAATGTTTAATAAAAAAACATAATCCTATTTAAAATACTTTGGGCTCCACCATTTCAAAAAACCCACTCATATTTAATATAACATATGTTGAAACATATGTTAATTAATTAACACAGCATTTCAACATTCAACCAAAATCATTAAACTTTGCAAATGAACCCTTTAAAAAATTATCCACCGGACTTGAAGATAAATTGAACCAATATGCATAAAGATTTCGGGTCACAAAAAATTCTGCTGACGTCACCTAAATTGTGACGTGAAATCACTATTAAATCCACCTTACGAATTGTTCCGGGTCCGATTTTGGGCAGTCGTACGGAAGGCTGAGTGTGATGCGAAATTTCTCACAAATCTGCCTCAATAAAATTTCAGGTCCGAAAATTTTAGGTCTAGGACCACTGTCCTTCAGTTTTTAAACTCCTGTGCATACAAAATCAAACGCTCTACTATTTAAACAAAAATAGCTCTGTTTTGTGCATATACTTTGTTCTTTCTCAATACACAAGACAGGCACCCGAAACAGAAATTTACCGATCAACAAAATGGCAAGCGGCTCGCATACAGCAACCTGGAGATAGAAATGGAAGGCAGCTCTGAGTACAGAGGTAGGTGAAAGTAATATTTCAACAACTTCTCATGAAAATGCATGCATGACGTTAGAAATTTTTTACACAAATTAATGTTCATTAGTACATAGATTAAATTTAGTAGAGGAATAATAAGTTGCATAACCATTAACAATTACTATTGTAATATATTAACGTAAGTTGTATGATGTAACCTTGCTTCCATTTCCATTTCATGATTCCTTGAACTAGATTAATTCATCACATACTTGACATTATGAACATCACATGAGGCTAGGAATAGACATCATCAAACTGACACAATAATCAATCACATTATTGAACACATATATACTCTCGATACTTAGTAGGTGAAAACCAACAAATGTTTAATTTTATTATAAACGCCAGTGAGGGTGTTCACCCCACTCAATGACTTATAAGGGAGTCCATCCTTTAACCATTGTTATAAAATCTTACAAGGAAATATCGTTTAAATACAAAACATCTAGTTAAATTTATTAGAATCATCATAATAGCATTTACCCACAATTTTCAATCTTCATATATTTGTGGAATGGTTGTTCCTATAGTGGAACATCCTTCAGCTTGCACTCATTTGCATGGACCATTAATTATTTACCTGACACCATGTTAAGCATAATGTATCCTTTTCACAAGTCACCATCAGTTTCTGCTATTGTTGTCGTCATCATACATTGATATCAAGATTCCATAAAGTATTAATCATCCCATTCATAAATCTATACTAGTGATGCTTCACCATCTATTCATGTACATTCATGAATTTCAAACAAAATATCGTGGAATTCTTCCTTTAACAACATTGCATATGTGCTATTTATAAACATGTAACCATCAAAGCATGTCTATAAAATAAATATCGCATTAAAGCTTGTGTTCTTGAAAGACAAATCACTACAATTGTCTAAACACTCCTTTAAAAGAAACTAACACATCAGTTATGATATTTGTGCATACAAATTACATAAAATTAATCAAATAATTATCACTTTAGCTATTACTATTGGTGTATAAAAAATAAGTAAAGAAATATAACACAATGAATGTTGTTCCTATGCATGAAAATGCTTATACTTTCTAAAATAATCTTACCATAAGAATGCTTAACATAGTAGAGCATGCAATCACATGTTTTCATTTCGAGGAAATATAGCATAATAGGGCATGCAAAAACATGTTTTATTTTCCATAAAAATAATGTAACCAAGCATACAAATACATGTCTTCTTTTTCAAATTTTATACCAACATTACCGATATATATATTCCAAGGAAACCAACACATTACTATGGATTTTATGGATGTAATTCATCTTCTTTCCAAAATAATCTCTTCCAATGTAAGATAGCACACCATGCTATCATTTCCCACATAGCAATATATATTATTTCCAATGAAATATAATAGAAATATTGCATACATATACATGATTTTATCCCAAAAGAAACTAACATAATAGTTTTGATAGCATAAAATTAATCACATATATTCTTCCTAAAGAAACATAGCTTGATATTTCTTCTATCCATGCAAAGAAAAAATCTCTATAACACAATGGCCATTCTTTTTGTAAGTAAGAGCTTATCATAATAATTTTTTTTAATTTACACAACACATATTCTCTTCTTATAATTCTATTATCATTAACTATTGTTTTCATGTAAACAAATATGTGCTTACTTTTGAAAAGGAAGTTAATATAACCTAGTTTCTTTGTCTTTCTACATGCAAGTTTCTCACGGTTCCCTTTCAAAAAATTATCATAGATAACCATATTTTATGCATAAAACTACACAAACATAACAAGTTTAACTTAACCTTTCATAAACCTAAATCAAGAAGTTGAGACAATTAATACATGCATGCATTTTTTTCAAGAGATTATTCTTTTCAAGAAAATTAACATAGTAACTTTCCTTATATATATACCCAAAACATATTTTCTATCTCAGAATGACTATCATTTTATGAATGTAACATGTGTTCTTTTCCTAACATAATATCCCTTATCTCAATGCACATAATCTTTACAAGAAAGAGGCATGCATTTTTGTTATTGTACGAACAAGTTTCATATGCATATTTTTTTTTTCAAAACAAATCCTTGTCACCTTTAAATGGTAAACATGGGTAATATATGCATACAGATTCATGAAAACCCTTCCAATAAAATTAATTTGATTAAATTTTATTTTTTATTTTTCACCACCCTTGAAAATATTTCAATAATTACCATCTTTGATCTATATTCATTTTCAAGAAAAAAACAAAACTGCTTAGCTTTTAACACACAAGATTCACATGTAATCTTGTTAAATGAAACTACATATTTACTTAGCTTTTATGTGCTAGAATTAATGCAATTTCTCTCAAGAAATATAGAACTTAATAATTGGAATTTTGTGCATTCAAATAAATTAAACCCAATGTGCATGCAAACTCAAGTTTATTTCCAAGAAAGTGTGACACAAAACATGCAAATACATGTTTCCTTTCAGATTCTTTTTTTTACAAAAATATTTTTTTACTGCATGATTTCCAAGAAAATTATCATAATCTCTTATTATTTTGAAACAAGAACAACATATATAAAACAACATAATCTTCTTTCAAGAAGCAATTATAATTTACATACAAGAAATAATATGAAGTTTCCCAAATAAATGTTTATTCGTTTTCGTACATGAAAAAATAAAAAGGGTTCTTCATGAATTCTCTTTGAAGAAAAAATCATTAACTTATCTTCAAACCCGAGAAGAGCTCATTAACTTATCTACATACCTATGAAATATCTTCACGAAGTAAACAACTATATTATTTTTAGGAAAATTAACCTTATGAATTTATCATTTATGTGCACTAAATATGCCAACTATTCAATGAATAGAGCATGATTACTTATCTTTTTTGAAGAATATACTATTTGTTTCCCTTAGCTTTATCCTTTCTTTGAAATTTTATGAATTTTTAAATATGGAATTGTTTTGTCACTATCTTCTCCGGGATCACCCTTCAGTCCTTGCTTGTAAAATCTGGATTGCTCCATTCTACACAAAGAGGCAGTTTATTCTTTCGGAACATCACTGTTACACCTAAAAACGGGGCCCAAATTACAGAGATTGCCAAGGCTGTCACTGGCCATCCGCTCGACATGGATTCGTGCCCTTAACCATTTTTAGGTGTTCATTCACATCAGCATATTTATAGTCGTAACTAAAAACCCGAGAGACTATCATGGGCATAAGATTTTCTTTAGCAAGATCAATCTATGAAAATATCACCTCCGAGAAGATTTAGATCTTTCACCCTTCATTTTTTCTCCATTCATCTCTCTCAGATATTTCTTTTTTTCTCTTCTATGGGAGCACCCTTTATTCCTTGCTTGGAAAATCTAGATTTCTCCATTCTACACAAGGAGGTGGTTTATTCTTTGGGAGCATCAATGTTACACCTAAAAGGGGGGCGCAATTACAGAGGTTGTCAAGTCTGTCACTGACCCTCTACTAGACATGGATTTGTGCCATCAACCATTTTTAGGTGTTCATTCACATCGACATATTTAGAGTTGGCACTAACAACCTCAGATCTTGTCACGGGAGTAAGCTTCCTTTACCAAGATCTGGCTATGAAAATCTCACCACCCAGAAGCTTCATGATATTTCGCCCTTCATTTTTCCTCCATTTCTCTCTCCAAAATTTTGTTTTTTTCTTTCCTTTTAGTTTCACGAATGTGGACAATTATTTTTTCAACTAATTGGCTGGTGATAGTTAGTGTAAATCAAAATAATTATCACTTGTTACCAATCCCAAAGAGTTGTAGGTATATTACTTACTCCCTCCCTTAAAGAGAACATCGTCCTTGGTGTTCATCTCTCACTGGAACTTTAACATAAACAACCAAAAATAGGATCCTTCCCCTTTAAAATTAAGTACTTTCATTTTGAAAAGTACCATTAAATGAAACAATAATGTTTTGATCAATAGTCATAAAAATTTATAGCTGCGAAAATGTATAAAGTCTACTTTCCATCACTTTAACCATTATTTAAATTCATAAAAAAAAAATAGAATCTCTATACGAACTTACCATTAATTCCCAATTACTCTTGGAATTCATGATCACTCTTACGCAAGCACACTAAGAATGGTTGGAAAACCCATCAACACTCCATGCAAATTACCCTGTAATGTATGACTAACAAATTCAATCACATTAGTCACTCCATTTTCAAAACTATAAACCATTCATGCAATTTCAAGTGATACTTTAATCACAATAGTCTTCCTAGTATTCACAGAGCACCAACCCTTTATTCATCAAAATGATAAATCATTGCACCACATGCATAGTCTTAGCTCCTGCTAAAGACATCCACCTAGTACTTCGAAAATTACTTAGAGAACACCTACCTCTATAAAAATCGAAATGTGAATAAATGCACCAAGTGAATACTGTCCTAGCCTGTGCTAAGACATTCAAACAATTAGTAATAAAATGTACATTAAATATTTACATAATTATATAGAAAAATATTTTTTAACATAACATATAACTGATTATTTGATTTTTTTATATATGAGAACCATAGTAGACTAAAGAACGCTCCTCCCAACGAATGGGAACTCATTTCCATAACCAGATTGAGTATTTTCATATCTGAATAGTTCTCTAAAAAATACCATATAATGTCTATTCTAGAATTCCACTTTCCAACTAACTCAAGAATATCAATGGCCATATAGGTTCTAATATAGGATTCCTCTCTCAAATGTCTTGACTATTCCTCTGACACTGTCTCATCTAGAGGATTTGGGCCTCCTCCAACATGCTCCAAAATAAACATAGTTGCCTAAGGATTTTTCCCCTCTTTACCATCTTGGCCAATGATTTTCCTTTACTGATATCATTACCTCAAGGGGGAAAAAATGTGGGTAGGAAAGTGCCATCAACCCCTTTGGGAAGGAAACTGCCATCCACCCAAGAACTTTCATCCTTTCACAAATTTCCACAATTGTCCGACATGTTAAATTTCTCTTTTAGCATTCTTTCCTATACTAATTTACAAAATGAACCATATGCACATATGCATAAATTAAAATAAACTATAATGTACATCATGCAATTATACTTGACCCTCAGGATGAGTCCACAATATCTAGATCAATAGGAAACATAACTGACATATAGGTTGTATACAATATGATTTTCCAAATAACACAATCATGTATATCACAACGTTATACTTTACCATTTACGGTTTCAACTCAGATTGCAGTGTTTTAACTTCACAGGTTTTCTTGTTACCATTAAGCTACCTCTACTTAATCCCATTAGCAACGTTAGCCATAAATATGCATTGTTTAAATATGCATTCACTTTTGAAATCATTTTAATTTCATGCATACAATATTGTCATGCGTAAAATTATATACAAATATTAATTTATGCGTAAATGGAAATAATAGTTAGGATAAAAATTCAAACATTTCCAATTTCCCATAGTGTATTGTTACCCACAGACCAACACAATAAGTAACTACCATAATCACTTGTTTACAACTTGCAATAAGCTTTAACCAAAACAAATTCATGCATATAAATTTTAATACTTAGTAATGCAACATTGATTAACCAATTCTTTAAACTATCTTAATGTAATCATGAGAAGACTCAATCAACAACTACCTTGTGATAGTCAAGTCTCATTATTCAACTCATTGTTCATTTTTAGTATCTAAAGGCTTCTTCGAATGTTTTTTTTTTTTTTAAATATATTGTCGTCTTCAAGTAAATTCCTCATATTTTATATCCATGCATTCACTCATTATAAGTAATGTATTGTAACTTTAGTCATGTTCGTTAAATGTATCATTAACATTTTAATATTTGCAAAGGTTGGTAGTCAATTTTCACTTTCACTAGTGAGTGTTCAATATTTTTCATACGTTTAATAGAGGTTTATTGTCTTTAACCCGCACCACGATTCAAATGTTATGAACACAATTTTACAAAAGACTTTACTACTTACTACTCTTCAATGTGGTTATAGACATGAATCACATATATCATGTAAAAAGTAGTCTACTCCATATATCAATATGTATATTGTTAGGCTCATACCTTAGCTGATGCCCACTAGTAGCATACCTAGATTTATTTTCCGCTTAAAAAATCCATAAGGTGCGAGTGTTGGAACCTTAAGCTCTAATACCAGTTGTAACATACCTCGGTAACCTACCATGAAAATGCATGGCGTTAGAAATTTTTCACACAAATTACCCACGGGTTACTATACAAATCACTATTCCATATTCCTTATTAACCATTAGATAGAATATTCATGAGTACATAGATTAACTTTAGTAAAGAAAAAGTAAGTCGCAGAGCCATTAACAACCATTGTTGTAGTATATTAACATAAACTGTATGATGTAACCTTGTACCCATTTCATGATTTGTTTAACTAGATTAATTAATCACATACTTGAAATTATGAACATCACATCAGGAAATGAATCAACATCATCAAAATGAAACAATAATCAATCACAATATTGAATACTGATATACCTATGAAACCCCGCAGGGTGAAAGCCAACTAATGTTTAATTTTATTATTAAATTCTTGTGTGGGTGTTCACCCCTGAATCAATGGATTATCATTGTTATAAAATATTAAAAGGAAATATCATTTAAATACAAAACATCCACTACAAGGAAAACACCCTCTAGCGGATTTTTTTGAGGAACCCCTTATAAAAATAGCCTAGATATCCGTTTGTCGCAGAGGTCTTTAGAGGAGGTTGGCGGGTGGATTTTTTTGCAAATGTTTTTTCTTTGGTGCGTTTCTCATCATAAATCGCATTGGTGCATTTAACTCACAAAGAACTAATCAGTACTAAAATTTGGAACACAGAGACATCGTGCTCTCCATACAAATCCGCTTAGTGCATTTCATTACCTTAGCATACCAGTGCGATACTCATAAATAGGCCTGGCGCGTTCTAAAAACTCGTGCTAAAATAGAAATAGGCTCAGTGCACTAGGCATAAATTGTCGGTGCGCCTCAAAAATCTACGCACTGAAACAATGTTAAATAAAAGAAATTACCAGCCAACAAATCCTGATTTTCACTTCTTCAGTGCTCTAGAGCTCTCAAGAAATGATGTGAATTTCCCTTTTGTGAGGTGCCCTGCCATTGGTGCTACCATTTCACACACAACTGTCATCTATTGCCTAGCTTGTGGAGTTCAAATTTTGGAAAATGGTGGGAAAATTTGGTTTTTCAAATTCTTCAGCAAATATGCCTCCTTGACGCTAAAATGAACAAGTATTTTACTTGTTTCTCAATAATCAAAATTTTTAACAGATTATATTTGTCAAAAAAATTAAATTTTACCATTTAAAAAAAAAAATGACGGCTCGCACCGTTCTCGGTGCTACCTATAAATTTACAGGCCGTAGCGCGAATGGTGCTAACTTAAACTACACAGGGGACGATGCTGTACTGAAAATGCACACCATGTTTCTTTTTTAAACCTAATATGGCTATGTGGTCATTTAAATGACCGCGTCGTTGACTATGTACCAGTGTCGAGAGGGCGGTGAGTTAACTAAACTATCTACCCTGGGGCATATACTTTGGTCAGCGCAATGCCCTCCAGACACTGGTGCATAGTTAACAGTGCTTTCATTCAAAAAATCGCACCGTTGAACATGTATTGATGTCAGGAGGGCACTGCGCTGACTAAACTATCTACCCTGGGGCGCATAGTTTGGTTAGCGCACCACCCTCTCGACACTGGTACATAGTTAATGGTGTGGTCGTTTAAACGACTGCACCGTTGACCATGTACTGATGTCAGGAGGGTGGTGTACTGAAAAAACTCTCTGCCTCGGGGTGAATATCTCGGTCAACACATTGCCCTCCCGACACTCGTACATAGTCAATGGTGTGGTCATTTACAAGACCGCACCATTGACCATGAATTATTGTTGGGCAGTGCATTGACCTAACTATCTACCCTGGGGAGAATATTTTTGTGAACGCACCACAGAAGAAATTAATTTTCATGTTTTGTGGTGCACTGCAAATTTCCATGTGCACCGAGGATAGTGAGCAATAAAAACGGACGCACCAGTACTGGTGCATGACTACTTTTTTGGGCGCACTGACTGTTTTTCTTTTCTTTTTTTAAATATATACATAGATACATACACACACACACACACACACACACACACAAAAATATATAGATATAGATACTGTTGTGAAACCAACTCCAAAAATAGAAGAAAAGAGATATCAATGCCTTAGAAATAAGCCACTTCGAGGGGCCAACCTCCAATACATTACATGAATGAACAATTCTTGGATGATAAAAATTACAAAACCTCCTTTCTATATATAGGAGTCCATGGGGCCACAATGTAATTCTAGTGGGGCCACAATGTAATCCTAGCCGACCTAACAATAATAATTTAAGGGCACAATAATAACAATAAGGGGGTTACACTAACAACAATAAGAGACTATACTAGTAATATAGGGACCTAACATGCCCCTCTCCTTCAAAAAAGTGTTGTCCTCAAGGCTTGAGTAGCTCTGGGTGCTTTTGTATAAAATTCTCGTCCTCATATGTAGAATCTTTAGTGGGTAAGTTCTTCCACTTGATGAGATACTCTGAGATTGATCGATTTTGTAGTTGTCAAGTTCTTGTTTCTATGACTGCTTCAGGTTCCAATATGATTTTTCCTTCCTCATAAAGCTCTGGCCATATTGTTTGAACTGGAATATTTTCACCTATAACCTTATTTAAGTGTGAAACATGGAAAACTCGATGCACTCGTGAAGAAGTAGGAAGCTCCAATTTGTATTCTATAGTACCAATCTTTTGCAACACCTTGTAAGGACCATAGTACTTTAGTGATAATTTATTATCCTTCTTAGCTTTCTTGAGGGACATTTGTTTGTATGGTTGTAGCCGTAAAAATACCCAATCTCCTACATCAAAACTTCTCTCGCTGTGATGTTGATTTCCCTGTTGTTTCATTCAATTTTGTGCCAAATTCAGGTTATCCTTTAAGAGTTGGAGAACTTCTTGTTGATGCTCGATGTGATCTTCCACTGCTTGAACCTTCAAATTTTCTCTTAAAGATGATGTGATGGACAATGGATGACATCCATAAAGTGACATAAATGGGGTCATTTTTGCTGCAGTATAGAAGGAAGTGTTATACCACCATTCAGCGAGAGGTAACCACTTGACCCATTGTGTTTGTTTATAAGATACAAAACAACGAAGATATCCTTCCAAACATTTATTTACTATCTCAGTTTGGCCATCAGATTGATGATGATAAGATGAGCTATGAGCTAATTGAGTACCCAAACAAAAAAATAACTCAGTCGAAAAATTTCCAGTAAAAATGGGATCTCTCTTGCTCACAATAACCCTTGGGTTTCCATGTAGCTTTTGGATTGTGTCCATAAATGTAGTAGCAATTGTACTTGCTTTAAATGGATGAGATAATGCACAAAAATGTGCATACTTGGTAAGTCTATCAACTACCACCATGATGACATTCTTTCCTTCGGACTTAGGTAAACCTGTGATAAAATCCATTGAAATCTCCTCCCAACGTTGACTTGGAATAGATAAAGGTTGTAGAAGTCCCGGGGTCTTAATTGTCTCCACTTTATTCTGCTGGCAAACCAAACATTCCGCTACAAACTTTTGAATATCAGATTTAAGGCCATCCCAAAAAAATTCTTTCTTCACCCTGTGGTAAGTTTTTAAAAATCCTGAGTGTCCTCCTAAAGGAAAAGTGTGCAATTCCAGAAGAATATTTTGTTTTAGTTGGGAATTCTTACAAAGATATAAGCGATCTTTGTACCATAAGGAATCATTTTTCCAATTAAATGTATCAGATGTACTAGGATCTTGCTGCAACTTTTGAATGAGTGTCCATACATCTTTGTCCTTCTTCCATTCATCTCTTGCTTTGGTTATCCAATTTGGTTGGATAATAGAAATGGCACAAAGCAATGCTTCAACCTCTTCATTCTTTCTTGAGAGTGCATCTGCAACAACATTAAGCTTTCCTTTTTTGTAGATTATTTCAAAGTCATAACCCAACATCTTTGTGACCCATTTTTGCTGCTCTTCGAAAGATAGTCTTTGTTCCAAAAAGTGTTTAAGACTATCATGATCAGTTTTTACCTTGAAGTGTCTTCCCATTAGGTAAGTTCTCCATTTCTTTAGTGCATGCAGTGTTGCTAACATTTCCTTCTCATAAATAGGTTTCTGTAAATACTTTCCTTTGATTGGACGACTTTCAAAAGCAATGGGTCTTCCTTCTTGCATTAAAACAACACCAATTCCATTTCCTGAGGCATCACATTCCACAATAAAAGTTTTTGTGAAGTCTGGCGTAGCTAAGACCGGTGCTAGGCACATTGCCTCTTTAAGATGTTCAAAGGCCTTAGTTGCTTCAGGAGTCCATGAAAATGCATCTTTCTTCAATAACGTTGTTAGAGGTGCTGCTATTCTCCCATAATTCTTAACAAACTTGCGATAATAGCCTGTTAACCCGAGAAATCCTCGCAACTGCTTTATTGTCTTGGGGACTTTCCATTCCTTAATGGCTTTAATTTTGTTAGGGTCTGCTTTAACACCCTCGTGAGATATAATATGACCCAGATATTCCACCTCTTGTACTCCAAAGAAACATTTGGATGTTTTTGCATATAATTGTTTCTCCTGCAATAGTTTGAGCACCCTGTCAACATGTTCAACATGATCCTTCCAAGACCTGCTGTAGATTAGTATATCATGAAAAAATACTAGCACAAATTTTCTAAGGAAGGGTTTGAAAATGGAATTCATCAACCCTTGAAATGTAGAAGGTGCATTGGTAAGGCTAAAAGGCATGACCAAAAATTCATAATGACCCTCATGAGTTCGAAATGTTGTTTTCAAAATATCTTCAGTCTTCATTCTAATTTGATGATATCCTGAACGAAGATCCAACTTGGTAAAATAAATTGCTCCATGTAATTCATCCAATAATTCATCAAAGACAGGAATGGGAAATTTATCTTTAATGGTGAGCTTATTGAGCCCCCTATAATCTGGACACATTCGCCATGATCCATCCTTCTTGTGTACCAATACTACAGGAGCAGAGAAAGAACTTTGACTAGGTTGAATTATACCTACCTCTAACATTTCTGCAATCATACGTTCAATTTCGCTCTTTTGGATGTAAGGATATCTATAAGGCCTGATGTTTGGAGGAACACTTCCTGGAATCAAATGAATAGCATTATCATGATCACGAATAGGTGGGAGTCCTTTGGGAGTTTCAAACACCTTGGAATGATTGTCCAAGACTTGTTGGAGATCTGCAGAAATAGATGATTTTGATGTTGGAACTTCTAGTGAGCATAATTGTGCAATTACGCCTCTTTGTTCTTTATTTAGAATCTTTGTCGTGAAATTAGAGCTTATTATCTTTCCTGGCTTCCCTACAATACCCTGTAATTCGACTTCCTTTCCTTCTGAAAAAAAAATTCAAGAAAAGTTCTTGAAAATTAAAAGCTACCGTGCCCAAAGATTGTAACCATTGTACTCCTAGTACAACATCAGCACCTCCCATAGGAATGGAAAGCATTGGACTAGTCAATACATATTCCCCCATGGTTAGCTTGATATTATGGCATTTCCCAGAGCAATTTATAGTTCCTCCATTTACAACCATCACTTGACATTCTGGTGCTGGGTATAGGAAACAATTTAATTCCTTGGCTACCTTACAATGAATAAAATTATGGGTGCTACCTGAATCAATCAACACTATTACCTTTTTCTTCTTGATATGTCCTTCTATCTTGAGAGTTTGAGGAGCGGTAATTCCTGCCAGTGCATTACACGATATGGTCAGATTCATTTCTTCCTCTTCTAGGGCTGGTTCCTGGTGTATATCCTCTTCTTGTTCATTTTCTTCTTCCTCTTCACAATCTGTGTAAAATAATTTCTTCTCAGCACACTTATGACCTTTAGTGTATTTTCTATCACAACTGTAGCAAAGCCCTTTTGCTCTTTTTTCTTCCAATTGTTGTGGTGTCAACCTTGTAGGTTGTGGAAATCTAGGCGTAGCAACACTTCCTTCTTTATAGAAGTGAGTGGTAGGCCTCCTTGTCGCCATAATTTTACATTCAATTTTTCTTGCCAACCTGAATGCCTTCTCCAATGAATCAGGTTCCAAAACGTGAACTTCATGTTGGATGTTATCCTTTAAAGTGCCTATGAAGAGATCAATCCTTTGTTCCTCTGGAATATCAGTTACCCTTATATTCAATTTTTGGAAGTCCTCAATGTGCTGCCCCACTAAACCCTTTTGTTTGAGATTTATCAATTGGCTAAAGAAGGTGTTGCTCTTTGTATCCTCATAATGTACTATCATTTCCTCCGTAAAAATTGACCAAGTGACAATTTTTTTACGGGAGCAAAGCCATCGATACCATACAAATGTATTTTTTTCTAAATGTAAAGTTTCAATGCGTACCTTTTGTGTGTTTTGCACATTATGGAGATCAAAATATTGCTCCATCTGTAGTATCCATGTTACAGGATCCTTTCCGTCAAACTTCCTCATATCCATTTTTGGAATATGGTGGTTCTTTCCTCCAACATTAGAGTTTATGAAATCGCGATTAACATTTATTTTGTTCTCATCATGAGTTTCCTCTACTATCTTTTCACCATTAGGAAAAATTTCTTGTATCAACTTTTCCAAACCTTCTATGTCTACTTTTAGATCACTCTTCATGTTTTCCATGTTGTCTTTCATTTTCTCATCGATCTTAGCTTCCATGTCATCCATCTTAGCTTCCATGCCCATTTCTATGCCATCCATCTTAGCTTCCAAACCATTCATCTTAGCTTCCACGCCTTTCTTCAAACCATCCATATTAGTTTCAACTTGATTCTTCAAACAAGATTTATGCAATTCGGAAAACAAAATACACACCTTTTACTTGCTTTTGAGGAGCTGGATATTGAAATTGAATTATCGAGCTATAATTTCGGATCCTAAATATCTGAAATTTGCCCCTATAGTAGCCCTCTGAAGCTTCTTTCAAATACCATAGGTTTGATCTGATTCTGATTCTTCAAGACAAATTTATGTCTAATCTCCCACAACGACCCAATTATGGACTCGTTCAGTAGAGTGAACTTGTACAACTTGCCACGTGTCAATATTTCCTCCTTTGGCTCTGAAATTGATAGAAAGCAAACTACAGTCTGTGTACTTGCGTCCACTTTTTACATCATTCCAATCCGATGCTTAGAGAGAGTAAGAGAGCTATGAATATTTTTCCACGGTCACCTCTTTGAGATGAAATTCAAAAGCCTGAAAAAGGCGTAACTTCCAAAGATCATATCTCCGAAAATATTGTGAACCAAGATCTAAAATTTTGTGATGATGATCCTTAGGAGTTCAGATTCACACTCTAAAAATTTCAGCCTCTGAACCTTCGTCCAAAAAATTTATAGCACAAATGCCACGATGACCTGTTTAGGTCAAATTCAGGAGCCTGCAAAATGACCTAACTTCCACAGATCATATCTTTGAAAATATTGTGAACCAAGCTCTAAAATTTTGCGACGATGTTCCTCAAGATTTTAGCTTCGCACATTAAACATTTCAGCTTCTGAACATTTGTAGAAAAACAATTATGGCAAAAATTCCAAGATGACCTATTTGGAGCAGCGAAACCCTAGAATCCAAAGCTCTGATACCAAATGTTGTGAAACCAACTCCAAAAATAGAAGCAAAGAGATATCAACGCCTTAGAAATAAGCCACTTCGAGGGGGCAACCTCCAATAAATTGCATGAATGAACAATTCTTGGATGATACAAATTACAAAATGTCCTTTCTATATAGAGGAGTCCATGGGGCCACAATGTAATCCTAGTGGGGCCAAAATGTAATCCTAGCCGACCTAACAATAATAATTTAAGGGCACAATAATAAGAATATGGGGGTTACAAGGGTACAATAATAATAATAAGGGAGTTACAATAACAATAATAAGGGACTATACTAGTAATATAGGGACCTAATATATGCACGCACCTAGACCTAACATATAGGGACCAATGATAGTGCACGATAGCAGGCACTGTTGTCTTTGGTGTGACTATTTTTGGAGCATGTTGTTGTTTTTGAAATATATACATACATACATACATACGTATATATATATATATATATATATATATATATATATATATATATATATATATATATATATATTGTAAATACATGTATAATTTAATAAACAAATGTATTTAATATATGAATCATTCAGCGACATCAAAGGAGAGAACAAAGGGAACATCAAGAACATATGGAGGACCAATATAACATGGTTCACATGTGGAAGGCACGAGAGAGGGAGAGACTTATGTACCATTTCCCTATTACAACACCGACCCAGTCACTCGTAAGGAAGGTAGGCCTCTTCAAGTTATATGAGGAGGCTACATCCCTAAAGGGCCATAATGGGATATTGCGACAACTCATCCTCATGTGGGATGCCCACCAACAGGCTTTCCGGGTTGGTCCTAACCAGTGGTACACGCCCACTAAGGAGGACATAGATTTTATTACTGGCCTATATAGGAGAGGGCAGGATTTTCCCTCATTTCGAGAGGCCACCGTCGACTATTCATCAAGGAGTTAGCTAGTGTACTCCTAGAGATACATTAGTGATGATATACTTTCTCCTGCATTTTTTTTGGTGTCTGGTGGTCAGTTATGTATTTCTTCGTTTGGTGCATAGGAATTGAGGTGCCTCTCACTACTACTGATGACCATTTCACACCATAACAGTGACAGGAAATTCATTAGTTTCCCATTTTTATTTTATGTTGATTATTTATTATAGGTGCCACGACTTGTGAGGTGGTCTGTGATTTTTTTTGCGGCTGTTTTGTACAACATTAGATAGATGTCATTCTCAGGCATGTGGGAGGGTGAACTTCCCTTTTTCTTTAAAGTTATTTTGTTTATTTTTTGAGAGGTTTCTAGAGATGAGGCCTACTTTTGTTCGGCAGCCTCATAGGCCGATGCTACACCTACAGATGGGGATGTGGTGCCAGATGATGCCCAAGAGGGGTGAGTCTAGCTTTTCCACCAGAATATCTCATGATGCACTGGAGTTGTTATCAAATGTTGATGATCATGCCTTCATTATGGTGCCATGTTTGTATGCTGGTTTGGATTGGCGAGGGTGTGCCAACATCCTCTTCACACAAGATGAGCCGCTGGATTGGAGATGTAATATTAGTGTTTTCTTTAAACTTATTCTAACACATTTTTTAACTTGTTTTACTAAATTTTTTAATGAAATTTTCTAATTATTGTTGTGTACTTATATATATTTTGTAGATGTTGGTTCATTCCTTGGCGATGAGATTCCATCACCACCGAGTGATTCAGGTGTGGATCCTGCAGATGAGGAAATGGAAGATGTGTAGGATTAGGCCACTAACAAACCTAGTCCTCATGATCAGGTGTAGAGACCGAGATAGGTGAGGAATAGGCGTGACACTCGATATAGGATGGAGTTGGGTGACCAATTCTATCGACTCCTAGCTGAGGAGGGAGTCAAGCCAGTTACTATCAGAGAGATATAGGTTGATGATAGGCTGACATAGATATGGAGAGTCATGCTCCATGATATTTTGACCCTCATGCAGAATATCGTTGGAGCTACCAGTGTACTGGCATGGGCGAGGAGGGCTGATCAACATAGGTGTGGTGGAGATGCAGTACGATAGTCGAGCAACACATCATCTGATGATCATGAGGGGAGTGATCATTGTTCTATTACTTTGCCTCCTCCTCCACCACACCAACGCATCATCTGATGATCATAAGGGGAGTGATCATTGTTCTATTACTTCACCTCCTCCTCCACCTCGCACCGGAGATGATCATGATGAGCAACCTGCAACATCCAGTCATGATCATGAGCAGGCATTGTCTGAGCAGTCTCCACCATCTCCTTATACATGTCCTAATCCTAAGCAAGCACCTAATTCTGAGGAGGGCGTAGGTCCATTCGAGGATGCAGGGCCATCGATTGAACAGGCTGCCGCACCATCCACCGATCAACAAGCCAGAACATCCACAATTCATCATGAGCAGGAATTTCCTGATTAGCATTAGGCACCTCCAGATCAATAGGCATGTGATCAGCATTTATCTGATCATTTCGAGGTTGCACCATTGACTGAGCAGGCCTCGACTAGTACTACTATTGATGTACCAACATCTGATATTTGACATTTATATGTAGTTATATTACGGCTGTATATTTTTGACATTATATAGTTGGTGAAAATGTGAAGTTGGGTTACACTTTTTGCCCTTTTTTGAGAAACAAATTTCATTTTTTTCTATTCTTCGACTTTCTGTAAGAAAAAACAATTTTTCTGTTTAGAATTTCATTTTGCGATAAAAAAAAAGTTGTCAGAAATTTTATTAGTTTTCTATTACTTATTTTTTGGAATTTTTTTATACACATTTGTTATGTCAAGTTAGCATTTCTTTGAGTGTGTTTTTTAAAATCAAAGGATTCATTAAATGTCAGGTTAATACACACTGGTGTATTCTTCGAAAACTGTGTTTTTGAGAAAAAAAATGTGTTACAACAATCTAGAGAGAGTCTACTTCAGTTTCATTATATTTACGAAACCAACTGATGCATATCATAATTACTAGAATTTTTGGAACTGATCCAATATGAAAAAACTGCATATTTTGAATATATTTCGGGACGCACAAAATTTCTCAACATATAAGTTATAAATTAAAAATCTAATAACTACCCATTACAGACGACAGACTAATGTAACGCACCATAATTTCTTCAATTTTTTTACAGTGTATTTTGGAAGATAGAGAATATTGATTTCAATGAATCATTATGACCTTTAGAAATTGTTTGCACCCATTTTATTACAAAATTAATTAAATTTAGTAAATATTTATGAAATTCCATAAAAGTTATATTTCCTGAAAGTAGATTGAATTCTGCAAATACTTGTCTTGGTTCTGAGAGTTAATTCAGAAATTTTCATGGATTTTAATCTATCCAAAGTTGAAGAAATGTGTTCAGAGCTCGGCTCTACATAATTGTAGACGTGTTAGCTCGACCGAACTTTTAAAAAAATTTCACCCAAATTTGTTTTGCCCCGACGACACGTCAAGTCTAACGACACAAAAGTTCGACCAAATTTCTTACAAAATTTTGGGAAAAAATTTAATTGACTTTTTGTCTGCCGGAAAATTCAACGAAGCCCCTCCAAAAAAAAATTTCGCAGCAATATAAATTGACGTAAATGCATTCATTATTTTTGCACAATTTTGCACATTTCTTCATTTGGTATGATTTTGCAAAGTTCTGATTTTGCAAATGATTTTTTTTGGTTTAAGGACTCTTTTTGGCATAACATTCAAAGAACATTTCATGGAGGTATGTGATACATTTCTTGGTTGTTTTTTGGGCTTCATTTTTTTTGAAGATATTTTGTTTTTGATTTTGCAAAGGATTTTTTTTGGGTTTAAGGACTCTTTTTGGCATAACATTCAAAGGGCATTACTTGGAGAGGGAAATTTCTTGGAGCTATGTGACACATTTTTTGGATTTTTTTGGGCTTCATTTTTTTTTAATTTATTTTGTTTTTAGAAGTTTTGGGCTTAATTTTCATTGTTTTTTTAACGTATTTTATTTTTAGAAGCTTTGGGCTTAATTTTCATATTTTTTTTTAAGGTATTTTGTTTTTAGAAGTTTTGGGCTTAACTTTCATTGTTTTTAGAGGTTTTGTGCTTAATTTTCAAGGACTTTTTTTTTATGTATTTTGTTTTTAGAGGTTTTTGGGCTTAATTTCCAAAAAACATTTTTTGGACTTAATTTCGAAAGGACTCTTTTTAGGCATAATATTCAAAGGACATTTTTTGGAGGTATTTTTTAAAGTGATATTTTTTTAAAGGCTTTTTGGAGGTATATTTTAAATTGGCATTTTTTAAGAAGTTGGGCTTAATTTTCAATGGACATTTTTTGGAGGTATTTTTTGAAGTGAAATTTTTTTAGAGTACGTGTTTTGGGTTGAAGTAAATATTTTATAATGATTTTTTAAAATGAGTTTTTGTCTAACTTCTTAAATGAAATTTTTTTGTAGGACTTGGAGGAAATAGTTTGAGTTTCATTTCATTTTTATAAGACATTTTTTTCTCGGATTTTTTAAACTAAATGTTTTGGATTGAAGTATGTATTTTTTGCAAAAAATTTAAAATGAGTTTTTTTTTTTTTAAATTAAATATTTTGTGATGTTTTTTTCTAATTGAGTTTTTGTCTAAATTTTTGAAGGAAAATTTTTGTACTTCATACTCTATTATCATGGGAAATCGAAGGAATTGCATGAGAAAATATGATAGAACAAGAGACCCTGAGGAACGTAGAAAACAGGGGAGAGAATCTCGCAAAAAAAGAGAGAATCACTCTCAAATATTGAAAGGAAAAATCAACCTCAACTAGAAGTTGAAGTAGGTATATAAATGTAAATATTATTAATTTGATATTTAAAATTTTCCTAGTGTAGAATGTGAAGCTTAATTTTTATTTGATGAACTAATTTGAAAAATATTTTGCAATGTAAATAGAGAGAGATATTCCTCAAAACATTGATGATGGCATACAAAATTTTGAAAGATCAAGTGAAAGAGATATTGAACCAATGATTGAAGATGGTGGAAATGTTGAAAGGAATTCAAGAGAAGAAATTGAATCACAAGGTATATGTGTGTGTGTGTGTGTTGAACACATGCACGCACTATCGAAATTATACATATTATTAATTTAGTTATTGATTGAATATGTAAACTTATTATGTACTATTAATTTGAATATGTATAGATGAAATCAATGTCAATGATGAGATGTTAGAAAATGTTGACACTCACACATATGGAGATAAAAGAGCTGACCATGTTATACGATATCGTGTTAATCCCATTTTTGATATATACTTCATAGAGGAAAATGTGTCAGTTCAAGCCCAAATGTTAAAAGGTCTCCTATCATAAGGAAATTAAAAGAAGCTATTACTTTATTGGGTATTCGAAAATCAACAAAAGATAAAAGAAATGAAGGAAAATGTGATACAAAATATAAATAGTGATATAAATTCAATTAGAAGATGTAGACAAAAAGATTTATTCAGTTGCATGTAGAGAAATACATATGGCAGTGGTTTCATCAAGTATTAAAGAGAATCGCTTGGTAAAATCTATGACATGAGCATTAGGAACCTCACGAAAAACTTTGCACAAACATCAGAAATTTTGGTTTCAAATAGATGTAGATGATGAACTCGCGTGTTGGAGAGCTATTTGTAGGCAACCATACAAAGATAGACTTGGAGAAAAAAAATAAAAAAATAATATGAATATTGGAAGAAAAATTCACGTGTTTCGCCAAATGCAAGGGATGTGATGCAAATAAGAATAACACGAAATCAATACGAAATGCATGAAAAACATTTCTTGGACACCACTCAGATAGAGTTGTTCAACAAGTTCAAAGAAAATAATCATGAAATTGATGTCTCAATCAGTGCTTTTGTGCAACAAAAACCATGGTATGTAAAACCTATCACCGTACGCAACACTTGTTGTTGTCGTTATCAAGTGGAATTTAAGTTATATTATGACACATTCCTTAATTTTGGTAGAAAATTTTGGAAAGATTTACCTCCTCCTTCCACTATCCATGATTTCATATCTCAAATTCTATGTGGAAGAGAAAGCGATGAATTATTTTACGAAAAAAAAATGTCTTGGTGGTAAAAAATATGATGATTGTGGAAATTTGACTAAATTTCGAAAAAAATATCGTATTGATATAAATGATCAATGATTTTCCAACATGAAAGTGAAATGGAAGAGATATGAATACATCCATACATCAATTCAAGGTTAAAATAGTGCTAAAAGAATTGAGTTACAAGACGAAGAAATTTTTGTGATAGATTTTTTGAGAAAGTTTGAAGCAGAAATTTATAAATACACCAAGCATTCCAATAGAGCTCAATGGTAGGACTTGAAATTCAAAAAATCTCGTGAATTATTTCTACTAGGGACCATTTTTTCAGTAATTGATTTTGTATAAAACTACACATTTATTCCACAAAAATAAATTCAAAGTGAAAACTATCATTCTAACCAAGTATCCATGCTCATCCATATTCTATATAGACATGCTGAAAAAAAAATTGATGATATAGAAAGCACCAGTGAAAATAGACATTTTATTAAAGAATATCACTTTTATATCAGTGACGATCGTACGCATGATACATATTTTGTACAACACTATTTTTGGAAAGATTTATGACTCCTTGAAAGGTCGTGGAATAAAATTCAATGAACATTGGATATGGTCAGATGGATGCGCATGTCGATTCAAATATTCACGATTATTTGTTTGGTTGTGTTGTCTTCACATGAAAATCTGGATTAAACATTCTTGGAATTTCTTTGAGACTGGTCATGGAAAATGAGAACATGACGGTGTAGTGCCATGCATAAAACAATCACTTCGAAGATATCAAATGGACCCCTTTGCAAACCGACTTGTGGATGCTAAAGAATTTGTTCAATGGCACATCGCTACATTAAGCCATCAAACTAACTGATCAAGGGAAGTGCGAAGGTACATTCAATTTAATTTTTATTGGATATCCAATTTTAAACAGTGTACATTTATCACAATCATTATCTTTGATGGTATTTTGATATCATATTTACATTCTTCTTTGAATTTTCCAAATAGGTTTTTTTGGCATATTAGGGTCGAAGATGTAGATAGATCAATTGGAAATGATGTTGAAACAATAAAAGGGACTCGAAAATTGCATTCAATTGAAACAAAGTTGTACATAAATGTGTTTGCATTGGATATAATAAAATATTGTTTTTTTTTTCATGTTTGCATAGACAACACAGAATCCAATGATGTTTGTGGAAACAAAATGTATGTAAAATATTGGAAACATACAAATAAAAATACTGTTGTAATGTTTGAAGAAATGAAATCAGAGGATACTACAATATCATCTGATGGTGATCGAGTTTATGATCTTGTTAGAGAAGGTAACATTTGAATTTATTTCAAAAGATAGAGATCTAGAAATAAATACTAAAATTATTTTAAAGTTAATTTTTCATGTTAATTATGATCTAAATTTCAATACATATAAGTTTGTTTTATTATGCAGGAGATGTTTTTGCTGTAATTGCACCTACTATCAATGATGAAGATGTGAAGTATTATTTGATGTGTTGCACTGAAAGAAAGATTAAATTATTAGAAAACTATAATGATCACAAGTTTCAATATGACAGAGGGTCTATTATACTGAAGGTTATTTTTTCAGACAAACTAATCAAAGTGGTGATTTTGTTTACTTTGAAGACTATGAACCTGATGTCATAATTTGTCAATATAGTCACTTGGTGTGTGCAACACCCATAAATTTTATAAAGGTTAAATAAAAGAAAAAAATGAAAAATTAAGAAATGGAAAATGTCAAAATCCGATCATGAATGGACCATTGAAGATGGCATTCCATTGGAATTTTTTTGATTGAAATTCCCAGTAATTTTTTCTCTTTGGATTCAAGTTTTATAACTTCCAGAACTCAACTAAAAATTGAATTACCTTGTTATGCTATCTGTGCAAGTGTTTTCACATTCACATTGTTTTGGTACATGGACACTAGTATCAACTAAAAGTAGCTGTTCTATGTGCGTTGATGAAAAATGTTTCACGTACTAGATATATATGTTCTAGAATGCAATTAACTGAAAGTATATTTTCTATGTGCATTGATGAAAAATGTTTCACGTATTGGATATATATGTTCTAGAATACAAGTAACTGAAAGTAGCTTTTCTATAGATGCATTGATGAAAAATGCTGCACGTACTAGATATATACATGTTCTAAATGCAATTAATTGAAAGTAGCTTTACTATGTGCATTGATGAGAAATGTTGCACGTATTGGATATATATACATGTTCTAGAATGCAATTAACTGAAAGTAGCTTTAATATGTGCATTGATGAAAAATGTTTCACGTACTCGATATATCTATTCTAGAATGCAATTAATTGAAAGTATTTTTTCTATGTGCATTGATGAAAAATGTTGCATGTACTGGATATATATGTTCTAGAATGCAATTAATTGAAAGTAGCTTTTCTATTTGCATTGATGAAAAATGTTGCAAGTATTGGATAATATATATATTATAGAATGCAGTTAACTGAAAGTAGATTTTCTATACATGCATTGATGAAAATTTTTTGCATGTACTGGACATATATACATTATAAAATGAAATTTTAAAATTTTATGATTGTTTGACACATCTAACAAGACCTAGAATCTTATGATTGTTTTTAGATATATATTCAAACATGTAGTTAAATCATTTCTACATGTACATATATTCATGTGAAATTTTTTTTGTTTGGAAAACGACAACTTGTATTTTGAAAACAAAACATTATATCATAATCACATGCCAAATGTAGTTCAACCATCCAAAACTTGAGTTTTAAAAACAAAATATTATATCACAGTTCATTACTTCACATGCCAAATGTAGTTCAACTATCCAATAAAAATAAAACATTATATCGTGCAATCACATGCCAAATGTAGTTCAACCATCCAAAACTTTAGTTTTAAAAACAAAACAAATTATAGTTCACAACATACTTCACATGCCAAATGTAGTCCAACCATCCAAACTTATTTAAAAAAAAAAAACATTATATCACAACATTACTTCACATACCAAATGTAGTTCAATTTGTTATCACTCCAATAATTCCTAGGGTTGTTATACTTTTTGTTTAAAGAAATTTTAGAGGTAACTATCAACCTACTTTTGAGATCAGGATCTAGCCTTCCTAATGCTCAGAGAGGGCTCTCTCTTTATAATTTAACCTTGTCTTTTTTAGTTGATTTTAGGCTATTTATGTAAGGTTGATTGGTTTTGGTTTTGGTTTGGTTTGGTGGTGGAGTTACTGATTGAGATGGATAGATGCAGGTCTATTTTCCATTGGGCTATGGAGTTAGTGTATCAAGCAACATGGTAGAATCAATTTCTAAAGTAAGTGTTCATAGGGCAAGGTAGCTGAGTAAATTCAAATATTTTAGGTTGGATGGTGAAGTGGTTTCAATCGGGATAAAGGAGAAATTAAGAATTCCTCAAACCAGATAATGAAGGAAATGACAGAGGTCAATCATATGGGAGAGAAATTAAGGATTCTTAGATCTGTATATCAAAAGAAAACATCAAAATGAGTAACAGTTCAGAACAAAGTGTACTTAAACAATCTATGCAATAATATTCCTGTTATAACATTTAAACTAGAAAACATACAAGTTTATGGAAAACTTAGGGAAAAACATGAACAATTGAAGATACTTCACTGAAGTGGCTCAACACATGAATCCTGTAATGCAATGCCTTTATTACTTGTCTCGACTACTGACTTGAAAATGGTACAATAAATCCTCTGGTTCTTAGATCAATTACAACTACAAAAATATTCAGAAATCCACCCTCAATACTTCGAATTATGAAGTATTTATACAAAAATTATTACAAAATATCCTAAAACTGATTTAGGAATTATTCAAGGAAAAATAAATATCTTCATGCAAGAAGATAGAGACACCTAGGAGACTAAATGCTATATGTCCGTCTTTTATTTGGATTTGTTTCTTTCTCTTTGATATTTTGTTGCTTTCTCTCTTTGACTATTGCTGTACGTTGGCTGTCTTCTTTCTGTTGAGTTTCTTTTACACTATCTTTATCTTTAACTCTATTTCTGACTTTAAAATTTGTCTTTCATCTGATACTCTTTAAATTTTCTATATTATTTATTGTTTTACCTTGATTGATTTTTACTTGTGATCTTTGACTACTCTTTAACTACACTGCTCTTTTACCTGTGACCCTATCACTTTCACTGTAAATCATTCAGTTTCTCCCAATCTTCTTCATATGGTAATTTAATTTTTATCATTCTTCTGAAAATTTCATCAGCTTCTATGTACTTTGCAAAAGTAGGCTTGTTTATGAAGAGATGATTTACCTCATGTTGGAGGTAAAAGAGATTTTCAAAACTCTAATAGATTACTTTTCCTATAGTCATTCCTTTCATGGAGGAATTACTCGACTATTCTTTGGCCACTTCTCTGATCTTATTTTCATAGTCTTCATGCTTCATTAATCTGTCATTGATCACCAAGGGATTTGGCAGACCTATCTACCTCAAAACATCAAATTCAACCATGAATCTGGTTATTGCAAGCTCCATGTTTTGACACTTATCTTAAAGTTGTGTCATTAGGTTTCTTTTGGAAATTACCTTTCTTACTTCTAGGATTATTTTTGTCCTATCACTTATGCCAATTTCTTCTAATTTTTGTTTATTCTTGGAATTAAGAAACTTAATGATCTCAGTGGCCTCTTCTGTTTTTTTCCCAAGTTCCTCTTTGACTTTCTAAATGGCTTCACTTGTTTCCTTGATCAAATCCTTTTGCTCAAAGATAACCTGGATAGATGGCCAAATATCATTAACAGAATTAATGATATTGGCCCACAGATGCTACTTTGCTTGGGGAAGTGGTTCTTTTAGTGTCAATTATTTCTCTAACTTTTGTACTTTGTTAGTCAATCTGTTTGACTTCTGTGTTTCATTCTTATGCATGATTTCAACTAGATTCTTCTCACCCTCTAGAATTTTAATCTGTTCTTTAAGTATATTTATTTCATTTGTTTGGATGGACATATCATTAGGGGAATTTTGAGGTCTAAAATGGGCCTCATAAGAAAAATGTACAACAAAAATAAAATTTATAACAACCAATAGGATTCAAGATCATGATGTCAACCATGGGGGATGATTCAACATTTTTTAAATAAAAGAGTAAAAATATTAAAAAATAATAAAATAATAAAACTACTTTTTCAACTCATATTTTCAACTTATCTCCCAAAAATTTTACTCAAATTTCGAGCGGGAGTACTCGTTGGATGTGAAATTTAATTCCTCATCCAAGGAGTACCCATGTTGCATACTTTTGATGAACTCTACTACACGAAAAATGAGAAATACATAAAAAACGTGATTGTAATCATGTTTTTTTATGTATTTCTCATTTTTCATGTAGTAGGACCCATAAAAAATATGCAACATGGGTACTGCTTGGATGGGGAATTAAATTTCACATCCAACGAGTACTCCCGCTCGAAATTTGAGTAAACAATTTGGGAGATAAGTTGAAAATATGAGTTGAAAAGGTAGTTTTCCCATTTTTCCCTCTAAAATTTGATGATGTCATCAAATCTTATTTGATTTTTTCCAATATTATTTTATAATTTCCTTAGGAGGCCCATTTTAGACCTCAAAAATCCCCTAATGCCTGCATGACTTTAATCAGTTTACCTGCTTCATGACTGGCATGAGCTGCTGCTGTTGTTGAATGTGTTGCTGATGTAGTTGCTAATGTTGAAATTGTTGTAGCCACTGTAATTGTTGTTGCCACTGGAGCTACTGAAGTAGAAGGAAATGTTGTAGTAAATTTAGGAATAAAAGTGACAAGGATTGCTTCCATGGTGGCCTTTTTCTCCTGCACCAATTTATCCATCTCATTCTCCATCTCTTTCAGTTGAGCTGACAACGAAATGATGAGATTCATCATTTCATCCTTTTGGCCTTCATTCTCTACAACTTCTTTTGCTTGTGGATGTTCAGTGGGAGGAAATTTTATTTGCTTCTTTAATTCAACAATGTCTGCATTCCTTTTCTTTATGATTTCTTTTGCAACTGTGATGTTCTTGGGCTCATATCCTACCTCAATGACCAATTCTTCTAGTGATTTGATTCTGTTTTCCTTGGCTTGTGAGGAAGCATTCTCTAGTTTTAACTGTACTTTGATGTTTTATAGAGAATATTGAAGTTTTTGGACACTCATAGCTTTGTTAGTCATGGTGGAATATAGCATTTCTCCATATTTCTTATGAAATTCTATTTGGTCTATAGGATGAACATATTTAGCTTGAACTTCAAATGATGTTTTTATGTAGTCAGCTGACGAATTTGGATGTTGTACTGTTGGCTGCAATAAGGTCATATGAATCTTCCTCATCTTCTAATAAAATGCTGAAATTAACCTATTTTGGTCACTAGGTGTCTATTTCCAGTATTGGGCATAAGTCACTGCTTTCAATGCCTCATTCCTAAGTTTGATTTCCTTATATTTCTCCATTATTTCATGTTATTTTTTAATTGGTTCACTTGATGGAGAGACCTCAACACTATGTTGCTTCTGAATAATCTGAGTATTAGAGGTTGAAGGCTGGAGAGTTTCCTCTCAAACTGCTGGAGTTTCATTTTCTTTAACCACTGTGTCTGTATCAATAATTTCAATAGTATCAACTTGTTCATTTACAGGATTTAGCCTAGGCTTCTTCTTGTACATTAATTTGAATTTGGTTTCTGTAGTGGTTTGAGCTAAATATGATCCTTCATCTCTTTATCTCTTGGAGTTTCTATATTGTAGGGCTGGATTTTGTAGGATAGAAATAGTCTGAACTGGTTTCTCTACATCTTTCAAAGTATTCTCCAACCACTCTTTCTAGTTAGGGTATTTTTCAATATTTGGCTTGGACTCATGGAAAAAAGGATTTAATTTGAATTTTACTCTTAACTTGCTGATAAATCCTAAAGGATCATAATGCCACTTGAAATTTTCACTGAACTTGAATTCCTGTAAACAATTTTCTGCCTGTTGACCAGTAGTCCTGTTATTGTAGATGAAAGGACCAATCTGATTTTTAACCTTAAACTGTGTTTTATTCTTTGCTAATAGAAAATTAACCTCATCTGAGTCTAGGATCTTTCTAACATATTCTAGTCCAAATAACATCATTGGGAAGTATTTGGGCAACTCGTATGGAGTGAGTTGACATCCATACACCCTAATCTCAGTGTGGTTTTGGTATAAATACCAGTCTCCTCTTCTACTGTGTTCTGATAACTGCAATACTTTCTTGATTTCTTCATTGATCCTAGGTTCACTGCTACTGCTTAGTATATTTAAATTTGGATGAATAAATGAATCAATGAAGTTGTTGTAGGTAAACTCTATGGAATATTTCCTAATTAAGGAAGTCCAGAAGACAACTAATTGTTGATTACCCTCAGTGTCCAGTTTTTGAAGGCTAACTGCAAAACTTTTAGATTGGAAGTATAGGAATAAATGAAACAATACTGAAGAATACTTAAAGGTTTCTTCCTCTGGTAATTTAACTAGTTGCTCATGGATGGTATCTGATAAGTAATGAGAAAAGTTAAATGTGAAGGCTGGAGGCTGTCTTGGGTATAAAATGGAAAGAAAACCTAGGATTGAAGCATCTACATGTTCATCTGTAAAATAGCCTAGGATGCAAGACAACATTGTGACAATTTGTCTTGTTCTTTCGAAGAAAATTGAGGTTGAATAGGGAGGGTTTCTCTTTGGGGTTTCAGCTGATGAAGGCAAGAAGGTTTGGAAGATATAAAACCTCTTTGGAAAGTCAAGTTTCAGATATAATTCAATAAGGATCTCAATTCACAGAGGGGCTTCATCAGGATTGGGTTCGATTTGCAACATCTGGTTTATTGATTCAACAGTAATGGTGAAATTTTTTTCCTTGTTGTGGGTTACTAGGGCTCTCTCATTGGAAGATAATTGATTTGACATAGCTTGATGATCTTTAGGAAGTCGAAAGTATAAGAGAAGATATATTTGGGAAAATTGTATTCCCAAAGGTGGATATCATCAGCCTGGTTCATGAATTTATCATGGCTCTAGCAGTGGAGCTCAAGGAGGTTGAAATCAGTTACAGGGTCATTGATTTTGAAGTCTTTATCTGCAAGGGGGTATGTTCAACATCAATATCATGAGGTTGCAGGGGATTAACTATCACAATGCCTTGGGAAGCTATATATTTGTTTATTTTGTTCAATTTATTACTATCTTTAGCTTAAGTACAAGCCTCGGCACTTAGGAATACTTGGAAACCAGATTTTTGGTATGCAGAAGGGGTTCTAGAAGCAACATAGGATTTCCTTGGTATTTTACTACTTCAAATCGAAGTCGGTAGTGTTTCTAGTAGTAAAAGGCCTGAATTCTAGTTGAAATTTGATTAAAAAATGAGTCGGCAATGGTCTTTGGTTTGAAAATAGGTCAACATCGGCTTCCTTTGTGTAAACTTCAACAAACAAATGGTGAAAATATTTTAAAGGGTGGGTTTATTGTTTTTAACCAACAATGGTTAATAATATGGGCACTAAGGTTTAACTTTCAAACGAGGGTGGTATTCGTAATGGGCAGAATTTTGTTTTGGAGGTTTTCGCATCGAGAAAAGCTGGTAAATGGTTTCCAAAGAGGGAGCATGATAAACTGTGGGGTTTCCACGTAGAAGGGGAGCAGGGATGTGAAATTTCTCATTTCACAACCCACCAATGTTGTTAAAGGTCGAGCAGTCAGGGGTGAGAAAGTGTTTATTGGTCGCAACATCTGATGAATGAAGATTTGACAGATGGGTGAATAGGGGGGATTTGATAGGTTGGACCTGGGATTTAAATCATCCGATGGGATATGTAAAGGGATGCTTTTAAACTATAGTGGAAAGGGTAAGATATGTAATCAATGGGTATTATATGAAAACAAAGGGTGATCCTTGGTATATATGTGGGGTTTAAAGTAAGTGGGATCTGGGGAAATGATATATATCTATAGGTTAAATTAATGTAAAGCAGTTTAATATATTATAGGGAGGTTAATGAAATATATATGCAGTAGTAAAAATGTGCGGGAATGTATAAATATATAAACATGATGTTAACATTATACTAAGAATGAATAAAAATAGTATCGGGGAGGGATTTTTCAGTGGGACCCGATATTCTTAACCTTTATAACTTAGGATAAGTGGATTTTTCATGTGTTTTTTAATGAAAAAGAGAGCTAGTAAAGAGAATTTTACTTTTCAAAGGAAAATGTGTATTTAAACTAGGGAAAGGGGTTTAAAGGACAGAAAATGGGTGAAATAAGGGGAAAAAGGTTAATATGAAGGAAAAGGGACATTTTTACAAGGGAAAGTGAGTTTAGAAGGATGTTAGAAATATGAAATGAGCCAATTGATGCTTTCCATGCCTTGTAACACTCTTCTACCTACCCATCATTTACCTTAACATTTTTTCTTCATTTATTGGGTGAAATTGAGCTTGCTGATCCTTTTATTCTTCTTTGATAAGAAAACTAATCTACTTCTAACCTTATGACTTCAAATGGCTCAGATTAAACTGATGAGATCATTATTATTCTCTACCTAACTACTGATATGCCAATATTAAATGGTTTGGCTAGATCTTTATTCTCTAACTATCATCATGAAATTTAAAACATGAATGAATCAAGATTAAATTTTTTGATCATTATGGACTGTGGCATCTTTTATACGCTACACAAAATATCATTTGCAAAGTAAAGTAGAAGTAGTGGAATTTGAATTTGCATCACTTTCAGGATCTATTTTTATCTCTTTTTTTTTTTTTTTTGGTGGGTTTGTTATCACTCAGATTGAACCTTAGGCTGAGAGAGGAAATTCTAAGGTAACCTCAAACCACGCTTAGCCAAGTAGCTAGCCTGAGTAGGCTAGGAGAGGGCTCTCTCCGTATGGATCACAGTCAAAATGACTGAGGAAAGAAGATATTAGGCTAGGTATAGTAGCTCATGGTTTTTTATTTTAATTGTGTAGGGTTTTGCTAGATCAGGAGGAGTCAAGCCACTAGGGCAAGGAAATTAAGTCAAGACTTTAGGGTAGGTCCAATGTTTAGGAATTTAGGGTTTTATGATGGGATGGTCAAGACAGGTGAGGAGATAGAAAGAGCATGGTAAACTCATGATTTCTTTCTAAACTGAAGAAATTACAAATTATGAATGTTTACCCAAAACAGAGCATATAAATTATGGATTCTATTCATCTATCTTGAAAACATTCATCCAATAGAAATGAAATGATGGATGAAGTAAAAAAAATTACTAACATATGAGAAAAAAATAAGAAACTAAAACTAAACAAAATAGCCACAAATTTGATTAATGTCGAGGCCAAAATTGATACAAATATGTCTCTTGAGATGCCCAAGCTCCAAGTGAAACCAACCTCTACAAAAGAATGAGAAAATACATGATATAAACCTCAAAACCACTCTCCCTAGTGTCAAGGAGTTGAATACATGAGATAGGTATCAATTTCACCTACTCCCAAACAAGAAACTGAAGACAAGGAAGACCCAACAATTTGCCTCTAAAAGAGAGGAAACTGATTCATTTGACCTCTAGAGGATTTATCTAATTTATCTACCCTAGATAACAATAAAAAAACAACATTTACATTTATCTTGACATTTTACATCAATAATTTCTCATTTCCCAAGATTAAAATTCAAAAATTCAAAATTTGCTGAAGATGATGAAAATGACATTTTCATGGCAAAAGCGCAGTGCCATGATAGAAAACATAACTTCTCTTCCAAGAAACTTTTTTAGGCCTTCATGGTGTCCAAATAAGCTCCAGGATAGCTCATTTGAAAGCTACCTGAGTCTGGCTTCCAAACATGCCTCCATTTTCCAAAATTATGCTCATTTTCCCTTTCAAAAATTTGATCTCCCAAGATTGGTATAAGCGCAGTGCCAAGCTAAAAAAGGAGGTAAAAACATGAAAATTTGGTGGTTTTGCACTTTTGAGGGACCAGTTCTCCTCAAAATTTTCTGAAACTTACTGAGGTTTATGTATTAATAATTTTTAACATGATGTTTGTGGCCATTTTTCCATTGGAGGCTCCAAGAAAAAGCACAACACCCTTGGAAAATTTTCTCTGTGCTAAAAGTTCTGAGTTTTCTACAAAACTAGGCCTTAGACATGGATCAATATCTCTCTAACCAGGAGGTGTTTTGCAAAAAAGAGAGATTTTTTTGTTATTTGGCACATTTTTAACATAAAACTCCTCTTGGTTCTGAATATGCTCCTCTTATTGTCCAAAATAGGACATTTCTAGAAAATGTGCCTTCAAATATTTTTTAAATTTCTCAAATTTTCTCCAAATTTCCTCAAAATTGATCTAGATATGCCAAATAATATGTGTTATGCTATCATGGATATATCAACACGTAGTTCCAATTTACCCTTCTCCCTTTGAAAAATTATGGTTTCCTTGAGTTTGTCCCTCAAAAGTTAGGTTTTCTACCTCAAGCTTCTCCTTCTCCAATGCCTTCTTGAGACCTCTTGTTCTTGGTTTCTTCCTGGTGGTTTGGGTCCTTTGTGGTGTCTTCTCCTCTATTCTTCTATGTTTATCTCCTCCTCTGTAATGTCTCTTTCCTGCCACATGGTGTCTCTTTCCTCTTCCATGGTGTAAACCCTAGGGATGAGGAAATGGGAGTGGGGATAGGTCTATGCAGTGGGGATAGGAAAATTAGGGAGATGGGGGAAAGGGTTATTGAACTTAGGGAGGTGATAGGGGATCAAAATGTTTAAGGGATTGGGAATTAGAATTTTATTACAGGGTTGATAGGGCTTCCTAGGAAATTGAGATGCCTAAGACTTAGGGTTTAGGGGAAAAGGGATTTAGGGAAAGGGATATGGTGTTGTAGGGAAATAAATAGAGTTTACAGTGATGTAGGAAGGGAATGTGAGGTTTATGGGCACCAATTTGGGAATAGAGAGTGAATTTAGGGTTTTTAGCTAAACCAACTTCCAAATTCGCATAGAAAACAAAAAAACCATGAAATTTCTCTTGAATACTGCAAGGAGGTGAAATTTACTTGTTACTTACTTGTCAAAAGTGTTGCAAATATTTGCTAAAGATTTCCGGAAATTTGGATGAGTTTCGAAGCTTATAGAGAAAACTGGACAAAAATGAAATGCGCGAACATTAGTACAGTGCCACTGTAGATAAGTGCAGCACCAGTGTAATTTACTCTGTAGTTTTCAGGCTTTAGTGCAACACCGCTGGGCATTAGCACAACGCTGGGACAAAAACACAACATCGTTGTAGCACTGTTTTGTAGACCACTTTTGAAGGCCTTCCTAGTGTCCAAATTGGGCCCAAGATAGCTTGTGGGAGCTATTTTGAAGTATACTTTCCAAATATACCTTTATTTTTCATATTGGAGTTGATTTACCTTCTCAATAGTTGATTTTACCAAGACTGGTCAAAAAGTGTTGAATGAGGGTGTAGAAAACTTTTGGAGGCCTTCCTCAACTCCAAATTGAGCTAATGATAACCCATTGGAAATATATATATTTATAGTTATCACTTTACTCATCACAAAAGTCATTTGGACACTCCAGATATGAGAAAACGCGATTTTCCCAAGGTCACTCCAGAAGTGCAGCAACTCTCCCGTGGCACATGTATTTTTGACATTTCTCCCAAACCATGATACCAGTGTAAAAAATGAAGGAGGTTTTTATTATTGGACCTATGGTGGAAAACAAACTCTCTCAAATTTTTCAAATTCATCTATGTTTGGTCAAAAACATATTTTAAAGAGAAATTGGCCCTATGAGTGGCAAATGGCTTGACTCTTGGAAAGAATTCTCAAAAAATGATGGAGACATGATGTTTATGAGTTGAAATGACCTCATACTTACTGATATGACCTACCTTATGGAACATCTACTCATATGCCTCTTTTTCATACAAAAACCTAGCTCAGTGGGACAGGAAATTAGGGTTTAGTGCTTATGAACAATGATGACTTGGGCACCCTTGGGAAAAGACAACTCCCTTTGACATTTGATTAATTTTTGAAGTAGAAACTTTTTGTATTTGAAATTTGATGTGTTGGCATGTGGAACGCTAAGTTTTTAGCATTGGGAGACTGATTATTTATTACATTTGAAATTACTTAAGCAAATAACAGGTTTATTCTACGTCACCTTCACACCTTCTGCTGCCTTTTATTGACAATGAGACAATGCAATGATTTGACCGAATGAAACCCTAGTGACCTAATGAGAAATGAAATAAACTAACTCAATGAGTGATTTTGACTAAAATTGAAATGAGAGCAGACTTGTTTTCAGCATGATGAAGACATGGAAGAGGGTCAGCAGGCATATACTTATGAAGGAAAATGGGACAATTGACAAGGGCAACCACTAGTGGAAAAATTTTATATCATGAACTAATGGAATGATTGAAAATTATTTAGAGTGGTACACCTACGATGCACATGCAAAATGTGTTTTGATCCTTGGTCGAAGTATGAAAATACTGACACTAACATGGTTCATACTTTATATTATTTTTTGATCTTTTTCTTTTAGTCATTTCATTTTTGTTTTAGGACTTACCCTCTTTACATTTATTAATATGGGAAAACATTTGCAGAAATAAAATTATGTACAATATTAGTAGACTAAAACATAGTCAATTCAAAATTATGAGTCCTATTATTATAGGACCCTAACTATGGCTCCACTTGGGGATGGCATTTCCTAGTGAAATGTCAAGAACTTTAAGATCAGTGGCCTTTGAAATTTGACTGTTCTTGCCTTGAAACTATTTTCTGAGCTATGCTTTATTCATACATATGATATTATCTCTTTCAAAGCTTAGGGCCTTCTCTCCCGGCTTCAACTTTGCAAGAAAAACATTCAATCCAATCTGAAATTTGCAATTTTATGTACAATGAGAAAAGTAAAAAAAGTGAACTAATGGTTAATCTGGAGAAAATTAATGCTTTAGCATTCTACCATTGACTGGTCCACCTGGTAGATTTGATCCATCTAACTCCTTCAAGTAAAATGCATTATTACCTCTGTAACCATAAATGATATATGGGCCTTTCCAAATAAAATCAAATTTACCATGTTTCCCTTTATCTTCTTTTCTAGAATCCCATTTGAGTACTTTATCACCTATGTAAAAATCATCTTCTTTTGTTTTCATGTCAAAAATACTTTTGATTAATCTTGGATAACTTGTGATTTGACATATACTTCTTCCTTGGTTTTTTGCAAATGTATTGTCTGATTTATCCTTCTTTGGATATCATTTGGTTCTGCCTGCATCTCCTAAATGATTTTCATCACTGGCACTGCCAAAGAGGATGGAAAAAAATCATCCATCCCATATAATAACTGATAGGGAGAGGTAAAAATGGAATTATTTGTATTTAGTCTGTTTGCCCATAAGGAATTAACAAACCTTTTGTTCCAGGTCTTCTTGTTGTATTCTAACATTTTTTTGATGATATTAACCAGGATTTTGTTTGAGGATTCTGCAAGTCCATTACCTTAAGGGTAATAGTCAGTAGAATGGCCAAGGTTGATGTGGTATTTTTTACAAAATTCAATCATTCTCTTTGATTTGAAGGCAACTACATTATCATTAATGAGCTTTTGTGGGCATCCATATCTAGAAAGTATATTTTTTTCAAGGAATAAGATAATGAAAAAATCATTGGCTTGTCTAGAAGGAATGGCTTCTATCCACTTGGTAAAGTAATCAGTGGCTGTCAAAATCCATTTATGATGTGCCGAGGAGGGCAGGTGAATTTCACCAATGAAGTCTAAATCCCATTGCTGAAATGACATTTATGTGGAGATGGGTTTGAGGGGTAAAGGTAATAGTTTTTTCTTCCCTTCAAATATATGGCATTTGTGACAAGAGATCACATACTTTCTAACATCTACAAAAATAGCGGGCAAGTAAAAACCTGCCCTCAAGATTTCATCAGCATTTTATTTCCCGTAAAAGTGTCCTCCACAGTCACTTGCATGAAACTCTTGCATAACTTTATCAGCTTCATCTTTTAAAAAATAGTTTAATAGAATGCCACCATGATCTTTCCAAAATAAAGCATTATCTATGATACAATATTTCATTTCTTTTAACTTTATGAATCTACCTTTAGTTCTAGAAAAACTAGGAGGAGCTTGTAATTTTAGTAAAGCAAATATGATATCTGTATACGGATGTGAATCTAAGAAAAGTTCACTGACATGTGGAGTCACCATCTCTTCCTGATCATCTATTGTTGCAATGAAATTTATATCTAAGGCTCAACAACTCAATTCAACCATGATTTTGGCTAAACCTTGGCCTTTAATGAGTTTTGTAGGCTTTATTTCAATGTCATATTCCAAAATAGTGGCAATCCATTTTCCTCTCTTACCATCAGGTGCATTCTGAGTCAGAATGTCCTTTACTACTGAATTTGGGACATATGCAATTATGTGTGAGTATAAATTGTACACTCTAAAATCTTTAATAGCCTTCACTAAAGAAAGTGCTTGTTTTTCCATTATGTTGTGCTTTAGTGTTGCATCGCTTAAGGATCTGTTGAAAAAAACAATGGGATGTTCACATCCCTGATCATTCTTTTGCAACAAGACTATTGCAATGGTATGTTCTGAAGCAAAAGAAAAAATTATAAAATCTTTTTTGAAATCAGGACTTATTGGGACTTGTGTTTTTTTAAGGGCTTGTTTTCTTGATTCAAAAGATATTGTCCATTTAAGTGTTGAATATTTGTTTAACCATTTTTATTCAATTCTATGATTAGTTTTGCTAAATTTGAAATGAATCTTCTAAGAAAATTAATTTTACCGAAGAATGCATGTAATTCCTTGATGTTTCTAGGATGACTTATGTTTAATATTGCCTCTATTCTAGCTGGATCTATCCTAATTCACTCTTTTAAAATTATGTGTCCTAAGAGTTTACCTTCTTCAAGTTTGAAGTGTATCTTTTTGGGATTCAAGGAAATACCAAATTTTTTGCATTTAATGAAAACTCTTCTCAAATGATCTAGATGGTCATCGTGTGTTTTTGAAGATGTTGTTATATCATCTAGATAAATTACTAGAAAGTCATGAATCTCCTTGGAAAAATCTATGTCCATAGCTCTCCAGAATGTGCCTCCTGCATTCATCAATCCAAAAGGAATTTTCAAACACATGAAAGTACCCCAAGGAGTGGTAAATGATGTCTTTGCTTGATCTTTTGGTTGAACTAAGATTTGATTATATCCATAGAATCCATCAAGAAATGAAATCTTGGATGACCCTACTACCCTTTGTAAAATATGGTCCATTTTGGGGAGAGGATAGCTATCTTTTAGTGACACTTTGTTTAATTTTTGGAAATCAACACAAAGTCTGATTTCCCCTATTTTCTTCCTAGTGGGAACTAAGTTTGAAATCCAATTAGAATATCTAATAGGTGCTATGATTTGTGCTTCATACATCCTTTTTACTTTTTTTTCAATCAAAGGCATAAGAATAGGATTGATTCTCCTATTATTGTGTTTAAAGGGTTTATGATTTTCTTTGATAGGTATTTTATGTTGTATTATGCTAGTGTCATGAGATTTGAGGTCTTCATAACTCCATGCAAACACATATTGAAATTATTTAAACAAACTTGTGTATTTTAGCTTTCCTTCTGGAGGTAATTCTTTGGATAATTTGATGAGATTTAGATTTTGTTATGTTCCTATGTTATATTCTTCTATGTCTGATCTTAATGGTTCCATTTTTGGTTTTCTAGCTACATGATTACAATAAAAATGATCTTATAATGGGGCTAATCCCTTAGGAAAAAAGTTATATTTAAGGTTCAAAATTTTTTATTCAACATTTGTTATTTCTTCTATGACTACAGCTTCTAATCTATCTATTTCTATTCTAGTGAATTTAGTGGGTTTAGTTTTATATGAATCATTTATATATAATTCACTATTTATTGTATAATCTACTGTACAATCAGTGTCTATATTACAATTTTGATATTCTCCCTCAACATTCATAAAATTATAGATTTGAGAATCTTGTGAAAAAAATCTGCCAATATTTCAAATTTTCTGGTATAGTTGGCATGTGTCTTACCTCTGCAGTGTACTGGTGATTTGGTTGAAAAGACAATCTGCATGTACTAGAAAAAGTAGCCAAAATGTGTGTCTGCATGTTCTGTTTCCTTGGAATAACAACAAAGTCAGTTTCAAGCAACACTTTAATCAGATCTAGAAAATTTTCTCTATATTGGCTCAGTCTAGGATTGTTCACAGAATACTCTCCTTTGATTTGTTTTATGATTAATTCTGAGTCTCCCATGATAGAAACTCTCTTGGCTCCTAGTTTTCTAACAATCTGCAGTCCTAAGATTAAAACTTCATACTCTGACATGTTATTTGTACATTTAAAGTTTAACCTAAAGGTGTGACCTTTAGAATGATTATTTTCCATGTTATGAATCCAAACTCATGCTCCTGCTCCTAATCTGTTTACTGAGCCATCAAAATATAAGTGCCACATAGATTCATGAAATATATTGTCACTGTCAACTTCTTTATGTTTCTACTGTAATCTTGTGTTTTTATCTGTACCAGTATCTGAATTACATAAGATGAAAGAATCCATACCAGAATGTACAAAACAAATAGGATAATTCTATGGTTGTTCTGCACTACTGACCATGTATTTCATTAAAGTTTCTCTGTAAAGCTTTTTGGGCTACCAAATACTGAAATTGTGGTATAAGACATGTCTAACTGTAGTTATCCCTGCAGTTTTGCTCCCCATGAGTGAGATAATAGCATTCCATACTTTTGAGGGATATCATTAACTACAATATCCATGACAATGCTCTTAGCTGGGTATTGGACTAAAGTGACAGACAAGTATTTTATTAAGCCAATATATTTAACTTTACTAGAATCAAAGGAGAAAAGATCTTTGTATGGTTTGGTGATATCTAGATTCAATGTTTCCATGATAGCTTTTGGCATTAAGTTGTGGGATGCTCTAGAATCTAACATAACATTGTGTAAAATATTATCATGAATACTCAAGCTAATGTAGAATGGAGGAATACCACCTTCTTGATGTTTACCATTCCCTCAGGGCCAAATAGTAATTCTGGTTAGTCATTATTCAGATTAACTAAATCTTCTCCTTCACTTATGTTCAATGTTTCAGTGATTTGGGCTTTGTATAAATCATTCTTTACCAACTTTGTTAAAGGAACTGGTATTTTCAATTTGGAAATTTCATTTTGGATGTAAATGGTACTTGATTTTTTCCTAACTGAATTATTTCTTCTCTACCAATTATATTTTGAGTTTTCTTATCCTTTTTATCAATAATTGGTATTCCATTTTGTGTTTCCATTGTTTTACTTTCAATTTTCTTACTGGAACAATTTGAGTTGCAATTGTAACTTTGGCACCAACTTATTTTTTATTATCAGTAGATGGTTTAGAAGCAACTGTTGTTTTAGCAGGAGAAGATGTTTGAGGATCACCTGAAGTTTTAACAGTAGTTTGAATATCAGTAGATGTAATATCTACAATTTTTGGACTGGGTGCAATTTTTTGAAAAGAAATTTTCTGAGTTGAATTGGAATTTTTCTGAGTTGAACTAGAGTTTTGTTGAGTTTCTCTAGGGAGAATTTGTATTGTTGGCAATATGTTTTTGGCATCCTATTATATTGATTGTCCTTGATGGAAACTCTCTGACAAATAATGCAGATACTGACTGTATGAAGAACTCAGAAATCCATCAACAGTTCTATACAAGAAGAATATAAGACTGAATTTATATCTGGTTTTCTTGAATAAGTTCAGTGTTTATATATGCATCCTGATGACGGATAATTGAAATCCGTCATAGTTAAGAAACCCGGTGTTGGGTTTGATGGTGCTCTGTATACAGTTAGAGGTACCAATGTTAATACGGTCGACTGTGTATCCCAACTGGTAGACAAGGAATCAACGCATGATAACCCTCTGTATTATGGATTAAGGTGTTTATGCATATTCCGAATAGTGGATCGAATGCACACAGAGAACCGAGTCGAACAGTCCGTAAGGATTTCATCGAAGCTGTATAACAGTAATTGTGGTTATATGAACTGATAACGCAGAGAAACGAATTGGCGAAAGTACGCTGGCGGAACTTGGAGTAGAGGGGCGGAACGTTGTGAATGAATAGTGAATGTGGTTTAAGGCTAGAAGTGGTTTTTATCGCACCACCTTTGCAGCGAAAGTGGTAATTGAGGAGGGGGGAGTGATTCCATAGATCGATCGAGACGTGTCCCTGAGTGACTTTTGAAAACCGCCTCCACTGTGTGCCATCACGCGTTAATGTCCGACCAAGGATGCCACACAATATTGTTGTGCGCCGTCGATCTGGAAGGGAGCCATCGGACAGTGGCCATATGAGGAAGGCGCATGATGAATAACCACGGTACAGTGCGAGTATGTGATTGGGTCATTGATTATATATGTGGGCCCATTTTAAATTATATTAATTAATCTAAGGTTTGCGGGGTTAATAAAGGATGTTGAATATGTGAAATTGGCGAAATATGAAACATGTGATGAAATGTACGTGGGTTAATATATGCGATTGATCTCACAGACACATAAACCAGGGGTCGTTATATATATGTCTTGGGGAGTTCATAACTAAAGGAGGAATTGGATTAATATCTCAATCTCAGATTGAGATATTAAAAAGCCTTATATTAATTATCTAATTGCAAAAAACCAAGAAAATAGAGCAATAAGAAATTGTTTGGGGCTTGGGTAGACCTTGCTGGATTATCTAATTGATCCTGTCTAGGAATACCATTAGCGGTTGGGTGGTTTTGACTCATGGTTTTAATAAAGGAAAAAACTATATAAGGAGAAGAGGATTATAGTACAATCTGTGCATGCGGAGGGGTTGTTAATGAATAAATCTCTTTAAGAGATATCTGCATGATTGAACTCTGTTTTCTGAAAAAGTTGAATCTATGATGCACCTATGGAGTTGATGAAGGTTCAAGATCTCTAGATCTAGAAATGATGAATCTCTAGGAAGACCTGCAAAGAAATAATGAAGACCTGATGCAAGTCTAATGAAGAAATTGAATAAATTTGGTGGATCTGAGAGTTGAATTCTTCAGCATAAAAGTGGAAGCTTTCTGCTAGTACAAGCTGGTGCTAAAATCAGGGGGTTGGAGCTCCCTTCTAGTAGTGACTGGAGAATGAGAGAAGGTTGTAGCCTTCTGCAGGTGGGTGCCTACGTGCTGGTATAATTCTGCACCAGCACAAAAATTGTAAGAAGTTTTATTTATAATAAATATTGAAGACAGAGACAACAACAGCGGTGGTTTTCTCACAAATTGGGTTTCCACCTTAAATAATATTGTTCATGTGTGTTGCTTATGTGTGATGGCTTATTCTGTTGTTAATGCACATGCTTAATTCTTACTAAATGTCTGATGAATGAATGATGCAATAATATAAGTAAATAATTAAATTCATAATAAGATCTCTGATAAAAAAATTTCAGTCAGATCTAAATACTGATTCACCCCCCCCCCCCCTCTCAGTATTTTCCCCAACAATTGGTATCAGAGCTGGTCCTTCTGAAAAGCTTAACCGCTAGAAGGAAGATCAATCAAGATGAGCAATCAAGATGGAATAGCATTTATCAGGCCTCCGCTCTTCAACGAAAATAATTTAATCTTCTGGAAAACAAGGATGAGATCCTATCTTCAGTCTCTGGGTGCAGATGTATGGGCTATTGTTGAAGCAAGATATCAATATCCAGCCGCAGTACCAACAGATCCAACGGAAAGGAAAAATTATGAAACAAATGCAAAGGCGGTTAATGCTCTATTGGGAAGTCTAACTGAATCAAAATTTGTCAAAGTCATGCAGCTGAATACAGTAAAGGCAATATGGGACAAAATCATTCTAAGTTATGAAGGTGATGCAACGGTAAAAAGTGCTAAACTCAAAACTCTCAGAATTCAATATGAGAACCTAAAAATGAATAATGAGGAGAGAATTGCTAATTTATTTTTACGACTTGATGATATTGTTAATCATATGAGAAATTTGGGAGAAACAATAACAGAATATACTTTGGTTGAGAAAGTTTTAAGATCACTAACGACAAAATTTGAGTCAAAATTTTCTGCTCTTGAAGAAAAGAAGGATCTTCAAAATCTTACTATGGTGCAACTTGATGGCATACTAACTGCATATGAAATGAGACGAGGAGGACCATCTGAAGTCAAAGAAGTCATCTTTAGAGATTCTACAAAAGGGAAAGAAGTACAAGAGACAGAAGGATCAGGGTATATCTCAAAAGAATATTAGGTAAATTTTGTAAAGAAACTCCAACTTGGTACAAGACAGTTCAGAGGTAAGCTTCCTTTAAAATGTTTTTCTTGTGGAACAGTTGGTCATTATGCTACTAAGTGTCCTCACAAAGAAACACATGAAAGAGGAAAGGAAGTAGCAAGAAGGAATAAGAATCGGTTTAGCACTAGAAAAAGTTACTATACGAAGACAGTGATGGCTTATCAGACAGTGAGGAAAAATGTGAACAAGATCTTAGACTTCTCATGGCATTTGAAAAAGAGTCCAGAGAAGAAAAGGATACTTTTATGGATGCTTTAGGGGACAATTATTTTCTTGATGAAATCGATCAACTCAAAATATGCTTAAAAGAAAGAAAAATATCCATAGAAACTCTGAAAAACCAGCTTCAAGAAAAGGAGAAACATAATGAGAAATTAGAATGTGAAATAGTAGGTCTAAGAAAAGAAATTAAGAAAGTAAAGACTTTGAATCTTAGATTTGCTAAAGGATCTGAAACCTTGGATGATATTATCAAGTTACAATGTTCTCCTCTTCTAAAGATAGGTCTTGGATATATCGGAGAATCTTCTCAGGCTTCAGCACCAAATTATCTAAAAGAAGCTACAACTAGTACACAACATTCTATCCCTCAGCAAGGGAATAAATAATCTTTACAGATAAAGCATGACCATCTCAATTGAAAGAACAATGTTACATGAGTAAATCTTCAGAAAACTAGCTATGGCATAGAAGGTTGGGGCATCTGAGCTTCTCTCAAATCAACAAATCAAGCAGAATTAAAGCTATTCGTGATATTCCCAATATTACACCACCTGAAAGTATCATATACAAATCTTGCCAATTTGGTAATCAAACCAGAGTGCAATTTAATGCTAAGGAAGGTTCATCAAGTAAGCCTCTTGAACTCATTCATACCGACATATGTGGACCTGTGAAGAAAAAGTCACCACGTGGTGAACAATACTATATCTTATTTATTGATGATTTCTCTAGAATGTGTTTTATTGGGTTGATTAAACAAAAAGATGAAGCATTTGAGAAATTTCAGATCTTCAAAGCACTGGTTGAAAATGAATTAGATCTAAAAATCAAGTGTCTTAGATCTGATCGAGGAGGAGAATATACATCAGATGAATTACTTGAATTTTGTGAACAACATGGCATAAGAGACAGTTTTCTGTAGCTGGAACTCCACAACAAAATGGCGTAGTAGAAAGAATGAATAGAACAGTTCAAAAAATGGCTAGAGCTATGCTTGATGATTCCGGAACACCTGACACATTTTGGGGAGAAGCAGCTCATACAACGGTAAATATTCTTAAAAAGGCACATGTTCATGTAAATAGTGATAAAACTCCATATGAACTATGGCATGGTAATCATCCCACTGTGAAGCACTTTAGAGTCTTTGGGAGCAAATGCTTTATCAAAAATAATGATGAAAAACTTGGCAAGTTTGAACCCAGAGCAGATGAAGGGATATTTCTTGGTTACTCCTCTAGGATTAGGGCATATAAATGTTACAATAAAATACTTCGGAAGATTGTTGAATGTATTGATGTTGTTATTGATGAGTCTCCCGCAGCTCCAAAAGAAGAAAAACAAACAACAAATGAAGACGATGATGACATATATCATTCTACATCAAATAGGAATGATATAGACAGTGAACCCAATGAAGAACCCAAAGATGATCTATCTGAAAAAGCTCCATCTAGATATGTTCAAAAGAATCATACAGAATCTCAAATTTTGGGAGAAAAGGGATCAAGTGTAAAAACAAGAAGGACTCTTGTGGGATCTTCTAGCTATCTGGAATTTATATCCACTATTGAACCACAAAATTTCAATCAAGCCAGCAAAGATGAATGTTGGATTCAAGCCATGAATGAAGAGCTTGATCAAATTGAAAAGAATCACACTTGGGAATTAGTACCAAGACCTCGTGACAAAAATGTCATTGGAACTAAATGTATATTCAAAAATAAGTTAAATGAGAATGGGGATGTCATAAGAAATAAAGCTAGAATTGTTTGCAAGGGGTATGCTCAACAAGAAGGTATAGACTTTGAAGAAACTTTTTCCCCTGTAGCTATACTTGAAGCTATAAGAATTTTTATTTCTTTTTCAAGCTTCCAACAAATCAAAGTTTATCGAATGGATGTTAAATCTGCTTTTCTCAATGGTGATCTAGAAGGAGAAGTTTATATAGAACAACCAGAAGGATTCATTTTGGGAAATGATGAAAAACTTGTTTGTAGACTTAAAAAGGCTCTATATGGTCTCAAACAAGCTCCAAGGGCATGGTACTATCTTCTTGACAAATATCTTCATCAACAAGGATTTTCAAAGGGGTCTACTGATAGCAACTTATACACAAAAACTGAAAATGATAAACTATTGATTGTGGTTGTATATGTTGATGATATCATTTTTCGAAGTAATGAAGAGTCTATGAGTGAGAAATTTTCTTCTGATATGCAGCAAGAATTTGAAATGTCTTTACTTGGGGAACTAACATTCTTTCTTGGCTTGCAAGTGCAACAAGCAACAGATGGCATATTCTTATCACAAGAAAAATATCTTAAGAAATTCTTGAGGAAGTATGGCATGCAAGATTGCAAACCTGTAAGTACACCAATGATAACCGGATGTAATATCAGTTCTAATGATGATTCCCCCATGGTGAATCAACCAGAATACAGATCTATGATAGGAAGTCTACTTTATCTCACTGGGACAAGACCAAACATTATGCATGTAGTTGGAATTGTGGGGCGATTCCAAGCTAATCCAAAAGAGTCTCACCTTCAGGCTATCAAAAGAATATTCAAATATCTGCAAGGAACTCAAGACTTTGGACTATGGTATCCAAAGAATGTTGATCTCACTCTTCATGCTTACACTAATGCAGATTGGGCTGGAAACGTTGATGATCGAAAAAGCACTAGTGGTGGTGCATTCTATATGGGGCCCCGGTTAGTATCTTGGTTCAGCAAGAAGTAATGCTCTATTGCCTTATCTACAACAGAAGAAGAATATGTGGCTGCAGCATCATGTTGCACTCAACTTCTTTGGATGATGCAAACCTTACAAGACATTCAAATCAAATGTTCACCTCCTATCTCCATTATGTGTGATAATACAATTGCCATTAGTATCTCAAAAAATCTTGTTATGCATTCCAAGACCAAGAACATTCCCATCAAATATCACTTCTTACGTGAACAAGTGCTTGAACAAAAGGTGAAATTGGAGTATGTTCCATCCAAAGAACAAGTTGCTGATATATTTACCAAACCTCTACCCATGGAAGCGTTCGAATATCTCAGACAAAAACTGGGAGTAGTCTCTGACATGCAGAAGATCAGACCTGCTTAAATTCAGAAGATTAAATTGGATACGCTCCTATTGAAGGTGTTCAGGATGCACAGGCTAAGGGGGAGCATTGGTCACGTGGCAAGGATGCATTGTTGGCATTCTAATTATTTGTTGTAATCTGATCTCATGCTTGAGAATCTTTGACCTTGAGTGTATAAGTCATTTCTGTTACTTCATTGAATATTATGATTGAAGATGCAGCATGATCTCAGGGGGAGCATGGTATTGTCGGTACAAAGGATTCTGATCTATCCTTTGCCCTTGATGTCAAAGGGGGAGAATATTGCTGAATTTTTTTCTAGTCATGGTTGCCATCAAGTCCAAAGGGGGAGATTGTTGGAAATATGTTTCTGGTATCCTATTATATTGATTGTCCTTGATAGAAACTATCTGACAAAGAATGCAGATACTGACTGTATGAAGAACTCAGAAATCCAGCAACAGTTATATACAAGCAGAATATAAGACTGAATGTATATATGTTTTTCTTGAATAAGTTCAGTGTTTATATATGCATCCTGAAGACGGATAATTGAAATCCGTGATATTTAAGAAACCCGGTGTTGGGTTTGATGGTGCTATGTATACAGTTAGAGGTACCAATGTTAATACAGTCGACTGTGTATCCCAACTGGTAGACAATGAATCAACACGTGATAACCCTCTGTATTATGGAGTAAGGTGTTTATTCATATTCTAAATGGTGGATCGAATTGATGCAGAGAACCGAGACGAATAGTTCGTAAGGATTTCATCGGAGCTATATAACAGTAATTGTGGTTATATGAACTGATAACGCGGAGAAACGAATTGGCGAAAGTACGCTGACGAAACCTGGAGTAGAGGGGTGGAACCTTGCGAATGAATAGTGAACGTGGTTTAAGGATGGAAGTGGTTTTTATTGCACCACCTTTGCAGCGAAAGTGGTAATTGAGGAGGGGGGAGTGATTCCATAGATCGACCGACGCATGTCCTCGAGCGACTTTTGAAAACCGCCTCCACTACACACCATCGTGCGTTAATGTCTGACCAAGGATGCCGCGCGATATTGTTGTGCATCGTCGATCTGGAAGGGAGCCATCGGACGGTGGTCGTATGAGGAAGGTGCACGATGGATAACCATGGTATGTGATTGGGTCATTGATTATATATGTGGGCCCAGTTTAAATTATATTAATTAATCTAAGGTTTGCGGGGTTAATAAAGGATGTTGAATATGTGAAGTTGGCAAAATATGAAACATGTGATGAAATGTACGTGGGTTAATATATGCGATTGATCTCACGGACACATAAACCAGGGGTCATTATATATATGTCTTGGGGAGTTCATAACTAAAGGAGGAATTGGATTAATATTTCAATCTCAGATTGAGATATTAAAAAGCCTTAGATTAATTATCTAATTGCAAAAAACCAAGAAAATAGAGCAATAAGAAATTTTTTGGGGCTTGGGTAGACCCCGCTGGATTATCTAATTGATCCCGTCCAGGAATACCATCAGCAGTTGGGTGGTTTTGACTCATGGTTTTAATAAAGGTAAAAACTATATAAGGAGAAGAGGATTATAGTACAATGTGTGCATGCAGAGGGGTTGTTAATGAATAAATCTCTTTAAGAGATATTTGCATGATTGAAATCTATTTTCTGAAAAAGCTGAATCTATGATGCACCTATGGATTTGATGAAGGTTCAAGATCTCTAGATCTAGAAATGATGAATCTCTAGGAAGATCTGCAAAGAAATAATGAAGACTTAACGCAAGTATGATGAAGAAATTGAAGAAATTTTGTGGATCTGAGAGTTGAAGTCTTCAGCATAAAAGTGGAAGCTTTCTTCCAGTACAAGCTCGTGTTAAAATCAGGGGGTTGGAGCTCCCTTACAGTAGTGACTGGAGAACGAGAGAAGGTTGTAGCCTTCTGCAGGTGGGTGTCTGCGTGCTGGTATAAGTCTGCACCAGCACAAAAATTATAAGAAGTTTTCCTTATAATAAATATTGAAGACATAGACGACAGCAGCGGTGGTTTTCTCCCAAATTGGGTTTCCACCTTAAATACTGGTGTTCATGTGTGTTGCTTATGTGTGATGGCTTATTCTGTTGTTAATGCACATGCTTACTACTTACTAAATGTATGATGAATGAATGATGCCATAATATAAGTGAAGAATTAAATGCATAATATGATCTCTGATAAAAAGTTTTCAGTCAGATCTAAATACTGATTCATCCCCCCCCCCCCCCCCATCTCAGTATTTTTCCCAACATGTAGCACCTTGGACACAGGAGCTTCTATTGTTTTCTTAGTAGGAGATTCTGCATTTCTCTTACTTCTAAGGTTATATTTGTTGTGAACTTCATTAATTGAAAATTCATAACCTTGTTTACAATTAAAGGACTCCCCAGATTCTAATTGTAACTGTTGTAACATGTATAATTCTTGTTCTTCTTGGGTAAGAAAAATAGTATTATCATCATTTATACCCATTAATTTAATCTAGGTGTTTTGATCATCATCATTTTTTTGGGAACTATTTTCATATTTTTCTTGGAAAGGTGCTCTAATCAATTGGTCAGGTGTTGTTTCTCTTGATTTACCAGTGTTGGTATTCTTCCTAAAATTGGGATTTCTGATTTGAGGACCATGTTGTTGATTATTCCATTGTGGCTTTCTTTCCATATTTTCTAATCTATCAATTATTCTTTCCATACTCTTTGCTAAACTATCTATCTTACAGTCTAATGTGGATGGTTCATCCTTAATGGTTACTCTTCTTTCATTTCTCATTCTAGATCTTTTAGCTAATAAGTTAGCTTCTACACTAACTACATTTCTTTGAATTTATTCTAATGTATCAAGATTTCTTTCTCTCAATTCATATGACATATCAGTATAAAAGCCATTAGGAAATTTGATTAAAGCTAGATCTGGAGGGGGTTTGATGTTTGCTGGAATAGCATTGTAAATACTATTGAACCTAGTACAATAGTCTTGAAATGTTTCATTAGGAGCTCTTCTAACGTTTTCATATTCAAACAATATTTTTAAAGGGTTTTTCTTTCTTTCCCATCTATTAGTAAATAATTGATGTAAATTAGATAAATCAGCTACATGATTGGCATGTAAAGCTTTAAACCATTTATTTACATATCCAGCTAACGTTTGGGAAAATAATGTCATTTTAACATCAACTTCATCAATTTCACGCAATTCAAATTAATCAATCATCTTATTAACATGTTGTTGTGTAGTGTATGACCAGTACCATCAAATTCAAATATTTTACTTTGGTAATCCTGCAGCATGGCATGTAATTGAGCTAGTAGGACCAAAGGGGCATATCTAGCTTCCATGGTTATTATTCTAGCTTAGATGGGAGGTAAATTTGTGGTTCTTGGTGACGAGGTTGAAGTAAATGCAGATGAGTTTGGGACACTAGAAGATGTACTTGGAAATGAGGTCAAAGTGCTTGAAAATGTAGAAGAAGTGCTAAAAGATGAACTCGAAGTATTTGGAGATGGAAATAAAACTCTAGGTTGAAAAGGAAGCTTGGGGATGAATGATTCAGTGGAATGAAGTGTATTGGAAATAATAGATGATGTGGTACTAAATAAATATGAATTTACAGACTATGAAAGAATGGTATAAGGCTTAGGGGTATAAGCAGATAAAGCAGCTAATTCAATAGAATGTTGAAAATAGGCTTCATTAATATCCTTAATTAAAGTTGCAGCCAAAGCATCAAGTTTATCAAAAGGTTCCTGATCTTGTTGATCTGAATCAAGTGAAATAGTCTCCTTCTTTGCTTCAATAAATTGAATGAAATTAGGATCTATCACAATATCATAGATTGAATTTTTATATTTGGTTCTAAACAAAGAGTGTTCAAATGACAAATCAAATTCAATATCTAGTATACATGATAATTCTTTGGGGAGTGAATTAGCTTTGATTAATTGACTTGTACTTCCTAGACTTTCTAATTTTTTGGTTTTTCTTAAAATTCTGTCAAGATCATCAACTATTATAGTAGTATGTGGATCAGGTTGAGCCCTGGTATAGTATGTTCTTCTGGAAGCCAGAATTTTAATTTCAATGAAAATTTTATTAACAACCCTAAAACAACCTTAAGGTGAAAATATGAATAAAATTATCTGCTTTAATGTTTATTTTAAACTGAGGATTGATTTCCCCAGCATGGTCGCCAGTATGTTATCACTCCAATAATTCATAGGGTTGTTATACTTTTTGTTTAAAGGAATATTAGAGGTAACTATCAACCTACTTTTGAGACCAAGATCTAGCCTTCCTAATGCTCAAAGAGGGCTCTCTCTTTATAAATTAAATTTGTTGTTTTTAGTTGATTTTAGGTTATTTATGTAAGATTTATTGGTTTTAATTTTGGTTTTGGTTTGCTTTGGTGGTGGAATTACTGATTCAGATGGATAGATGTAGGTCTATTTTCCATTGGGCTATGGAGTCAATGTATCAAGCAACAAGGTAGAATCAAGTTCTAAAGGAAGTGTTCACAGGGAAAGGTAGATGAGTAAATTTAGATCTTTTAGGTTGGATGGTGAAGTCGTTTCAATCGGGATCAAGGAGAAATTAAGGATTCTTCAAAATGGATAATGAAGGAAATGACAGAGGTCAACCGGAATGGGAGAGAATTTAAGGATTCTCGTGTAGAAATTATATAAATGATATGTTATACATCTTAGATTCTCCTAATCACACACTATTTGACTTCATGCAAAATAAATAATCTCTTCTACCATTGATCATTAATTGTGGAAATAAAATCAATCGCATGCACACATTAAAACCATAAACATTCACACATATGAACATAGTATTTTATGGGAAAGATTAAAGTTGAAAACCCCCAGCTATATTTATATTATATGTCATAGATATCATGTAACAATCATCATACAAAGCTCCTCACAAGCTCTCAATACAATCTCCAATTGCTACACACTAATCCAGTCCGATCTAGCAAATTTCATGCTCTAATCTCTGCCACCTGCTAGCCTGCCTCTACTGTGAAATCACTGCTGAAGAATGGCTCTGAATGAAATCGAATTCGTCCAGCCTTTCTCACGCAATCCTCATTGGAATATCCAACCACTATGTGTTTCAAACCATGCAACACTATTGTCACAACTGATAGTCACACTGCTCTTTCACCTACCTCTTCACTGGTCTCCACTGAAACTGTCCATGCATTGTAGTTAACTGATGTATTCTTTAGTTGATTAATGAGTTGATAATTAGTGAATTAATTAATAATTAATTCACACCACTCTCACTAGTGTATCAATCAGTTAGACTAGATACAACTAGCTCAACTATGTTTAACACTTTTAAACTGAACACAACTCCACCAATTACCTCAATAACTCCACCAAACTCTGTCACATGAGTTCTAATTTAAGTCTCCATGCAATATCTCCACTTAACCCTCAGGAATAGTGTAATTCATTCTATTAGCTCCTGTGCCACATCTGTGCATTTAACTGAAGTGCTTCGAGAGAATAACATAATGTTTATAGTCCAAATTTTACTAAGAGCTAATAATATTCAACATATCTATTTTTAGACTAGCAATCTAAAAATATATTCCACCCAATATGTCTAAAAATAGAAGTCCATCTATTTTTCCAACTTGAACAACCATCCACAAATAGCATCCTGCAACTCATAGAATATGATCTACATGTCTAAAAATAGACTTGCGCCAAAAATAGCCTGCGGGCCCACTTAGTGAAGGCGACTCTTTTCACTAAGCTCATCATCTTGTTGCAATCTCAACACTCCCTCTCAACAAGATAGGGATTATCTGCCACCCCAATCCTGCCCCTGTGGTATTCGAATTTTCTCCTGGTGAGCGCCTTCGTCAAGATATTAGCATTGTGATCCCCCGTGGGAATGTATGAAAGTAACATGATCTTCCACTGCACACAATCTCTGATATGATGATACCAGATGTCAATGTGTTTAGATATATCATGAAATAATGGATTAACCGAGAGTTTGATGCAACTCTGATTATCACAATATATCGCAGTAGGATCTAAGTGTGAACTGAACAACCCGACCAAGATATTCCTCATCCATATAGCCTTGCATGCAGCCAAACTCACTGCAATATACTCGGCCTCCGCTGAACTAAATTCCACAGATATCTGCTTCCTGGTGTACCAAGAAACTGCTGTCGACATGATACTAAAAATCTCTCCAGATGTGCTCTTTCTGTCCGTTGGGCTCCCTGCCCAATCTGCATATGTGAAGCCACACAGCTTCACCTCATTCAAATCTCTGTACGATAATCCATATCCCGATGTGCCTCTGAGATATCTCAATACATGCTTGCCTGCCTTCCAAAAGAGCTTGGTAGGCTTAACCATAGCTTGTGAAAGCTGGTTAACAGTGTAGCATATGTTAGGTCATGTATTGACTAGATACATAAGCGACCCCACCAACTGTCGGTAAATAGTGGCATCCACTACCTCTGCTGATGTAGCATTCTCTTTCCTCCATCCACTAGGAAGAGGAGTTTCGATAGGCTTGCAACCATGCATGTTGTACTTCTCCAGTATCTCCCGGGCATACTTTCCTTGAGACACAAACAATCCATCACTGCGCTGCCAAATTTCCAATCCTAAGAAATAATGAAGGAGGCCTAAGTCCTTCATCTCAAAATCCTTTGTAAGATCAGCCTTGCATGAGTGTATCAACAGTTCATCACTTGTCAGAATCAAATCATCTACATAAAGTACAATGATCAACAAATTACCCTCCACCATAATCTAGTATAGGTTCGGATCTACCTCACTCTTGGAGAATCCAAGTCTGGTGAAATAACTGTCTATCCATGTGTACCAAGAACGAGGTGCTTGTTTCAACCCATGCAGTGCTCTCTTGAGCCTTCACACATGTGACTCACTATTGAAGATCTCGAAACCTTTGGGATGCTCTATGTACACCTCCTCCTCAATCACTTCGTTGAGGAACGCAGTCTTCACATCCATCTAATGAATGTGCCACCCCATCTTCACTGAGAGAGAAAGAATCATCCGTATCGAAGAATACCTTCTGACAGGTGTAAAGGTTTCCTCATAATCGATCCCCTCAATCTGTGAGAAGTCTCGGGCAACAAATGTTGTCTTGTACTTCTCCAAACTCCCATCAGCTGCTTGCTTCACTTTGTAGATCCATCTCAAACCTACCACTGATTTCCCTTCCGACCTTGGGACAATCTGCCATGCACTGTTTCTGAAAATAAAATCATACTATTCCACCATGGCATCTAGCCATGCAGGGTCCTCCACAACTTCCTCGAAAGAGGATGGCTCTCTCACGATACACTTGCTCATAAGAGCCATGTATCCAGTATACCGGTCAGGTAACTATCTCTATCTGTGTTGTGATGTAGGTGCTCCTACAATCTTCTCTACATCCTGAATTAGTTGCTCAGCTTCTGTAGTGTGCTTCTGCCCTCTGATGGTTGACAATACATGAGTGGTCTCTTCCACTCCATGAACCTCCTCCTGTGGCTGATCCACATCCTAAGGCTCATCCTTAGGAACTAATAGCTCCTCATCTGCATGCAAGTGTGGCTCCCTCTCAAGCGAACACTTCATGGCTTTCTCCTCATAAAATTTGATATCCCATCGCACAACAACCCACACTGTATGTGAAAATACACACGATAGTTGTGGGGTGTATCAGCATACCCCAAAAATATCCCTAACTCAGTGCAAGCTGCTCCCAAATTTTCTTTTTCTCAAGAACCCAACATTTAGAATGTAAACAAAGGTGAACCAAAATCCTCAAATGAGAAAATATCAAGTTTACTGTAAAACGTTTCCTTGGTACTTCATGCCAAGAATCAAGATATAAATAAAGGCACATAAACCACGTGATTGCATGCCTCAACCTTCCCACAAGTGTATGGGAAGACTCTGAGCCCCGATCATGAAACATTGCTCGTGCAGCACCCAAAATCGCTCTATTCTTCTTACCCGTGGTTCCCATTCGCCGTGTCATGAGGCACAGGAGCTCTTCACTCCTTCAGATGCAAAATTCCTCGAACTCATCACGTACAGAATTCACTACCATCAAGCGTCCTAAGTCACAAGACCCGTCTCGATTCTTTTCTCCTCCTTCTCAACCAGTGCCTTGAACTCACAGAACTTTGAGTATGTCTCGCTCTTCTTCTGCATGAAGAAGATCCAGCACTTACGAGAAAAATCATCAACAAATATCACATAATACCTGTGCTTTGCTGTCGAAGCTACTAAGAAAGGTCCACACACATCTGTGTGAATTCTCTCAAGGATCATCGTGGCACGACTATCCTTCTCGTGAAAGGTGGCTTTCACAAATTTTCCCAAATTACATCCCATGCACCGACGAACCGTGGCAAGTGTACCTTTAAAAGTCCCGTAGAAATTTGGACCTGTACTCCTTTGAAAGACCTAGGAAGATGGCCCAATCTCCTGTGCCATAGCTCGCCCTCATCCCAAATCACCACTCCTTTTTCCTTTATTGCTATTGCTGTGCATCCATCTACGTGCAACTGATAAAGGTTCTTAACTCAAACCCCTATCCTTTGGGTTTCACCAGTTGCCTTACTATGCAGGAAATCCTTTCCCTTGCTAAAGACAACATCATATCCCTTGTCTTCCAACATCACCATAGAGATAAGATTCTTCTTCAATCCTAGAACATGGATCACTTCCTTCAATACAAAGGGTTTATTAGACTCCCTCTCAAAGGAAATGGTACCGATACTGGTTGCACTATATCTACCATCATCACCCATCTCGATGTGCACTCCAAGATCTTTCTCATCCAGATCAGTAAACAAATCTTTGTCTCCGGTCATGTGAAAAGATGCACCACTATCAAGAAACCACACTGAACCCATCATACTTGAGACCAAGCATGCGATTAGCAAAAAATCCAGCTCAAAATATGAGGCTAAGGCCTCTCCAACTGTAGATCCAACAACCTGCTTATTTTTCTTCTTCTATGGACAATTAGTGGCGTAATGTCCTTGTTGGTGACAGTGAAAGCACTTCACCTTGGAAATGTCCTGCTTCTTGCCTTTTGCACCGGATTGAGAAGAATTCTTCTTGCTCTTCCCCTTCCTTGATTTGGCAGCCAAAGTGAAATTTTCTTCATCTGCATTCTTAGATGAAGATCTGTCCCTGGTACTCCACCTTATCTCCTCTTGCACAAGATCCGACCAAAGTCGCTCCCATCCTGGAAATTTCTTCTGACCATTGACAGAGTCCTGATAGGAATGCCAACTCTTCGGAAGCCCAAGGAGAGCCAAGCTCACCAAGTCCTCGTCATCTACAGTAACCCCCACACTTCCCAGCTCATCCATGCACTGGAAAAACTTGTGAGGTACTTGGGTATACTGTCGCCTTTCTCCATTTTTATGTTCCTGAGTTTATCCTTGAGTGACAACTTCTTCTGGTCACTCTTGCTTTGGAATAAATATGTCAAAGCTTTCCACATCAAGAATGGAGAAGCTTCACCATGAAGGCTGGACACTATGTGATCCTTCACACCTTCCAATAGAATCCTTCGACACTATGATGTCTTCTTTCTCCATGCGTCAAGTGTGGCAGCATCGCTAGAAGCAGGTTTTGGAATTTCTACATCTATGAACTCCTTCAACCCATTGTCATCCAGCACTACCTCCATCCTGTCCTTCCATGCAATATAATTCGAGCTACCTGTTTGGTCAATTTAGTGTATCCTAAATTGCTGCATTTAATTTGTCAATCCGGGAATCGTAAACTGATGAAGTGCGGCGCACTATATGTGCAAGATAACCTATTTCTTAAATTTTTGTCGTTTTTGGTTTTCTAAGGTGAAATGGAAATTCTAAGATGAAAACAAGTTTGGTTATGTTTGTTTAAGGAAATGATCTCCCCTATAATGATTTACCAACTTGAAACTTTAAAAAGAAATTTGAAATTTACAATGATAAGACTTGAAAGAAAATGAAAATGTACTGCTGAAAATGAAAAGGTGATGCTACTCTAATAAATCAAAACAGTGAACTAGTGAGCATGAAAACCAAACTATTCTTGCTGCCGACTAAACACAAAAGAAACTATGCTTAAGGAAATTCAAAATTGCAACAAAATAAATCTAAATCAGATTACATCAATTTATCTTCTGACCCTTCATCATTAGTCCAGCTATGATTTTCGGAAGTAATCATAAACAACTTGAGTAACCGATATTTAATTTGCAGAAAGTAAACTAATACTAAACCATACACTCATGATTCAATCCCTCACCATCAGTCCAGCTGTGGCTTTCGGAGGCAACTGAAGATGTCATGCACGATTTAATATATCTAAATTTGCAGAAAAGAAACTAATACTAAACTACACATTTCATAATACAATCCCTCACCATCAGTCCAGCTGTGGCTTTCGGAGGCAACTGAAGATGCTATGAGTAGCTTAATATATCTAGATTTGCAGAAAAGAAACTAATACTAAACTACACATTTCATAATACAATCCCTCACCATCAGTCCAGCTGTGGCTTTCGGAGGCAACTGAAGATGCTATGAGCAGATTAATATATCTAGATTTGCAGAAAAGAAAATAATACTAAACTACACATTTCATAATACAATCCCTCACCATCAGTCCAGCTGTGGCTTTCGGAGGCAACTGAAGATGCTATGAGCAGCTTAATATATCTAGATTTGCAGAAAAGAAACTAATACTAATCTACACATTTCATAATACAATCCCTCACCATCAGTCCAGCTGTGGCTTTCGGAGGCAACTGAAGATGCTATGAGCAGCTTAATATATCTAAATTTAACTACTGAAGCAGATAAGCAATACTGAAATTAAACAAAAGCTATGAAAAGCAAACTAGCAGCAAAACAATGTTAGTTCCATGTCATTAGTCAAAAAGCTATGAAAATGCCCGGGCTGCCTATCTATAACCTGAAACAAGAACACTGATCAGTGATTAACAATCATAAAGCATGAAAGAAAGAAATGAAATGGAAATTATGGAAGTGTATAAACAGAAATGAAACAAATGCAATGTATGAACATATGAATGGATTATGACACAATGAGCTTTAAAGAAACGAAATGAGAAATATACACTAATGCACAAAACCTTAGCTGAGCAGGGGCCCTCTACACCAGCCTTGGCAACGGTCCTCAAATACGAATTAAGTTGGAAAACAGAGTCTTCTTATATTAAAAAGAAGTCATTACAGAATGGTGATGTTACGGCACAAGTGCAGCGTAATCACACTACAGAGCAGACTAATAAGATAACAGAGACTAACATCAACTAACTTCTATGCGTATGCAAACGCATCATATATAACAAAAGAAATATAACTGTCTCCTAAAGTTCATGCTGGTGGAGAGCACGTAGACCACTACGTCCACGGATCTAGGATCATGGCCGTGTTGGAAAGTAAATCTACGAAAGGTGGATGCTTGAATTCGACTAAGGAACCTTGTACAGATGTCGATTTATCCTCCGCAGGCTTAGAAACGGCCGTATGAATCTTCATGTGACACGAAATAGAGTCCTGCCGACATGAGACTCCATGGTTGACTTCCATGTGGACGCCTTTGACTGCGGCTTCTTTGGATGAGTTTGCTTGAACCAATAGGACACGAACCATGTCCACGTCATTCCTGACCTGCCCATGTGGCTCGTTTTCCTTGTAGACACCTGTAGCATAGAGTTTCACAAGATAGCTGTGGAAAGTTGCAGCAGCTGCAGAAAGTGGCTAGATTCCGCAGCTGAATGAAAAAAATCTAAATCAAATAGCAAACACAAAAATATAATTAAAAACCATGTTAGATGCTCTTTTGCACATGATATTGACAACTTGGGAGATTCAGGTGAGTGAAAAAGGTATAGAAAAGTGTATGGAAGAGATGCAGATTTGAGACTCAACATACCCCCACTGTGAAGGTGTTGCATGTCCTCATGCAACCAAAATTTTGATATTTTTTCTTCAGTTCATGTGCCTTGATACTTCAGCCAGCACATCCAATCCTCTCCTCTTCTTCCTTGGTACTGCCAACATTCTGGGTTTCTTCATTAAGCACCTAAATTTGATATTGATGAGTGCTCTGCTCAATTTCTGGCATTTCCTTTTCAATTTCTTATTCTTCTTCTGCCATATTCCCAAATGTAGCATGGTATTATCATGGATGATTTTGTCCAGTTTTCCTTGTTCTTTCAATGTCTCATTTTCATTTTTGATATGCTTATTTAAAAGCTCTAACTCAAAAATTTCTTGTTTTAGTGATTGGACCAAATCATCCTGCAATGTATGAGGCTGAATGGAAGAAGTACTTGGACCTGTGGCTGCCTTTTCCAAAGATTCTATATAGTCATATACTTCCTGCTGCTTGGGGTCTATTTCAAGTGTCATTTTTATTGGGCTGTCCCCAAAATGCCGTGAAGGAGAGTTATTTTCAAAATCTGGCTGAGGAGGGCTTACATCAATATCTTGCTGTGAATAGGATGGAGTATGTTCAATGTCTGATTGGGAATGAAATGAACCAGGTTCACTAACTGACTGAGATGGACTATGGTCAGTTGGGGACTGTTCAGATGTCTCCTCACCCAAATCAATGAAATGAGGACCCTTAATTTGTGTTTTCCTCAATTTTCCCTTAAGTCTGCTGCTTCTCCTCACACGCTGTGGTACACTATCCTTTTGTTTTTTTTTTTCTTTCTCTGCCTTCTTGGGTATAGATGACTGTTTTTGAAGATAAACTAATCTTTCAGATAACACTTGATGGTCTTCTTCTCCAGAAGAAGGAGTTTTATGTACAGCCTCAATAGTTTCTCTCTCTTTTGGTGTTATTGGCTTCTTACCCTTGATTTCCTTCTTCTTCCTTTTTACCAGTCTCTCTTCCCTATCAGTTCTTTCCATAGTAGTACTAGGAGTATTTTGGATTTCATCAATTGTTCTTTTCCTCCTACTTCTTCTTGCTGTGCTAGCTGCAGGAATTTCCTGAGTAGGAGTAATTTGGGTTTCAACATTTATTCTTTTTCTTCTACTCCTTCTTGTTGAACTACCTTCAGGAATTTCCTGAGGTTCCTCAAAGAAATTTCTAACTAGATATTGTTCCCATGTGTCTTTTCTTTCCTTTAACTCCTTTTCAATCAAAATTTTTATAAGGCCGTGGTGATATAGATGGGGCTCTACATCTCCTAAGTGTTTTTGAACAGTCACAGCCATTTTCTTCAAGCTATTGAATAGAAAATATGGGAGATTGAGAGTTTTATTTTCTAGAAAATTCATCAATAGCCTGGTATGGTACATATACATGGACCCAAAACGGCCTTCACATGTAATGAATTTCTGAACAACTAGCAGTAAAGTAGCCCATTCCTCTTTCAATGCATGCACAAGAATTCCTCTTTTAAAAACAGTTATGTCCATACCTTGGTTTCGTAAGATTGTTCTCCATGCTTCATCACTGATGCTTTTATTTTTAAACCAACGCTCACCCTCCTGAAGAAGTTCCGTGGCTGTTGCTATAGAGGCTTCATTGACCGCAAACTTGAGGTCTCCAATCTCTGCTTCCAAGCCATTAAATGACCTTGCGAATGCTTTCGTAACTTCTTTGTGATAACCTCTGAATTTCTGGATAAAACGCAGCCAATTTGCTTTCTTCAATATCTCCTTTACTTGTGGATATCCCTCTATAAACTTAGGTTCTTCCGGCTCTGCTCTTAGTAATTTACCCATTTCCCTTTTCTGCTCTTCACAAATTTGCCTGCGTGAGGGTTCAAATGGAAATAGAACGATTGAATGCACAGGATCAAGCACAATGACTGTGGGAATGTATCATAAAATGGGAATGAGCACCATAAACGGAATGGAGTGAGACTGTGGGTAGATATCCGAGAGTGAGAATGAGCACAAGGAACGAAATGGAGTGAGATAGAACAGAGTGGGGTTTCATAAACACGGCAGAGACACGACATTCGGCAGCGTTTTGAATTTTGGTGGCTGCACAATAAATATGAGCACGTTTTAACAACGGTTATGGATTTATGCGGCTGTAAGAGTCCTTGGTCAAATCAAATACGTCTCATTGTCTTCGGTGGGATATTGGAACATGAGTGAAAATCGGAATTTTAATGATGAAACCGTTTGTAAATGAATGCAAGAGGATAATATGGAGATCGTGAAAGGTTACGGAACTGTCAATATAATCATTGCACGTAATGGATAGAGCTCATGGTTCAGAACTATATAAAAATGTGTTTTTCAATGCTATTTGAAATAAATTTTATTCATACTTTTGGAATCTTTGCCTTTTCCCTTGGTCTTCAACTAATTGATCTCCATTGGTGTCTTGAATGCTCCATGTCTTCATTTTTGATCCTCTCACCTGCATTTTATTTCATAATTATGGAAATAACATCTGACTGTACATTCTCTTTGAAAATAGAGTAGTAGCTGCGGAATCTGCTTCTGGCTGCGGAAACTGGAGTCAGCTGCGGAAACAGATGTCAGCTGCGGAAACTGACACAGCTATTACTTGGATGAATGGAAATGAACAAATGACAAATGACCAGATGGAAATGGTCATGAAAAAGATTTTTATTAATGAAATGGATGAAATGAAGTGGAGTGGAGTGAAATGAAGTGAAATGAAATGGAATGAAGTGGAATGGAATGGAGTGAATGATCACAAAACTTGTGAAATGAAAGAGAGATTTTTTTTTTTGGAAAATATAGAGTGTCAGGTGTTCCTGATTTTCACCCTATATTTTCTGTATAAGACTGCCAATCAGTGATTGGTTTTCAGGCTTATACAATTTTTTTTTAAACTGAAAAGAACAAAAGCTAGGCCGGTGGAGAAGAAGAATTCTTCTGTACCAGCCTGATTGCAGAACTTTCTTGAAACATTTTGACAAAATCCTCTTTTGAGAGTGGCTTATGATAAACTTTCAATCTATGGCCATTCACAATAAGAGGAGTTTGAAACTCATCAATGGTCTTGATTCTTACCGCTCCATTGCTAAAGATCTCGTCAATCTCATATGGCCCAAGCCAATGAGTCTGAAATTTTCCTTGAAAATCTTTAAACTTGGAATCAAATAACAATGCCCAATCTCCTTCTTGAAACTTCTTCTATTTGATATACTTGTCATGCCATTTAGCTCTTTGATATTGAACTAGATCAGTTCTTAGAATTGCATCTTGTCTGATCTCATCTAGCTCATTCAACTGCTCCATTCTATGCTTTTGGGCTTCTGATAAGTCCATCCCCAACTGAACTGCTATCTTGAAGGTCTTGACTTGGAACTCAATGGGGAGCAAGATTTCTTTCCCATAAACAAGTTCATAGGGAGAATGTCCTGTTGTATTTCTCCATGTAGTTCTGTAGGCCCACAAGGCTTCAGGAAGCCTTTCTGCCCAATCTCCTCTATGTAGATGAACAGTTTTGGTGATGATACTTTCGAGAAATTTGTTGGTAGACTCCACTTGACCATTTTCTTGCGGATGGTAAGGAGAAGATCTTCTATGCTTGATTTTGTATTCTTCCATCAGCTTCTCCACCAGGTTGGATGTGAATTGGCTTCCTTGATCTGTCACAATTTCTCTTGGAACACCAAAGCGAGTAAAAATATCCTCATAAAGAAAATGAACAACTGAATTTTCAGTAGCAGATACTAATGCTTTGGCTTCTACCCATTTAGTAACATAACCAGTACAAACCAATATATACTTCTTTTGCTTGGATGGTGGATTAATAGGTCCAATGAAATCTAAAGCCCACTTTTCAAAGGGTTCAATGAGTACCTGTGTTCGCAATGGCATTTCATTTGAAAGGGTAGGTTTCCCTACTCTTTGGCAGCTATCACACCTTTTGACATATTGTTTTGCATCTTTGAAGAGAGAAGGCCAATAATATCCCAAGGAAAGGATTTTATAGGCCATCCTTTTGTCCGCAAAGTGTCCGCCGCATGGTTCATCATGACATGCCTTAAGAATATCAGGCATTTCATCTTCCCTGACACATCTTCTGATCACAAGATCTGGCCCTGTTTTAAACAATTCTTTAGAAATCCATGAATATTTTGAACTCTCCTGAATAATTTTTCGTTTTTCATTTGGAAATAAATGTGAAGGTAGTTTCCCTGTAACCAAATAGTTAGCAATATCTGCATACCAAGGGGTTTTAATAGTTACTGCAAACAAGTATTCATCAGGAAACTTATCTTCTACATGAGAATCTTCTTTAGTATTCTGAATCCTAGACAACAAGTCAGCTATTGTATTCTGTTTTCCTGGTCTATCCAACACAGTAATATTGAATTCTTGCAAAAGTAAAAGCCATCTTGTCACTCTGCCATTAGTAACAGGTTTGTTCATTAAATATATAATTGCAGAATGGTCAGTATGAATAAAAGTTTCATAGCCTGTTATGTAATGTCTAAACTTATTAATTGCATGAACAACAGCTAAGAACTCTTTTTCAGTCACAGTATAATTCAACTCTGTGGGAGTCAAATTTTTACCGGTGTAATAAATGGCATAAGGAATTAAATCTTTTTGACCCAACACAGCTCCAAGAGCTGTATCTGAAGCATCCGTAGAAATATGAAAAGGGAGTTTCCAATTTGGTCCTCTCAAGATAGGTGCTTCAGATATTCTTGTTTTCAAAGTTTCAAAAGCTGATTGACAATCTGGATCCCATTTAAATTCACAGTCTTTTGTAAGAAATTTGAAGAGTGGAGATGCTATTTTAGTGAAGTTTTCTATAAATCTTCTATAGTAACCAGTAAATCCTAGAAAACTTCTAACATCTCTTTGACAATTTGGAATAGGCAACTTGGAGATGACTCCAACTTTTGATCTATCAACCTTAATCCCATCTCCTGAAATATGATGTCCTAAAACAATCCCTTCAGTAAACATCATAAAGCATTTTTCATGGTTTAATGAAAGGTTTGTTTCTTTACATCTTATAAGAACTTTTTCCAAATTTTCTAATGCCTCTTCAAATGAATTACCATAAACTGTAAAATCATCCATATAAACTTCTACACAATCATGGATTAGATCAGAAAAAATTCCTAGTACTACTCTTTGGAATGTTGCAGGTGCATTACATAACCCAAAAGGAAGCACTCGGTAGGCAAAATTTCCCCATGGACAAGTAAATGTGGTCTTATCTTGATCTTCAGGTGCTACCTGAATTTGATTATAGCCACTAAAACCATCCAAAAATGAAAAGTACTTTTTACCCGCCAATGTATCTAATACCTGATCAATAAAAGGCAAAGGAAAGTGATCCTTCAAAGTTTCTTTGTTCAATTCCCTGTAATCAATGCATACCCTCCATTTACCATTCTTTTTAGGCACTATAACCAAAGGAGAAACCCATCGGCTATCTGAAATTGGATAAATGAAGTTTACATTGAGAAGTTTTTGGAGCTCTTCTTTCACTATCTCCCTAAGATTTGGATTCATCCTTCTTTGAGGTTGTCCGATTGGTCTACTGTTTTCCTCAATATAGATATGATGGATGCAAGTCTTAGGATCAATACCTTTCATGTCAGTATACTCCCATGCAAATGCAGTAGAATGTTTTTGCAAGATTTTGGTTAGTTCTTCTTGTTGTGACTTTTCCAAATGTTTGTTGATATTCAATGTTTTTTCCGGAAAAATCTCAATGGTAGAACTACAAAACTCTTCCATAGAGTAAAGAGACATTTGTCTTGATGATAAATATTCTATGTCAGATTCCAACTGAAATTGTGTGGGGTCATATTCTGAAGATGTCTCAAAATTTTCTAATGTGTTCAGAATTTGACTATCCTCACTGATTTCAGAAATGGTAAAGATAGGTTGTATAATGTCCTCATCATCAACCCATTCATTGTCTCCTACTTCTGTAATTGCTCTTGCTGGAGGATACAAATTGAATTTCTTTGTCGAATTACCATTAGAAATGTACATGTCCCCAGATCTACAACTAATAAAAGCATCAGCTGTGGCTAGCCAAGGTCTTCCTAAGATAAGTGGGTGCCCTCCTAGATTACTCTTTGGAGTCAAAATCATAAAATCTACTGGATATTCCCAAGAATCTAAGGAGACTGAAATATCTTCTAACACACCATCTGGTTTAATAATTGATCGATCTGCAAGTTGCAGTAAAGTAGGTGTAAAAAGAAGGTTAGGAAGTTTTAGCTGGTCCATAGTCTGTCTACTCATAATGTTGATACCAGCCCCTAAGTCAATCAATGTGTTTGGAATTTCTATCCCATTTATATGTGTCTTGACAATTGGACTTCCTGGATCTACATACTTCTGCATGGTAATTTTTCCCATCATAATATCCGCAATCTTTCCTACCAGGTGGATTCTTCTTGTGTCTTTTAGTTTCCTTCCTGGTCTTTTGAAACTCAACTCCTTTATGGTTTTTGCTAGAATAGGAATTTCCCGAATGGCTTGTAGCAAGGGAATCTTGATACAAACATTATTCAATTCATCTAGAAAGTCATAGTTAGGCAACAAGATTTGTTTTTCCACCCCCTTGTCAATTTGTAGTCTTTCAGGAAAAGGAGGTGTAGATGAAGATGTTGGTTGCTCAACTATAGGAGTTGTGGGTGTTAACTTTTCTTTTTCTTTTTGCATGCTTGGATTTTGAAGGGATTCTTCCTCGGAACCCTTATTGACTTGAAGAGAGTCCTCCTTAGAGGTATCTTGCTCTTGAATATCTATAGAAGGTTTTTCTAAAACTCTACCAGATCTGAGTTGTACATCGTTGAGAGGAACAATCATATAGGTAGGAAATTGTTGTCCTTCTACCATGTAAGTAGTCTGAGGATTCTTATTGTTAGGATTTGGCAATGGCTAAGCTGGAAGTTGATTTGTCTTTTGTTGGTATGGAAGCATGAGTTGAGGATTTGGATTTTGTTGAGACAGTTGTTGTTGTGGAAATGGCAATGAAAGTTGTGGATTTGGGTTTGGAAGTTGTGGAGCTTGTTGATTTTGAAAATATGGAGGATATTGATAAAATTGAGAAAATCTCCCGTAAGGATTTTGCATCCCTTGTACCCATGGCTGATATGAATTTTGATGTTGGGGCCAAGGTTGTTGCCAAGGATTCCAATTTGGTTGGGTTTGATAATTCATAGGGTTGTTAAACCCTTGAGTTTGTTGTCCCTGCCAAGGTTTCCTTGCGACAAAATAGAGAGATTCTACTGAATTTGGGTCTTCTTGAAAAACAGCTTTGAGTCCAGGAATTGAAGGACAATCCTTGATCTCATGATTTTCTGAGCAAATCATACATGTTTCTACAACTTTTGCATCCAAGGGAAATTCCCTTAAAGCATGTTTCTTCCTACATTTCCGACAAAAGATGGCTAAAGCATCTGTTTCTGCCTTCTGCTTGTTTTGGATTTTAAGGGTGTCTAGTTGTTCACTAAGGCTCCCTAGAATATCAGTTTTAAACTCATCAAGCATGTTACCAATCTCTGCCCTACTTACTGATCCAGTTGCAGATTTGTTAGCCCTAATAAGAGAAGGATCCCTAGGCCCTTCTCCTGTTTTAGATTTTCCCCTTGAGAGATGGACACATAGTTCTGTTATATCACGAAGTGGAAGTTGAGAAATGTCTCCTTTCCCCATCATGTTTAAAATATCTATCCATTCATCTCTAATGGCTTTTAATATGAGGGCTTTCAAGGTTTCATCATCTAAGTTGCTCATCTTTGCTCTTTTCAAGTTATATTGAAATCTTTCAAGTAAGTCTTCCAAATTTTCATCTTCTTTTTGCATCATTTTGAATACCTCATCCTTGTGATTGGTGGGCATACAATAGTACAAGTATATATCCAAAAATGTTTGTTTCATATCATTCCAAGTCCTAATAGATTGAGTGGCTAATCCCATGAACCATTTCAAAGCAGATCCCTTCAATGTTGAAGGAAACTGTTTGAGTTTTTGAGAGTCTTCCATATAGTCATAAGTTCGGCACACAACTTCAAACTCAAACAGAAATGTTTCAGGATCCTCACTTCGCAATCCATAAAAGTTAGGGTGAACAGATGGTGAGATATTTTTCATTGTTGCATGAGTTTCCTCATCAACTATAGGGAAACCAAACAAATTGTCTCCTTCCCTATTTCTACCATTATTTCCTTCACCATTGTTGTCTTCATTGTTTCCTCCTCTTCTACCTCTACCTCCATCTATTACTTCCGCTGCCATGATAGTTTCTTTAGAGTTCTTAAAGTCCTCTAGTTCTTCTACCAAGGGAGGATGAGAGAGAGTCTCTTTGTTTTCTAAATGGGTTTTAGTAGGTGGTATAGGAGAATCCTCTAATTCAGCTGTTCCTTGACTTCCCAAAATCTTAAGGCTAGGGGTAGATGGTGGTGAATCTGGTCTATGCCTTGAAGAAGATGGAGTTGTGAAAATCGAACTCTTGGCTTTAGCTATAAACCTTCCCCTAGAATCTCTTGCTCTATGCATGTCATTTTTTATTTTTTAAAAGTTGGGCTAATAATTCTCTTTCTGATCTTCCAGGTCACACTAGGTGCAAGAAGAGAGCATACTTAAGAAATTACCGAACCAATAACTCTCTTTTCTGATCCTCCAGATCACACTAGGTGCAAGAGGAGAGCATACTTCAAGAAGTTATCAAGTTTTCCCTTCTTTTATGATTTTGTGTTTTTTTTTTTTTAAGAAATTGGCTACCTAGTTACACTTCCCCAACAACGGCGCCAAAATTTTTGGTCAATTTAGTGTATCCTAAATTGCTGCATTTAATTTGTCAATCCGAGAATCGTAAACTGATGAAGTGCGGCGCACTATATGTGCAAGACAACCTATTTCTTAACTTTTTGTCGTTTTTGGTTTTCTAAGGTGAAATGGAAATTCTAAGATGAAAACAAGTTTGGTTATGTTTGTTCAAGGAAGTGATATCCCCTATAATGATTTACCAACTTGAAACTTTAAAAAGAAATTTTAAATTTACAATGATAAGACTTGAAAGAAAATGAAAATGTACTGCTGAAATGAAAAGGTGCTGCTAATCTAATAAATCAAAACAGTGAACTAGTGAGCATGAAAACCAAACTATTCTTATTGCCAACTAAACACAAAAGAAACTATGCTTAAGGAAATTCAAAATTGCGACAAAATAAATCTAAATCAGATTACATCAATTTATCTTCTGATCCTTCATCATTAGTCCAGCTATGATTTTCGGAAGTAATCATAAACAAATTGAGTAACTGATATTTAACTTGCAGAAAGTAAACTAATATCAAACCATACATTCATGATTCAATCCCTCACCATTAGTCCAGCTGTGGCTTTCGGAGGCAACTAAAGATGTCATGCACGATTTAATATATCTAAATTTGCGGAAAAGAAACTAATATTAAACTACACATTTCATGATACAATCCCTCACCATCAGTCCAGCTGTGGCTTTCGGAGGCAACTGAAGATGCTATGAGCAGCTTAATATATCTAAATTTGCAGAAAAGAAACTAATACTAAACCACACATTTCATAATACAATCCCTCACCATCAGTCCAGCTGTGGCTTTCGGAGGCAACTGAAGATGCTATGAGCAGCTTAATATATCTAATAATAAACTACACATTTCATAATACAATCCCTCACCATCAGTCCAGCTGTGGCTTTCGGAGGCAACTGAAGATGCTATGAGCAGCTTAATATATCTAAATTTGCAGAAAAGAAACTAATACTAAACTACACATCTCATAATACAATCCCTCACCATCAGTCCAGCTGTGGCTTTCGGAGGCAACTGAAGATGCTATGAGCAGCTTAATATATCTAAATTTAACTACTGAAGCAAATAAGCAAAACTGAAATGAACAAAGCAATACTGAAATTAAACAAAAACTATGAAAAGCAAATTAGCAGCAGAACAATGTTAGTTCCATGTCATTAGTCAAAAAGCTATGAAAATGCCCGGGCTGCCTATCTATAACCTGAAACAAGAACACTGATCAGTGATTAACAATCATAAAGCATGAAAGACAGAAATGAAATGGAAATTATGGAAGTGTATAAACAGAAATGAAACAAATGCAATGTATGAGCATATGAATGGATTATGACACAATGAGCTTTAAAGAAACGAAATGAGAAATATACACTAATGCACAAAACCTTAGCTGAGCAGGGGCCCTCTACACCAGCCTTGGCAACGGTCCTCAAATACGAATTAAGTTGGAAAAAAGAGTCTTCTTATATTAAAAAGCAGTCATTACAGAATGGTGATGTTACGGCACAAGTGCAGCGTAATCACACTACAGAGCAGACTAATAAAAGATAACAGAGACTAACATCGACTAACTCTATATGCGTATGCAAACGCATCATATATAACAAAAGAAACATAACTGTCTCCTAAAGTTCATGCTGGTGGAGAGCACGTAGACCACTTCGTCCACGAATCTAGGATCATGGCCGTGTTGGAAAGTAAATCTACGAGAGGTGGATGCTTGAATTCGACTAAGGAGCCCTGTACAGATGTCGATTTATCCTCCGCAGGCTTAGAAACGGCCGTATGAATCTTCATGTGACACGAAATAGAGTCCTGCCGACATGAGACTCCATGGTTGACTTCCATGTGGACGCCTTTGACCGCGGCTTCTTTGGATGAGTTTGCTTTAACCAATAGGACACGAACCATGTCCACGTCATTCCTGACCTGCCCATGTGGCTCGTTTTCCTTGTAGACACCTGTAGCATAGAGTTTCACAAAATAGCTGCGGAAAGTTGCAGCAGCTGCGGAAAGTGGCAAGATTCCGCAGTTGAATGAACAAAATCTAAATCAAATAGCAAACACAAAAATATAATTAAAAACCATGTTAGATGCTCTTTTGCACATGATATTGACAACTTGGGAGGTTCAGGTGAGTGAAAAAGGTATAGAAAAGTGTATGGAAGAGATGCAGATTTGAGACTCAACACTACCCTTAAGGGCATACTCCAATCACAATCCATTGAAAGACATCTCAACTTTGACACCAAGAAAACACTACTGCAAATTCGAATTCCACCAGCACAAAACTCAATTGCTTCAATGTTTTGCAATTGCTCCAATGATCAATATCGCTCTGATACCATGTAGAAATTTATATAAATGATATGTTATACATCCTATATTCTCATGATCACACACTATTTGACTTCATGCACAATACAGAATATCTTCTACCATTGATCATTAATTGCGGAAATAAAATGAATCGCATGCACACATTAAAACCATGAACATTCACACATATGAACACAATATTTTATGGGAAAGCTTAAAGCTGAAAACCCCCAACTATATGTATATTATATTTCATAGAGATCATGTAACAATCATCATACAAAGCTCCTCACAAGCTCTTAGTACAATCTCCAGTTGCTACACACTAATCAGGTCCGATCTAGCAAATCTCATGCTCCAATCTCTGCCACCTGCTAGCCTGTCTCTATTGCGCAATCACTGCTAAATAATGGCTCCGAATGAACTCGAATTCATCCAGCCTTTCTCATGAAATTATCATTGGCATCTCCAACTACTGTGTGTTGCAAATCATGCAACACTATAGTCATAACTGATAGTCACACTGCTCTTTCACCTACCTCTTCATTGGTCTCCACTGAAACTGTCCATGCATTGTAGTTAACTGATGTATTCTTTAGTTGATTAATGAGTTAATAATTAGTGAATTAATTAATAATTAATTCACACCACTCTCACTAGTGTATCAATCAGTTAGACTAGATACAACTAGCTCAACTATGTTTAACTCGGTTAAACTGAACACAACTCCACCAACTACCTCAATAACTCCACCAAACTCTGTCACATGAGTTCTAACTGAAGTCTCCATGCAATAGCTCCACTTAACCCTCATGAATAGCGTAATTCCTTCTGTCAGCTCCTGTGCCACATCTGTGCACTTAACTGAAGTGCTACAAGAGAATAAGATAATGTTTATAGTCCAAATATTATTAAGAGCTAATAATATTCGACATATCTATTTTTAGACTGGAAATCTAAAAATAGATTCCGCCCACTATGTCTAAAAATATAAGTCCATCTATTTTTCCAACTTGACCAACCATCCACAAATAGCATCCTGCAACTCATAGAATATGATCGACATGTCTAAAAATAGACATAGTCTAAAAATAGACTTGGGCCAAAAATAGCCTGTGGGCCCACTTAGTGAAGGCGACTCTTTTCACTAAGCTCATCATCTTGTTGCAATCTCAACATCTCAGATCTGGATATCAGAAGAAAACATCAAAATGAATATCAGTTTAGAATAGAGTGTACTTAAACAATTTCCGCAATAATATTCCTGTTATAAAATTTAAATTGGAAAACATACAAATTTATGGAAAACTTAAGGAAAAAACATGAACAATTGAAGATACTTCACTGAAGTGACTCAGCACATGAATCATGTAATGCAATGCCTTTATCACTTTTCCTATCTGCTGACCTGAAAATGGTACAATAAACCCTCTAGTTCTTAGATCAATTACAACTATACAAATTTTAAGAAATCCACCCTTAATACTTCAAATTATGAAGTATTTATACAAAAATTATTACAAAATATCCTAAAAATGATTTAGGAATTATTCAAGGAAAAACAAATATCTTCATGCAAGAAGATATAGACACATAGGAGACTAAATGCTAGTTGTCCCTCTTTTATTTGGATTTGATGTTTTCTCTTTGATATTTTTCTCCTTTCTCTCTTTGGCTATTGTTATACGCTAGCTGTCTTCTTTCTGTTGAGTGTATTTTACAATGTCTTTACCTTTAACTCTATTTTCCACTTTAAACTCTGTGTTTCATTTGATACTCTTTAAATGCTCTGTTTCTTTATTGTTTTACCTTGACTACTTTTTACTTGTTATCTTTGACTACTCCTTAAAATGCACTGCTCTTTTACCTGTGACCCTAGCACTTTCACAGTAAATCATTCAGTTTCTCCCAAGCTTCTTCATCTAGTAATTTAATTTTTACCATTATTCTAAAAATTTCATCAACTTCTGTGTACTTTGCAAAAGTATGCTAGTTTATGAAGAGATGATTTACCTCATTTTTGAGGTAAAAGAGATTTTCAAAACTCTGATAGAGTACTTTTCCTGTAGGAATTCCTTTCATGGAGGAATTGTTGGACTGTTCTTTCGGCACTTCTCTGATATTCTTGTCATAGTCTTCATGGTTCATTAATCTTTCATTGATCACCAAGGGATTTCGCAGACCTTTCTACCTCAAAACATAAAATTTAACCATGAATCTGGTTATTGCAAGCTCCATGTTTTGACACTTATCTTCAAGTTGTGTCATTAGGTTTCCTTTGGAAATTACCTTTCTTACTTCTAGGATTGTTTATGTCCTGTCACTTATGCCAATTTCTTCTAGTTCATGTTTGTTCTTGGAATTAAGAAACTTAATGATCTCAGTGGCCTCTTCTAGATTTTTCCCAAGTTCCTCTTTGAATTTCTGAATGGCTTCACTTGCTGCCTTGATCAAATACTTATGCTCAAAGATAAATTGGATAGATGGAAAAATATCATTAACAGAGTTAATGATATTGGCCCACAGCTATTTATTTTCTTGGGCAAGTGGTTCTTTTAGTGTCAATTCTTTCTCTAACTTTTGTACTATGCCATTCAATCTGTTTGACTTCTGCGTTTCATTCTTATGCATGATTTGAACTAGCTTCTCCACATCCTCTAGACTTTATATCTATTCTTTAAGTCTATTTATTTCATTTTTTTGGATGGGCATATCCTGCATGGCTTTAATCAGTTTACCTGCTTCATGACTGGGATGAGCTATTGCTGTTGTTGAATCTATTGCTCATGTAGTTGCTGATGTTGAAATTGTTGTAGCCACTAGAGCTATTTTTTCCACTGGAGCTACTGAAGTAGAAGGAGCTACTGTAGTAACTGTAGAAATAGCAGTGGCAGGGATTTCTTCCATGCTTGCCTCTTTCTCCTGCACCAATTTATCCATCTCATTCTCCATCTCTTTTAGTTGAGTTGTCAATTGAATGATGAGATTCATCATTTCATCTTTTTGGCCTTCTTTATCTAGAACTTCTTTTACTTGTGGATGTTCAATGGGAGGAAATTTTAGCTTCTTATTCAATGCAGGAATGTCTGCATTCTTTTTCTTGATGAGTTCTTCTGTAACTTTGATGTTCTTGGGATCATATCCTACCTCTATGACTATTTTTTCTAGTGATTTGAATCTGTTGCCCTTGGCCTGTGAGGAAGCATTCTCTAGTTTTAACTGTCCTTTGATGTTTTCTATATAATTATAAAGTTTTTGGACACTCATAGCTTTATTAGTCATTGTGGAATATAAAATTTCTCCAGCTTGCTTATGGAATTCTATTTGGTCTATAAGATGAACATCTTTAGCTTGAACTTAAAATGTCATTTTTCTGTAGTCAGTTGATGACTTTGGATGCTATATTGTTGGCTACAAGAAGGTCATCAACATCTTCCTGGTCTTGTAATAAAATGCTGAAAGAAACCTGTTCTGGTCACTAGGTGTTTGTTTCCAGTATTTTTCATAAGTCACTGCTTTCAATGCCTCATTCCTAAGTTTGATTTCCTTATATTTCTCCATTATGTATTATTCTTTGTCAACTATTTTACTTGATGAAGAGACCTCAACATTATGTTGCTTCTGAATAATCTGATTATTAGAGGTTGAAGGCTGGTGAGTTTCCTCTGAAACTGCTGGAGGTGCATTTTCTTTGACCACTATTTCTGTATCAATAATTTCAATAGTCTCAACTTGTTCATTTATATAATTTAGCTTGGGCTTCTTCCTATACATTAATTTTAATTTGGTTTCTGTAGTGGTTTGAGCTAAATATGATCCGTCTTCTCTTTCTCTCTTGGAGTTTCTATCTTGTAGGGTTGGAGTTTGTAGGACAGAACTAGTCTGAACTGGTTTCTCGACATCTTTCAAATTATTCTCCAACCACTTTGACTGGTTGGAGTATTTTTCAATCTCTGGCTTGGACTCATGGACAAAAGGAGTTAATTTGAATTTTACTCTTAACTTGCTGATAACTCCTAAAGTATCATAATGCCATTTGAAACTTTCACTGAACTTGAATTCCTCTAAACACTTTACTTCCTGTTGACAAGCAGTCTGGTTATTACAAATGATAGGACCAATCTGGTTTTTAATATTAAACTGTTTTCTTCTTTGCTGATAGAAAATTAACTTTATCTGAGTTTAGGAACTTCCTGATATATTGTAGTGCAAATAATTTCATTGGGAAGTATTTGGGCAGCTTGTATGGAGTGATTTGACATCCATGCACCCTAATATCAGTGTGGTTATGGTATAAATACTAGTCTCCTATTATATTGTGTTCTAATAGCTGCAATACTTTCTTGATTTATTCATTGATCCTACGTTCAATGCTACTGCTTAGCATATTGAAAATTGGATGAATAAGTGAATCACTGAAGTTTCTATAGGTAAAATATGTGGAATATTTCCTGATTAAGGAAATCCAAAAGACAACTGATTGTGGATTACCCTCAGTGTCCAGTTTTTGAAGGGTAACTGCAAACTTTTCAGATTGGAAGTATAGGAATAAATTAAATAATACTGAAGAATTCTTAAAGACTCCTTCTGGTAATTTAACTAGTTGCTCATGGATGGTATCCGATATCTACTTAGAAAAGTTAAATGTGAAGGTTGGAGGCTGTTATGTGTAGAAAATGGATAGGAAACCTATGATTGAAGAATATACATATTCATTTTTAAAATTGCCTAGGATGCAAGACAACATCGTGACAAGCTAACTTTTTCTTTCTAAGAAAATTGAGGTTGAAGAGGGAGGGTTGCTCTTTGGGGTTTCAAGTGATGAAGGGAAGAGGGTTTCGAATATCTGAAACCTCTTTGGAAAGTCAAGTTTCAGATATAATTCAGTAAGGATTTAAATTGACAGAGGGGCTTCATTAGGCTGGGGTTGGATTTGCAGCATCTGGTTTATTGATTCAGCAATAATGATGAAAAATATTTCCTTGTTGTGCGTTACTAGGGATCTTTCATTGGGAAGATAATTGATTTGACATGTCTGATGAGCTCTGGGAACTGGAAAGTTTGTGGGAAGATATATTTGGGAAAATTTGATTCCCAAAGGTGGATATCATCAGCCTGGTCCATGAATTTATCATGGCTCCAGCAGTGGAGCTCAAGGAGGTTAAAATTAGTGACAGGGTCATTGATTTTGAAGTCTTTGTCTGCAAGGGGGGTATGTTCAACATCAAGAAAAGGAGGTTGTAGGGGATTAACTGTCACAATGCCTTGGGAAGCCATAGATTTATTTATTTTATTCAATTTATTACTTTCTTTAGCTTACGTACAGGCCTAACCACTTGGGAATACCTGGAAATCGAAGTTCTGGTATGCAGAAGAGATTCTGGAAGCAACAAGGGGGTTTCCTTGGTGTTGTACTACATCAAATTGAAGTCGACAATGTTTCTGGTAGTAAAATTCCTAAATTCTAGTTGAAATTTGGTTGCAAAATGAGTCAGCAATGGTATTTAGTTTGAAAACAAGTTGGCAGAGGCTTCCTTTGCACAAAATTCAACAACCAAATGGTGAAAAGGTTGTAAAGGGTGGCTTTATTGTTTTTAGCCAACATTGGTTAATCATATGGGCACGAAGGTTTAAATTTCAAATGAGGGTGGTATTTGTAACAGGAAAAAAAAAAACTTGGAGGTTTTCGCATCAAGAAAAGCTGGTCAATGGTTTCGAAAGAGGGAGTGCGATAAACTATGTGGTTGCCACATAGCAGGGGAGCGGGGTTGTGAAACTGCTCATTTCGCAACCCCCCAATGGTGTTAAAGGTCGGACACTCAGGGGTGCGAAAGTATTTATTGGTCTCAAGATCTAATGAATGAAGATGTGACGAATGGGCGAATAGGGGGAATTTGATTGGTGTGAGCCGGGATTTAAATCATGCAATGGGATATGTAACATGATGGTTTTAAACTAAAGCGAAAAGGGTAAGATATGTAATCATTGGGGGATTATATGAAAACAAAGGGTTATCATTGGTATATATGTGGGGTTTAATGTAAGTGGGACCCAGGGAAATGATATATAGCTATAGGTTAAATTAAGGTATAGGGGGTTAATATATGATAGGGAGGTTAATGAAATATGTATATGGTAGTAAATATGTGTGGGAATGTATTTATATTAATAGGATGTTAATAATATACTAAGAATGATTAAAAATAGTATCGGGGAGGGATTTTTTGTGGGACCCGATATTCTTAACCTTTATAACTTAGGATAAGCGGATTTTTCATGGTTTTTTTTTTAATGAAAAATGGATTTACTAAAGGGAATTTTACTTTTAAAAGGAAAATGTTTATTTAAATTATGGAAAGGGGTTTAAAGGAGGGAAAATGGGTGAAATAAGGGGAAAAATGTTAATATGAAGGAAAAGGGATATTTTTACAAGGGAAAGTGAGTTTAGAAGGAAGTTAGAAATATGAAATGAGCCAATTGATGCTTTCGATGCCTTGTAACACTCTTCTACCTACCCATCATTTACCATAACATTGTTTCTTCATTTATTGGGTGCATTTGAGCTTGTTGACCCTTTTATTTTTCTTTGATAAGAAAACTAATCTACTTCTAACCTTATGACTTCCAATCACTCAGATTAAACTGATGAGCTCATTATTATTCTCTACCTAACTACCGATTTACCAATATTAAATGGTTTGGCTAGATCTTTATTCTCTAACTATCAGCACGAAATTTAAAACATGAATGAATCAAGATTAAACTCTCTGATCATCATGGATTGTGGCATTTTTGATAAGCTGCACACAATCTTATTTGAAAAGTAAGTAAAAGTAGTGGCGTTTGAATTTGCATCACTTTCAGGATCTATTTTTATCTCTCTCTCTCTCTTCTTTTTTTGGTGGGGTTCATACTTTATATTTTTATTTGATCTTTTTCTTTTAGTCCTTTGATTTTTCTTTTAGGACTTACCCTTTTTACATTTTTTAATATGGGAAAAAAATTGTAGAAAGAAAAGTATGTACAATATTACAATATTAAAACATAGTCAATTCAAAATTATGAATCCTATTATTATAGGACCCTAACACAACTATCCATTAAAAGAAAAACATTATATCGGGCAATCACATGCCAAATGTAGTTCAACCATCCAAAACTTGAGTTTTAAAAACAAAACATTATATCACAACATTACTTCACATGCCAAATTTAGTTCAACTATCCAATGAAAAAAAAACATTATATCATGCAATCACATGGAAAATGTAGTTCAACCATCCAAAACTTTAGTTTAAAAAAAAAAACAAATTATAGTTCATAACATTACTTGACATGGAAAATGTAGTTCAACCATCCAAAGCTTGAGTTAAAAAAAAAAACATTATATCACAATTCATTACTTCACATGCCTAATGTAGTTCAACTATCCAATAAAAACAAAACATTATATTGTTCAATCACATGCCAAATGTAGTTCAACCATCCAAAGCTTGATTTTTAAAAACAAGACAAATTATAGTTCAAAACATTATTTCACATGCCAAATGTAGTTCAATCATCAAAAACTTGAGTTTTAAAAACAAAACATTAAATATCACAACATTACTTCACATGCCAAATGTAGTTCAACTATCCAATAAAAACAAAACATTATATCGTGCAATCACATGCGAAATTTAGTTCAACCATCCAAAACTTGAGTTTTAAAAACAAAACAAATTATAGTTCACAACATTACTTCACATGCCAAATGTAGTTCAACCATCCAAAACTTGAGTTAAAAAAAAAAACATTATATCACAACATTACTTCACATGCCAAATGTAGTGCAACCATTCAAAACTTGAGTTTTAAAAACAAAACTTTATATGACAACATTACTAAACATGCCAAATGTAGATCAACTATCCAATAAAAGAAAAACATTAAATATCACAATCACATGCCAAATGTTGTTCAACCATCCAAAACTTGAGTTTTAAAAACCAAAAAATCTATATCACAACATCACTTCACATGCCAAGTGTAGTTCAAATATCCAATTTCATGACATCATATTCACATCCACCAAATTTAGTTCACATAAAATATGTGCAAAATTTGTATCTCACAAGTATCAAGTATCAAGTATAAAGTTATATATGACTGCATCTAGATAAGACTGTATATAAAAAAGTAAATTTAAGACTAAATTTATTGAAAATATATTGTTGCATGTGCATGTGCATCATCCATCAAGTATAGATGGATGTAGTTTCTCTCCCAACAAAGTCACGATCCTCGAGCTATCCTGTGAAGCAGAAGTATGGGGAACTTGTACACAATGTGTACAGACATTAAAATTTAATGTTTTAAAATTGAATGACAATATATAGAACTTCATGTAATAAAAAATAAAAAATAAAAATCATGCAATACCTCATGAGGTTCCCTCTCCATTTGTTGCTTGTCTAATAAAACTTCTCCCACTCGAACATCTTCAACAGTAAACTATATATATATATATTAAAAAAATTCAAATGAAAATGCATATATAAAATTATTTTCAATAATATCAGAAAAAAGGTTAGACAACTTGTTCAAATGGTTGAGATGGTGTGGATGTTCCTATCTCCATCATACACTCCATCGCTAGAGTTCGTTGAGAAAAGAAATCATCTCTAGGAACCTAAAATTCAAAAAAATTAAAAGTATAAAATAACTCAAGATCTATATCTAAATTTATAATAAAAAATAAATGAACTTCAATTTATAACTTATAACTTAAAAAAATATATATTTAAGTGAAAAATTGAATACTTGTGGTAGTGGATTTGGCACATCTCCTAAGAGAGGCTCCAAAAGAAAATCTCCAAAAACCTAAAATTCAAAAAATTTAAAATAACTCAAGATCTCTAGATCTCAATTTATAATAAAACTTTTGAACTTCAATTTATAACTTATAACTTAAAAACATATATATTTAAGTGAAAAATTGAATACTTTTGCTGGCGGATTTGGCACATCTCGTGAGAGTGGCTCGGAAAGAAAATCTCCAAAAACCTAAAATTCAAAAAATTTAAAATAACTCAAGATCTACATATCTCATTTTTTAATGGAACTTTTTGAGGTGGAATATATAACTTAAAAACATATTTAAAAGTGAAAAATTGTTCATACTTGTGATGGCGGATTGGCACATCTCGCAAGGAAGAATAAGGTACCGCCATGCCAAAAACATCGAACAAAATCAGAATTTGTTAAAAAATTTTATTATATATATACATGTACATGTGTGCACAATTATTTGTTTTAAAAAATCTCATCATGTTTCGATATATATAGTAATAGATAAAAAATAATTGTACATCATCATATTCACTTAAAAAACACTAACATTTGCCAACATATCTTGATGGGAGAACCATCTTGATTGTGTGATTGATGGTGAGACCTATGTTGATTGTTTGAACTGGAGGCTCCAACTGTGATATTAACATTTTCTTCATTCATCAAGCGTGACAACTGCAAATGATGTTAACATATGACGATACATTTTTGTTAGATTAATGTATACAAATAAACGTATGTATATATGTATTTATTACAAATTGTACTTGTGTTAAAATAAACACCCTAACCATTAACAAATATTGTTTCCATGACCTCTTCCTAATGAACAATTAGGTCTTGCCAACCATTCCGAAAATTATTTGCATATGTTTTGAGATCTTCAACACTCATGTTGTCAATATCTTCATCTGTATAATACACAAAATTAGTGCATGCATTCTCGCATGCTCTTTGTTGATTCAGAAAAACATTGACTCCACCCAATCTACTATGAACATTGTCAATGATGGCATCCCTTGCTTCTCAACTAATTTGAGAAGTGACATCCATATCTAACCGCAAAGTTTCGACATGAAGAGTTCTACTAATGAATGGTGGCTCAGGGAGAGGAAACTCAACATCATGCCTAGCACCCCTAAAGTCACACAATCGACCTTTCCCAAGACCAAAAAATTCAGAGGGAAGGTCGTTGTAATTGGGTTTCATTTGCAAAAAAAAGTGTGCATAAAATAATTTTGCAAAATAAAGCGAAACCTCGTCATTCCATGGGAGTCCTCCATAGGCCACAAGGTGTCTATAATACAAATAGCAAGCTATATGAGGGTGCTTGAAATATTGCACCTTCAACATCTTTCTTTTCGGCCATTTTTTGAAATTAAACATAGACTTGGAAATTTTTGTTGTAAATATTTGTTTAACAACCTCCCATGTATCGGGACCCATCACTATTTCCTTTATTTTTCTCATCACTTCTACAAAAGTATCAGTGGTTGGCCCAAGGTTTAGGTACACATCTACTAGTTCTGTTAAAGAGTGAGTAATTATTTCCAAGCTTTGTCGACTCTCAACAGGGAGATTCAAAGCCATGAGATCTGTATTTGATTTTGCATGAAGATGTTGACACCTTTGTAAGGTGCATTGCTGCATGTTTGATTCCCAAGGTATATCAAAAATGTCAAATGGATAAGTCATGGTTAGTGTACAAACTTCTTCTTGAATGGCACGTTCCACCCTATGTCTTTTCCGAGCAACATTTGGAGCAGCATTTTCAGCTTCTGCATCAATATATAAACTTTTTTATACTAAAAAACACATGTAAACAAATTTGTACAAATTGAATGAAAATAATATTCCAATTGATGGCCACCTTGATATGGTTGGCTAGCATCTTGCCCACCCTAAGACTGTTGAGAACTAGAACGATCCTATTGAGAACCAGAATGACCAACGATTGGTTGTGAACCAATACGACCATCCCTTGATTAGCCTCTGGGGGAATACAGATCACTACCTTCACGCAATTCGCCAACACATATTGATGGCCCTCCAAGGGAATGTGTACCAACCTCACGAGACGAGAAGGAAGCTTCATAAAGAAATATGAAATTATAATCAATTCAAAAATACATTCATACATATAAATACATATTCATATTCATTGATTAAATTGCGTGAAGCATACTATGATTGCATGAACCATGGGCATGCTCCATTGATGGAGTAGACACTCTTGTCCTCCTACCTCCTAGAAAACAAAAGATGAAGCTTATTAACAACTAATTTAACTCACAAAATTGATAAAAAATCAATTTCATATGTACGCACATGTATGTATATGTATGGATATTTAAGATCATATTTAAATACCATGAACATCCCTTGATCCCTAATCACCCTCTCTCGTAGAGATATGGGATTCCGTTGATATTTCTCATTCATCCTCCATGATATATATATGTAGATATATATCTATAGTCAAAATTTACAATTATTTTTTTTAATTACTATTCAAAATAAATTTAAAAAAATTAATGTAATTTAGTTTACACAAATTATGTAAAACACAACTTTCAAAGCACTAATTGATGTGTGAAACTCAATCTAAGAAATTTTTTTATAAAAATGTTAAGTTCACTAAATTGTGCTTTACATGGTGGGAGCACCCTTAGTATATAATTAAAAACATGATGGGAGTACACTTGGTATAAATTTGAAAAAAACACATGGTCATTAATAAATAAGCGTGAAACTCCATTTAAACAAAAAATTGTTGAAGTCCTCACATTTTAATTTTATAAAAATGTGAAGTTCACCACTTGTTGCAAATGTGATGTTAACCAAGTTGCGCTTTACATGGTGGGAGAACACTTGGTATATAATTGAAAAAAAATACATGTATATAATTGAAAAAAAAATACATGGTCATTAAAAAATATGCATTTATAAGTACAAAACAGACACATATCCAAGATATGTTACAATGTCCATCAATAAATTTTGAAGGAGAGCGTCTCAACTCTAATTCATCATTGAGAGATGAATCTTGAATTTTTGAAGAAGAGCGTCTCAAAACAAATTCATCTTTGAGAGATGAATCTTCCATTGGCATTTCCTTGTATAATTCTAATTCATCTATTAATTCGCCTTTGATAGATGAATCCTGAATTTGCATTGCCCCACGCAATAGATCAACAGACATATTACTAACAATTGTACAATTTCTTATACTAAAAATTTGAAATTGGATAACAATATTGTTTTCTTTTCCATGCAGTTGTTTTAGCGTCTCCTTCTTAACTTGGTACACGCCTTTCATCTAGTTGCACACAAGTTCAGAATTAGTGAAAACTACAATTCCATTTTATCCATACTCCATAGTTGTTCCCAAGCCTTCTATCAATGAAATATAATATGCCTCATTATTTGTTGTTCTTTCCAATATATTCATTTTCCTTTAGACGACCTTACTAGTCGCAATATTCCAAAGCACACATGTAATCACTATTTTCCCTGCATTGTGATAGCAAGAAACATCTATGCATAATGTCCATTTTTCAACCATATTTACTGGGTTTTTTTATCCCTGAAAAAAACAAATTCAATAAAATATATTAATATGTAAAAAAAATTTCGGTGAAAATCACATAGGATAAATTTGTGTTGACGCGTTTCAAACCAGCCAGTGTGGTTCATCATCAGGACAAGATGAGAAATCTGATCAGGAAACCAGTTTAAGTAGAATAGGACTGCTCCAACTAGCCGTTGGAAAAACGGCTAGTTTTTCCAACGGCTAGTTGGAGCAGTCCTATTCTACTAAAACTGGTTTCCTGATCAGATTTCTCATCTTGTCCTGATGATGAACCACACTCGCTGGTTCGAAACGCGTCGACAAAAATTTATCCTATGTGATTTTCACCGAAATTTTTTTTACATATATTTGATGGATCACAGAAGCCAAATTCCTAAAAATATATTAAATTAACATTTATTGCAAATGCATGGGAGAAATGACACATGTGCATGAGATAAATGGCATGTTCATGGTTTATCTTAAAGTTTGACTTAAATTTTATGGTAGAATTCACATCTAGAAATGAGATGTGTTAAATATTGCATTGCCTAGAGTTTAAGGGAGAGTTATGACACATATACATGGTTTGTGCATGGTTTTCCTTAAAGTTTTCCTTAAATTTTATGGCAGGAATCACATCTAGAAATGACATGACTTAAGAAAGGATGAGATATAAAGGCTACTTGGCCCTTTACAAACTCCTTTAGAACTTGTAGAAGTTAAGACTCAACAAACAAACTAAAATCCTATGGAAGTTCAGCCACTTTAGGTTCAGTTTTTAGGCCTTAAAGTTTGCCTTAAATTAATGGGGGAAACCTTTGAGTATGGGGGGTCCTATCCTATGGAATTTCAACTACTTTAGGTTTAGTTTTTAGGCTTTAAATTTTTCCTTGGATTAAAGGGAGGAAGCCTTGAGCTTGGGGGATCCTATCCTATGCAAGTTCAGCTACTTTAGGTTCAATTTTTAGGCCTTAAAGTTTTCCTTGAGTTAATGGGAGAAAGCCTTGAGAAATGACACATGCTTTAAAGTTAATGGGAGAAAGCCTTGAGAAATGAAACATGCTTTAAATTTTTCCTAAGATTTTATGGGAGAAATAACACATGTATGGGTGAAATGACACATGTACATGATTTTCCTTAAAGTGGTAGTGGTTTATGGATAGTAAAATGAAGAACTTCTATTTAGATTTGTTCCAGAGATTGAATGTAGGGGCATTTACTAGATATGTCATCCTTTAGAAAACATGAGATCTAGAGGCTACCTGGCCCTTTATAGACTCAGCCTTTAGAACTTGTAGAATTTAACACTCAACAGACAGAATAAAATCCTAAACTAAAATCCTATGGAAGTTCAAACAAACTAAAATCTAATGGAAGTTCAAACAAACTAGTTTCAGTTTTTAGGTCTTAAAATTTTCCTTGAAATAATGGGAGAAAGCCTTGAGTTTGGGGGATCCTATCCTATGGAAGTTCATCTACTTTAGGTTCAATTTTTAGCCCTTAAAGTTTGCCTTGAATTAATGGGAGAAAGCCTTGAGAAATGACACATGCTTTAAAGTTAATGGGAGAAAGCCAATGACACATGCTTTACAGTTTGTCTAAGAGTTCATGGGAGAAATGACACTTGTATGCGAGAAATGACACATGTACACGATTTTCCTTAAAGTGGTTGTGGTTTATGGATATTAAAATGAAGAACTTCTATTTATATCTGGTAGTGGTTTATGGATATTAAAATGAAGAACTTCTATTTCGATTGTAAATTTTTCCTAAGAGTTCATGGGAGAAATGATAAATGTACATGGTTTTCCTTAAAGTGGTAGTGGTTTATGGATATTAAAATGAAGAACTTCTATTTACAGCTGGTAGTGGTTTATGGATATTAAAATGAAGAAATTCTATTTAGATCTGTTCCAGATATTGATTGTAGGGGCATTTATTGGATATGTCACCTTTCAGAAAAGATGAGATCTAGAGGCTACCTAGCCCTTTTCAGACTCTACCTTTACAACTTGTACAAGTTAACACTCAACAAATAGACTAAAATCCTATGGAAGTTCAAGAAAAATAAAATCCTACGGAAGTTCAACCACTTTATGTTTAGTTTTTAGGCCTTAATGTTTTCCTTGATTAATGGGAGAAAACCTTGAGTTTGGGGGATCCTATCCTATGGAATTTGAGCTACTTTAGTTTCATTTTTTAGGCCTTAAATTTTTCCTTGAATTAATGGGAGAAAGCCTTGAGAAATGACACATGCTTTAAAGTTAATGGGAAAAAGCCAATGATACATTCTTTAATGTTTTCCTTAAGATTTTATGGGAGAAATGACACATGTATGGGAGAAAGGACACATGTACATGATTTGCCTTAAAGTGGTTGCGGTTTATGGATACTAAAATGAAGAAATTCTATTTAGATCTGTTCCAAAGATTGACTGTAGCAACATTTACTCGATATGTCACCTTTCAGAAAAGATGAGATCGAGAGGCTACTTGGCCCTTTATAGAATGCGCCTTTAGAACTTGTAGAAGCTAACACTCAACAGATAGAATAAAATCCTATGGAAGTTGAGCCACTTTAGGTTCAGTTTTTAGGCCTTAAATTTTTCTTTTAATTAATGGGAGAAAGCCTTTAGTTTTTTGGGAGAAATGGCATGTGCATGGTTTGACTTAAAGTTTTCCTTAAAGTTTATGGGAGAAATCACATCTAGAAATGACATGCACCTTAAAGTTTTCCTTATAGTATATATGGGAGAAATGACATTGCCTTCTATTTTATGGGAGAAATGGCATAGAAATGACAAATAAATGACATAAAAATGACACATGCCTTAAATTTTTCCTAAACCTTTATGGGAGAAATGACACATGTACATGGTTTTCCTTAAATTGGTAGTGTTTTGCACTTACTTAAACAACTAGTGATAGTGGTTGATTAATTTATGTCAAAAGTCACACCTTGATGATTTTGTGGGAGAAATGACACATGTACATGGTTTGAAAATTTATTTTATGCACTTACTAAAACAACTAGTGGTATTTTTTGATGAAGTTATGTCAAAAGTCAGACCTTGATGAGTTTGTGGGATAAATGACATGTACATGGTTTGTTTGTAGAGAGGCTGACTTGATGAACATGAGTGCTTGCCTAATTTGAGTCACATTATTTAATAATAGGAATACCAAGTCGATTTAAACACATCAATAATAATAATTTTCCTTTATCAAATTTAAATTCACTTTTGGGGCAACATGGATTCTCCTTGGGATAATTGGGCTTCTCCTTAGGGTAATACGATTTCTCTTGGGGAAATTAATCCCAAAGTTTCCCCAAATTTAAACACTAAGGGGATGCAACTGGTTGGATAGGACTGACTAAGTTTTCTACCCAAGTTGATTGTAACCAACTAGGTGCAGAAAGGGCTACCAAATGTGGATTATATAAGTGCTTTGGGGTAGACTTGAGTGATCAAAATTGACCAAATAAATCCCATTTTAGAGAGAATTGTTATGGAATTAATTGTACAAATATAATCAAGCTATGATGATGAGATACTATGTGAATAAATTTTTCTTGGGATGTGTAATTTCACAAGGGTGCTTCTAAACTCCAACTCTCTTTGTTTGGATTTGTTATCTACTTCTGCAACTGACTTGTGATTTCTAACAAACTGGATAACCTGGAAAAAAACTCCAGAGGAAAGAAAATCCACATATTATATAATTTGTTTATGAAAAGTACCTGGTTGTGAAGGAATTAATAAGTGTTTCAATCTCTGTTTTTGAGGTTATTTGAATTACCTATGCGATTAAAATATTAACCTCTTTTTGTTATCTGTCTTTCAAAAAATATTCTTCAGTAAAAAGTAGATGATGTTCTCTAGAGTAAACTAATACAATGCTTTAATGTGAAGATAGTACTTTACCTACAAAACAATGGAATTGAAGACTGTGCTTATATATCATAGTTATGTTATGACATCTTTATCTTCCCTACCTGAAATGATATTATGTTCATTTCCCTGTATATTTCACGTACTGAAAGAATGGATTTTTTGAATGGCATGGTTTTCAAGATGTCGATTTTTTTGTTGGTTTTACTTGGTATTATCGAAGGGTTAGACATTTTGAATCAATTATAAAGGTTGTTTTATTTGAAGTCAATCATGTCATTTTGAAACAGAGAAAACTTAGGTTGCACTATTTTGTAAAATTTCTTCAAGTAACAAAAAAATTGAAAAATCACAGTTGTTGAGACATCCATTAAATAGATGACAGAATGAAAGAGTAAAAACCTTTGATTCACACCCTTTTCCAACTAAATTTTTACGGACTTAATTGTATAAATAAAATAAAGCTATGATAATAAAATATTATGTGAATAACTTGTTCTTGTGACGTGTAATGTCACGGGTGCTTCTAAACTCCAACTCTCTTTCTTTGGATTTGCTATCTACTTCTACAACCCACTTGTGATTTCTAACAAAATGGATAACTTGGAAAAACACTATAGAGGAAAGAAAATCCACAGATTATATAATTTGTTTATGAAATGTACCTAGTTGTGAAGGAATAAATGATTGTTTCAATGTATGTATTTGAGGTTCTTTGAATTTCCTATGCAATTCAAATATTAGCCTATGTTTGTTATCTATCTTTAAAAAAATATGCTTCAATAAAAATTAGATGATGTTCTATAGCATAACCTTATACATTACTTTAATGTGAAGAGAGTACTTTACCTACAAAATAATGGAACTGAAGACTCTGCTTATATATCAGAGTTCTGTTATGACATATTTACCTTCCCTACCAAAAATGCTATTATCTTCCTTTCCCTGTATATTTAAATGTACTGAAAGAACAGATTTTTTGAATGACATGCTTTTCAAGATGTCGAGTTGTTTGTTGGTTTTACTTGGAATTATTGAAGGGCTAGATATTTTGAATCAATTATGAAGGTTGTTTTATTTGAAGTCTATCATGTCATTTTGAAATAGAGAAAACTTAAGATGTGTTGTTTCGTAAAATTTCTTCAAGTAAATTTTTTTTTGAAAAATCACAGTTGTTGAGACATCCATTAAATAGATGATGGAATAAAAGAGCAAAAACCTTTGATTCACACCCTTTTCCAACCATGAAATGAAGTATTCATTGGATGTGGGTAAAATGTATGCATCACCTTCACCTTCTATGAGATTAAGCATCTAATTGTATGTTCATTTTGCATATATGTATATCTATAGAAAATAGCTCAACAATCAAGAGGTTGCTTCAACAAATGAGAAAGCAATCTCACTATAAGTGAAAAAAGTGAAATATTTTTAATAAAATAAGCCTACTAAATAGGAAATATGAAACCAAGGGAGCAATGAAATAAGGACATGCCTGGAGGTGATTTATCATGAACATAAAAATATGAAGGTAAGAAAAAGTCAAAATCCGAGAGGAAAACAATATTTGATTTTCAACTCATCAATGACTTTGGTTCTCCGAGGAGATGAAAATTTCTTAAATCTAGGTATAAAAGCTATCCCATACTCATGTTTAGGAAAATCTTGAAGTTGCTTGTGAAAAGTTTGAAGACAGTTTAAGAAAACTTGAGGGTGACCCTGTCTCATGAAAACATGCATACAAGAAACCTTACAGAAGACTAACATGTTTTAACACGGACCAACATGGAAATTTGGAGACGAGGCCACAATGAGAAGAGAAGCAGGAGATCAACGAGGATTTCATGGAGGACGCGGATTCCAAATTACCTGTAAACAATAAAACATACCAATAATATTAAAACAGAAAATAAACAATAGAAAACCAACAAATTTTTCACCTCCTTCGTCCCTGTGAAACACCAAAAATCTGTACCAGCAACAACAAACACAACAACCTATTTTAATGCAGCAGACAGAGTTGTGGAAACACAACGAACACAAAAACCTCACCAAACACAACAGACAAAGTTTCAGCAATGCTAATAAGCCCAAAACCTATTCACGTTTGCAGGCTGGCATATTTGTAAACTAAAGTTTGGCCGAACTATTAGTTCAGTCGAACTTTAGTTGTCGATTTTCTCATCTCTGACCAAAAATCTATCTGCACACGCCGTCAATACACCGTCAATATAAATGGTAGAATGAGTTTGGCCAAATTAAATTAGAAATTTTAGCTGAATTCTAGAATATTTTGGTTCAAATTTTATAAAAGTTCGGCTGAACTGTTGGGAAAATGACTTTTCTGTCCCCGATTCTCACAAAAGTGTAACCCACCTTCACGGTTTTACCCATATATATATATATATATGTGTGTGTGTGTGTGTGTGTGTGTGTGTGTGTGTGTGCGTGTGTGTGTGTGTGGTCCATGTATTTTATGTTCATGTTGTAGATTTACTTAATTTACATTTTGGTGTTCATCATGATGTGTATATTGTTAGGTCATGTTAGATATGTTTGTTTAATGTGCAGTTTGCTGATAGATGTGTACGTGATAGCATTTATTTGACATGAGATGTATATTTGATGTTTGTGTTGTGATGATGTTATACAATGCTTGTGTTTTATTAGATGATCATGATCACGATGATTAGATGATGTTAGAAAATTTGAATCTGTATTTTAGTCGAATATGATGTTTGTACGATGGTTATCATGATCATGATGTTTATTTTTAATATTAAATCATGATATTTATTTAATATTATGTCGTGATTGCAATTGAAATTTTAATTTTAATTGAATGTAAAAGTGTAAAATTGTAATTATATTTCTAATTTAAATTTAAATTATAATTGTATGTAAAATTATAAAATTATAATTGTAATTGTAATTGTATTGTGAAATTGTAAAATTGTAACTCTAATTGTCTATATTGTCATAATTCAATTTTATTAAAATTTGTAAATTTGTAAATTAATTGTCAATTTTGAACCATAACTACTGTAAGTAAAATGTATAATGTAAGTATTGTTAAATTACCATAATTGTAAAATTGTAAATTTGTATGAATATAAATAATTGTAAAATAATAAATCTAGAATAATATGATTTTTTGTAACATAATAAAGTTTAGAAAATAATGCAAATAAATTCATGTACTTTAGAATTATCATTATTTTATTATGATCTAACATACCAAAAATAACAGTATAAATTTTGAAGACGTCATTCACACACATTTAAAGCAATCAAGTAGTTGTATTATTTTAGGAATTGACATTATAAAAAAAGAACTTTATACAGTATGCCATTGTTTTCAAGATAAACATAATTACAAATTATCAAGTGAAATGATTTTAACATTAACTCAATGAAAATTACCAATTTATTCAAAACGAATATTATAATGTTTCGAAAAAAAGAGTCTTAGCTATAAGGTAATTAAGTCCTATGTTTTATAAAAACCCATCTTTAAAAGTACAAATTTTGAAATAACACATGTACCATATCACTTTCGATTTTCATGATCACCCTCATTATCTACCAACAATATTGTAGAAATATTGTTCTCAAAAATATGTTTTGATCTAGGTTCATGTCTCAATACGAACCACCAATCCCTATCCAACACATCTAAGTAAAAAAACACCTAGTTACAATGTTGAGGGAAAACATTGGGCTCCTGAGCTTCATCCCACATCTTTCTAAATTTGATACATATCATCCTACTATCGTGATATTCCTTTACATTATTTCTATCAAAGGTTTCCCACGACTTGCACCTAAAAATAAAACATTGGAATGGAGATAAATCCACTTCAATGATCTCTTGTATCTTTCCGACATAACCTAATCTCCCTCGTACTAGGTTTTGATCACAGTGGCCATATAAACTATATTGATTGAAATCGACTTCCAATCCATGGTCTTGTGTCATGTGTCCATCATAAACATTTTTCTGTGTGAAAATGGTGTCCATATCCCCACATATATGGGAACAAATGCACCTATAAAAAAGTTAAAAAATTATAGTGTCATGTGTCTTATAATAACCCAATAGTTAAAATATGAAATATAGATGTAATTACATTTCAAAGGTGCATTAGTACATAAATATATTATTATCATGTGGGTGCACCCAATCCCTACGTTTAGTGCATCCTCTTCAGCATGTGAGTAACGACTGGTTGCGCCATATTTCTTTGTGACTTAGTCAGCAACCCAATTATTTGAGCATATTTTTGCATATTTTCTTTCAAATCATCGAGATAAGGCATACTTCTACCATTCAACTATCTGAATTATTTCCTATCACTATCCCATTTCATCCTCTTTTGTTCATATAATGTGACCCACGGTTGTGTCGCTTCGGAATTGTAAAGAACAAATTTATTGATTGCTTCAATTTCTGCATTCGCTGATGAAATCAAACCCACATATAGTACATATGAGATCAAAATAAATATTATATAAAAATTCAACATGAATATTTACTTTGTGTAAATTTGAAAAATTATAAGTCGCTTACTCTTTATCAAGCACCTTTTTCCATTTGTTTGGAGAAGCTCCCCTTCTCTTTTGTCTTCATCCCTTTCATCATCCCAAATCATCACACCTGGTTTGTTGTCGAGTTTCTTGATGTACTCAATGGCATAATAGAAAGACTCATACAATATGTACCCCTCTTCCATAGAACCCTCAGGTTTTTCCCTTTTTCAAACAAAACATTTCAATTTCTTCATGTACCTCTCTAAGAAGAACATCCAATGATAAGAAACCACCCCAACTAATTCAACCTCATATACTAGGTGGATTAGAAGATGAACCTGCAATTCCATGAAACTCGTCAGCAGTTCCTTCTCAAACATAAAACGAATCTCAACTATCTCTTGATGCCACCGTGGAATGTTAGCCACATGAATCTCCTTTGACGTGATCCAACGTAAAAATGCAGATAATTTAGATATGGCACATCCTAGGTCTAGGGTGAATTCATGTTTCATAGTCCCACACACAAAAAAAGGAAAATGGGAATGCAATGCATGCAATAATATACAAAATCAGTTATATCTTATGAAAATTTATTAATATAACAAATAATAAAATCATTCTTTTGAAATTATACGTACTCTTAGAAGATTCAAATGGTCATGTGATTTCAACCCCGAAAAATGGTCATCCATGGTGAAGCCGCATTGTAGTGAAGACCCATATGAAGATGACACCCTCACACCCGTTATAACTTCCTTTTCCAGACAAAGATCATATTTTTTAAAAATCCGTAGGACGTCACCTTCTTTGAAATACCATGAATTAGAGGGACCAACGCCTGCATATGATCCTGTACTTTTTAATCATCTTGGCCAATGTTTCTTTTTAGCTTTTGAAGTAATAAGATCTTTCCTAACAACCAATGTGTCACTTTTTTTCGATGATATGTGCCTCCATAAAGAAGATGAAACATTTTTAAATATATGCATGGGATCTAATAAGTGGGTAATATTAAGATGCTCCCAATATGGGAGGTTATAAAATATAGATTTCCTTTTCATCATAATGGGAAATTTCTCAACATAGGTGTCGAAGAATTATGGATCATTGAACATAGGCTCCCCATTTGAATCAAACATTTCTATGAACTCCTTCTCCTTCTCTCTCTCATATGCTCTAAGCCATTCTTTTGGTGTTGTTATTGGAGGCCTTTGGGTTCTCTCTCATTTACCATTGAAAGCGAATGCTCCTTTTCTGTAAGGGTTTTCTTCTGGGAGGAATACCCTGGAGCAGTCATACACTAGCTTTCATAGGTAATTGGACCATCTAGATTTTAGAGAAGGTCCACAACATTTACATCAAAAATACTATTTTGTTACAAGACCTCCAAAATTTTTGTATACAATGTATACACATAGCACATTAAAGAATATCATGAATATCATAACAATTATAACTAATTAAATAGCTAATATGTGAGATAATATTGTTACGTATATAAAAAAATAAATAAACATGTAATTTACGAGAGAAAACTCCTAAGACTAGATAATCTTGTGTCGTCCCATCCCATAATTCCTTCATTTAATCTACTAGTGGTTGTAAGTATACATCCATATTCTTCACTTGTCTTCTACCTGGGACTATGAGAGCCAACATAAGATGTTCATTCTTCAAGGAAAACCATGGGGGGATATTGTTATTGATCATTACTACATGAAAAAAAAAAAATTGGTGTTCTGGAGGGAATATGGGTTGACGCCATCCATGGCTATGCTAAGTCGTAGACTTCGTAATTAATCCTTGAATTTTTTGGGCCGTGTATCCCCTATATGCTTCATGGCTATTGAATCTTTCAGGACTCACATAACTCCCGACTCACTTCTATGTCAGGCATGCCATCCCTGCAACATAGCTAATTATTTGCAACGAAAGGGCCTTTGAATCCTTGGGATTATAGGCATGTGCCTCAATATCTTAAAAGGAGGACCACATGATTTACCCTTGTTTTTTTATTTATCATACCTATCATGCCCACATTTTAGACATATCTCTTTGTCTGCATATTCACCTATATATAGAATACAATCTTTTGGACATTCATGATATGATATGTACTCAACACCCAACCTTTTCAACAATTTCTTTGCCTATTCGAAGCTATCGGGCAAGGCATTGTCACTCGGAAGAACCTTATCTTTGATTAACTTATAGTTGGTGATCATGGACAATATTAAATTCATATTAATGATGATATGATTATTAAATTTCAGAAAATTGACTATTTGTAATGTTCATTGTGTGATTATATTTCTCAAAATAAAAGGGAGGACTTGATGGTCAATTACCTCAAAATTTTTGAGAAACATGCATTAGAAAAGCAAAAATTTTCTTTGAAGTTGTATAGTAACATCGTTGTCCCCAACTGGGTAAAATTTCACTGACCATCAGGTCCAAAGAGAGGGGTGGTGGAAGCAAATTTAAGGCTTTCAAAAAAGGTATCAACGATATGAGCATCATCCACTACCCGATCATCATTTTGGAATGCATCCAACAACATTACCTTCATGGTAGTCATATCCCTTAACTAATCATCCATACCAATCTCTATTTGATTACATCCATTGCCAGCTTATGAAGAACTACTATTGTTGTAGTCATTCCTAATTGGTGAATCTGTACATAGTGGGAATTGAATAGGTGGTTGATTCAACCATTTTTGGTATCGTTCCTCTTTGATTTTTTCTCTTAATTCAGCCTTCTCACGATTTCACATTGTCATGGGGTGCAAAAAAATATGGTAGGTAGGTCGCTCATCATCACTAAAATCCTAATAATTTCAAAAATATATTTGAACATGATTAGTACGAAATTTATGATATCAATTAGTAAGCACGTCGACAATGCATGATTAATTGTTTTGACGTTGAAATAATTACATTAATATACCAAACAGTTATTATTACCATCATTGTCCTAGGATTTTGGCTACAAGATGCAATTTTACAATTGACAGGGTGAAGCAGTTGTCCATTTTCATCTACCAAATGTGCCTTGCGATATGTTTCTCCCGATAAGAGCTTCCGACGTTTTGGAGTTGTTTGAATATTTTGTGCATATGAACTCAATTATGAATCTCAATGAACCTGAAAATTTGTATACATTAGTTTTATTCATCTGATTGACATGGATAAAATACAAAAATTCAATTACATAATGAAAATATAAATGAAATCAGAAGTAAATATTACATCTCGAGATGGATAAGGATAACTCCATGATGGAATTTGAGAAATATTATGGAATGATTTGGATTTCGAAGAATTTTTGATTTGATATAATTATGATATTTTATCCCTACATTTGAGAAAAATGAACAATAAATTTTTGTGTACATACCTAAAAGTAATTTTGGTGCCTTAAAAATGGACTTATTTTTATCGATGCTAATGTACAGTTAACCGCATCAGTGAATTTTAGTTACTGTGCACTAGTGTTGTGCTATTAATTGATGCACTGATGTGGTTATATAACAAACACACCGAATAGCTACAAATAATAAAAGTGCAACTTTATTCTTTTTAAGTGAAAGAAAACGGTAAATTGAAAAATGGGCGGAAAATTATTTTAGAAAATCTAATTTCATAAAAAAATTCTTTCAATAGTAAATTTTTTTTATTATTTCATTATTTTTTCAAAAAAATTCAGGGAGAGATTTGCAGGAGAGACATCCCTGGAGCAAGAGAGAACAAGAGCACCATGGTGCAGTGAAATAATTTCGAACATATTTATTCAGAGAATCAGAATTTCAAACATCTAGTGATTCAAACCCTGTAGTATAAAATTTCAAACCATCTGGTGATTAAATTTTACTGTAATAATTGTTTTTTTATAGTTTCTATTTAATTTAATACATGGTAAGTAAAAATTTTAAATTTTATTGTTCATTTTCAGAAAAAACAAAAAAAAAAACAAAAAAAAATCCATTCTTATCCTAAAACCTTGATTATTTTTGTTTCTGCCCTTGCTTCTTCATATTTCTCTGAGTTCAGAATTAGGGCATTTCATTTTAGATTTATAGTGTTTGTATTTCTATAAATATAGGCCTATGATTTCTAACCCACGGGACGACTTACAGAGTGAGATCCCAATCCATGTCAGCCCTTGCATGAATTTTAAAAAAACATATTTTTTTTAATCACTATGCCCCGTGTAAAATAGCACACTGGTGTGCTATTTTTTTATAGCACACTATTTATATAGCGTTACATAAAAAAAATTAAAAACAATTTCTTAAAAATCCATGTGCCCGATGTAAATTAGTGCACTAGTACACTATTTCATTATAGCGCAGAATGCACGTACTGTTTGATAAAATAAAAATAAAATTGTATTAATCGGTGCACTAGTTAACATATAACACACCGGGTCTCCTTGTTGAAAGAGAGCACCATATGGTGGTCCCCTGTTTTCTCGGTGCATTGATAAGAACATGTTGCACTGCCTCCTTCACGACATCTTATGTTACAAAAACTAACACTAGAAGAATTTTATTAATTTTCCTGTGTTAATTGATGCACTGGTTAACATATAATACACTGAGGCTCCTTATTCACAAAGAGAACCATACGGTGTTTATACTATTTTGGCAGCGCATTTATAAGAACACGTTGCACTGACGTCAGCGTGTACTTGACAGGCGCACCGTTTTCTTGATTTTATTTTTACTTGAATTTTTATTTATTTATTTATAAAATATATTAATGAATGGTACGGTATAAGTTTCATATTGATAAATAAATGGTTGACAAGAGATCGAGTAACAAAAATACTGATATCACATCGAGAAAAGAAAAAAAAACAAGTTATTTGAAAATTCTTTACAAAAATTATTATTTTTGAACTATATGTAAGTTTAACTAATATGTATTTTTTACTGTGTATCAATGCAGAGCCACAAAATGACAAGGCTCGATAAGATTATTTTTCATCTAAGACCAGAAGAGTGTAAAATATTGATGGAAAAATTGCAGAAGGATGAATCAGGTGAATGAAAAAATACTATCGATCCAATATGAGTTTCTTTTATTAATTTTCATTAATAATATACTTAAAAATATTAGATAACATGTTTCTAACAATCTAATAATTCACATATGTTTAATTTTCTATAGGGACTAGCAACTCAGAAAATGAATGTTGTTCTAATAAAAGGAAAAAAAATAGAACATGCAAATGAAAATGAATTGCCCCTTAGCTCATCTGGAGAAGTGATGGAGGTTAACGAAAGGGGGGGGGGGGGGAATTTTTAAAAAACTTTGAGAGATCTAGTGAAATGAATGTACAAATGTTATTTCCACTTACAATACAAAAATCAATCCAATGATTCCAAGAACCAAATTTTATCTAAACTACAAGATCAGTTTCCAGAGAATTGGTCAATGAAACATGTCAAGCTTTTAATAGCAAAAGCGTACATAAAAAAAGGAATGAAAAATTAATATTCCTTTAAATGTTTTTCTAGAATTATATGGATATATTACTAGAAAGAAATCATTTATAAATATCACTTTTGTTATATTTACTTTTCATATTTCAATATACAAATTAAATAGCTTATTGTCATGTTATATTTTTAGGAAGATTATGAAAATCTCAAAGGATGAACGAGCTGATATCACAAATATGGCAGTAGGAATGTCCAAAAAGGTGTACAAGGAGATGGTCAAAGAAATGGACATAATTGCATCACACGAGGAGCCATCTCAACAACATCATGTTAAAATGTAATATGTAACCATTAAAATTTTTGATTAGGTACAATAAATAAAAAATTTAGCATTAAGTATTAATTTTGAAGTATTTTCTTGAAAAAAAGAAAAGAAATGGAACCCATTCATCACATAAATCAGGACGACAAGGAAGAGAAGGGTTGATATCTATGTTTGTGAGTAATTGTTACTTCCTTATAAAAACTTAACTACATTTCATTTTGGTATATTTTAAGTCGTTTTAAAACAATAATCATTGAATGTCTTCAGAAAAGTGCTAACATACAAGGAAGAACCACTACATGAATTGATTGGCATTGGGTCAAATATGGGTTGTTAGTATATTTTGGCATATCAAAAATTAATTGTGGAATTTGTAAGTATCTATCGAGCTTTTTTACTCAGCTTCGTCTATAATTAATAGAAAAAAAAAAAAATTTATATTAAATATATGATTTATTATGTGGTATATAACTTGCAGGAAACAAAGTATGGAACCACGCCAACAAATGAATTGTTGAAATATGGCATGAAAATTTCTTTTGAAAGAATGTGTATAGTTCATGAGTCAATTCTTGCTATGGTACGTCATTTATTTTTTATTTACATTGATGTATATTATTTAATATTGAAATTTTCATTATTCTCACAATGTATATACACTCATTAGAGTTTATTTTTATGTTTGTAGATGGAAGTTGAAGAAGAAGAAAACAATCAATACCATGAACAAAACATTCCTCAAAATAACCCAAGTCATGGTAGTAGCTCAAGTAGTGACAACAATTCAAGCGAAGAATGATGATCAATATGTTTGGATATCAAAGCAAGGTGTTGTATTTTTTGAAATATTCTTTTGTGAAATCAGAAATTTTGTTTAATGTAATGGACATAGTGGCCCAATTGAAAGACAGAGTGATACCAATAACTGTCCCATTTTGTATGACAAAGAGTGTCTTATACATACATACATACATATATATATATCAATTTATTCTATTGCATTATCCATTGTTGTTGTGAAATGTTACACCAATGATTAAATATATGGATGATTAAATATTATAATGAAGAGATGCGAAATCTGATGATATGATATAACAAATTAATCCAAGCATCACATTCAAATGCACTAATAAAAATTTAATTGATACGAATATTGTTATAAAATATGTGTCATCTTTTGATGAATAATGAATTTTAAAAAATCACAATAATTGCAGTATCACAGGTCGATGTTTCTAAAAAATATCATACAAATTACCAATACCAATACAAATACCAAATGCCAATTACCAATACCAATACAAATTGCCAATTACCAATACCAATACAAAGTACCAATTACGAATACCAATACCAAATACCAATACCAATTAGAATGTTTAGTGTGTTTGTGTGATATTGTGTTTCTACGACCTATGGGCACTACATAATACCAATACCAATTATAACGATTGGTGTGTTTGTGTGATACTAGGCATCGATGTGTTTGTGTGATACTGCACACTGGTGCATCTCTACGACCTATGGGAACTGCACAAATACCAATACCAAGTACAAGGCCGAGTGTGCTTTATCGATGACTACCACCTCGGCGGTCTGATAGCCATTGCATGAATCGATGCAGTTTTCCTTTAATGTGCCGGTGCGCTTTTATAACTTCACGACCCAATATGTTGTATCAACTACAGGGTGCTCAGTGTGGTTTGACCCACATGGTGTCATTGTCTGGCTGACATGCACTGGGGCATTGCTAAACACCTTGAGGTGTATGAATTTTTTTTAACCTAGTGCTTGGTAGGTTTACAATATTGGTGCATTCATTGTACAACACACAGGTGTGTTGACACCTTATTAGCACACTTATGAGAAGAATATCCGAAACAATCTCAGGCCACCCAGTTTTTTTTAGTTGTGTTGAAATTTTGTTGGAAGCTTGCCAAAACCTCTGTTACTGAAAACAGATGTTGTAGAAAATGTTTTCTTGAAAATTGTTTCCAATTTTACACGACTAAAAACCTCTGTTATAACCTCTACTATAGGGTCTTTTCCTTGTAGTGATCTAGCTAAAATATATTACAAGCATCATGATAGCATTTACCCACAAACCTTCAATCTTCATATCTTTGTGGCATGGTTTTTCATACAATGTACTATCTTTTAGCTCGCACTCATCTGCATGGACTATTTATTACTTACCTCCCACCATGTTAATCATAATCTATCCTTTGCATAGGTCACCATCCTTTTTTTCTATTGCTATCGTAAGCATACATTGATATCAAGATTGCATAAATTATTAATCAACACATTCATAAATATATAATAGTGGTGCTTTACCATCTATTCATGGACATTCATGAATTGCAAACAAAATATCGTGACATGCTTTCTTTAACAACATTTCATATGTTCTTGTTAAAAGCATGTAACCATCAAAGCATGTCTATAAAATAAATATCACATTAACTAATATTTCATTTACACATGCACCTGTTATTGCAAGACAAATCACTACAATTGTCTAGACACTCCTTTAAAGGAAACTAACATATAAATTATGATCTTCATGCATACGAATTACATAAAATTAATCAAATAACTAGCACTTCAGCTATTACTTTTAGTGTATGCAAATACGTAAAGAAATATAACACAATTAATGTTGTTCCTTTGCATTCAAATGCATATACTTTTCAAAATAATCTTCCGATAAGAATGCTTAACATAATATACCATGAAAAAACATGTTTTATTTTCGAGGAAATCTAGCATAATAACGCATGAAAAAACATGTTTTATTTTCCATGAAACTAATGCCATAAATAATACAAATACATGTATTTTTTTTCAAATATTATACCAGCATTACCCATATATATATTCCAAGGAAACCAACATGTTACTATGGATTGTGTGCATGTAATTCATCTTCTTTCGCAAAGAATATTTTCCAATGTAGGATTACACAAAATGCTATCATTTCCCAAATACAATTGTATATTATTTCCAAGTAAATGTAATAGAAAACTTGCATGCATATACATGATCTTATTCCAAAATAAACTAACATAATAGTTTTGATAGCATAAAAATAATCACATGTCTTTCGTAAGGAAACATAGCTCAATATTTCTTCTATCCATCCAAAGAACATATCTTTATAACACAATGGTTATTCTTTGTGTATGAAAGAGCTCATCACAATAACTCTGCTTTAATATACGCAACACATATTCCCTTCTTATAATTCTACCATCGTTAAATATTTTTTTCATGTAAACAAATACATACTTCTTTTTCAAAATGAAGTTAGTATAACCTAGTTTCTTTATCTTTCTACATGTAGGTTTCTCATGCTTCATTTTAAAGAAATTGTCATAGTTAACCATATTTTATGCATAAAACTAGGAAACCATAACAAGGTTAAATTAACCTTTTATACACATAAATAAAAAAGTTGACACAATTCATCTAACCATGCAATCTTTTCAAGAGATTATTATTTTCAAGAAAATTAACATAGTAACTTTCCTTATATATATACCCAACAACATATTTTTTTTTCTCACAATGACTATCCTTTTATGCATGTAACATGTGTTATTTTCCTAGAAAAATCTCCTTTACCTCAATGCATTTAATATTTCCAAGAAAGAACCATGCATTCTTGTTATTGTATGAACAAGTTGCATATGAATTTTTTTTAAACAAATTCTTGTAGTCTTTAAATAATCAACATGGGTATTTGATGGATAGAGGTTCATGAAAAACCTTCCAAGAAAACTAATCTAATTAATTTTTCTCATTTATTTTTCACCGTCCATGAAAATCTTTCACGAATTATCCTCTTTAATCTATATTCATTTTCAAGAAAAATAACAAACCTAGATATCTTTTAACACAAAAGATTCACGTGTAATATTGTTAACAGAAAATACAGATTTTCTTAGATTTTGTGTGCTATAATTAATGAAATTTCTCTCAAGAAATATCAAACTTAATAATTATAATTTTTTGCATTCAAATAAAGTCAACCTAATGTGCATGCAAAGGAAAGTTTATTTCAAGGAAAGTCTTCCAGAGAACATGCAAATACATGCTTATTTTCAAATGGTATTTTTTTACAACAATCATTGTTTACTGCATGATTTCCAAGAAAATTTTCATAATCTAATATTATTTTCAAACAAGAACAACGTATATAAAGCAAAATAATATTTTTTCAAGAAGCAATTATTCTTTACATACAAGAATCAATATGAAGTTTTCCCAAGTAAATGGTTATTCTTTTTCCTGCATGAAAAGCTAATATGGGTTCTTCATGACTTGTCTTTGAAGAATAACTCTGCAACTGTCTTCATACCTGTGAAATATCTAGATGAAGTAAACTACTAAATTATTTTTTGGAAAAATAACCTCATGAATTTACCATTTACGTGCACTAACTAGTCCAACTATTCAAGGATATACTATTGATTTCTCTTAGCTTTATCCTCGCTCTAAAATTATGTGCATTTTTAAATATGAAATTGTGCCTTCACTATCTTATATAGGATCACCCTTCAGTCCTTTCTTGAAAAATCTAGATTGCTCCACTCTACATGAGGTGATATATTCTTTGGGAACATCACAATTACACCTCAAAAGGTGGCACAAATTATAGATACTTCCAATACTGTCACTAGCTCTCCGTTGGACATGAATTCATGCCCTCGACCATTTTTAAGTGTTATTTCACATCATCATATTTATAGTTGGAACTAACAACCTTATATCATATCACAGACGTAAGCTCTGCTTCAACAAGATCATACTATGACAATATGACCACCTAGAATCTTCATGATCTTTTGCCCTTCTTTTGTCCTCCATTCCAATCACCCAAATCTTGTTGTTTTTCCCTTCTATGGGAGCATCCTTCAGTCCTTGCGAGTAAACTATGGATTAATCCATTCTACACAAGAAGGCATTTTATTATTTGGGAACATCATTGTTACACCTGAAAATGGGGTGCAAATTACAGAGAATCCCAAAACTGCCACTGGCCCTCCACTGGACATGGATTCATGCCCTCAACCATTTTCAGGTGTCATTCACATCAACATATTTAGAGCTGGAACTAACAACCTTAGATATTTTCATGTGTGTAAGCTTTGCTTTATCAAGATAAGGCTATGAAAATCTCACTACACAGAAGCTTCATGATCTTTCTCCCTTCCTTTTTCATCCATTCCTCTGTCCCAAATCTTCTTTTGATTCCATTTTAGTTTCATGAATGCGGAAAATTGTTTTGTCAACTATGTCTTGATTGGTAACAGTTAAATTAAATTAAAATAATCATCACTTTTTACTAATGTCAAAGGGTTGTAGGTTTATTACCTACTCCCTCCCTTAAAGAGAACACTGTCCTTGGTGTTCGTCTCTTGCTGGAACTTTAAATTTTACTCATGATATAACAATATAAAAAACCCAAAAAAGGATCCTTCCCCCTTCACAATTAAGTACTTTCATTTTCAAAAATACCATTAAATGAAACAATAATGTTTTTATCAATAGTCATAAGCATTTATAGATGTGAAAATGTGTAAATTCTATTTTCCATCACTTTATCCATAATTCAACTTCATACAAACAAATTAGAATCTCTATACCAACTTACCATTACTTACCAGTTACTCTTGGAAGTTAAGATCACTCTTATGGAAGCACTTTAAGAATGGTTGGACAACCCATCAACACTCCATGGAAAGTATTTTGTAATGTATGAATAAAAAATTCAAACATATTAGACACTCCATTTTCAAAATTATCAATCATTCATGTAATTTCAAGTGATACTTTAATCACAATACTCTTCCTAGTTTGTAGATAGCAGAAACCCTCTATTCATCAAAATGATAAATCCTTGTACCATGTGCACAGTCTTAGCTCTTACTAAAGACATCCACCTAGTACTTCTAAAAGTACTCAGAGAACACCTAGTTCTCTAGACATTGAAATGATTAATAAATGTACCAAGTGCATACTATCCTAGCGTCTGCTAAGACATTCAAACTATTATTAACACAAAGTAAATAAAATATTTACACTATTATATATAAAATTCATTTTTTACATAACATATATTTTATTATTTAATTTTTTTAGCTATTAGAACCATAGTAGGCTAAAAAATGCCCCTACCAACCAATGAGAATTGATTTCCATAACCATATCGATTCATTTTCAAATATGAATAGTTCTCTGACAAATACCATACAAGGGTTATTCTGGAATTCCATTGGCCAACTAGCTCAGGAATTCCAATGACCATATAGGGTCTAATATAGGGTTCCTCTTGGCAGCGTCTTTCCTATTCCTTTTATAGTGTCTCGTCTAGAGGATTTGGGCCTCCTCTAATAGGCTCCAAAATAAATAGAGTTTCCTCAGGCTTTTTTCCCTCTTCACCATTTTGGAAAAATATTTTCCATTACTTAGATCATTATCTCTAGGGATAATATATACGAGTAGGCAAGTACCATCAACCCCTCTAGGAAGGAAACCACCATCAACCCAAGGCCTTCTAGCCATTCACTACTATCCACAACTGTTTGGCATGTTAAATTTCTCCATTAGAATTATTTCCAATGTTAATTTACATAATTAACCATATGCACATATACATAAAGAAAAATAATATTTAATGTACATCAGACAACTATACTTGACCCTCAGCATGAGTCCACAATATCTATATTGGTAAGAAACGTAATAGATATACAGGTTGTATACATTGTGATTTCCCAAAAAACACAATCATGTATATCATAGAATTATAATTTATCATTTACGGTTGCAATTCACATTGAAATGTTTTACCTTCACAAGTTTTCTTGTTACCATTAATCTACCTTTTCTTAGTCCAAATAACAAAGTTAGTCAGAAATATGCATTGTTTAAATAATTATTCAATTTCACAATAATTTTAATTTCATACATACAATACCGTCATGTGTAAAATTATATACAAATATCCATTAATGTGTAAATTGAAATAACAGTTAGAATAACAATTGAAACATTTCCAAGTTCCCATAGTGTACTGTTATCAACAGAATAGCACAAGAGGTAACTACCATAATCATTTATTTACATCTTACAATAAGCTTTAACCAAGTAAAAATCATGCATATAGGTTTTAATAGTTAGTTATGCAACACTAACTAATCAATTATTTCAACCATATTAATGTAGTCATGACAAGACTCAATCAAAAACTATATTGTGACAGTCAAGTCTCATTATTCAACTCATTGTTCATTTTTAATATCTAAAGGGGTTATTCCAATTTATTTTTTAACAATCTATCATCCTCTTCAAGCACATTCCCCATATTTTATATTCATGCGTTCACTCCTTATAAGTAATGCATTGTAACTTGATCGTGTTCATTAAATGTATCATTAATATTTTCATATTTGCAAAGTTTGGTAGTCAATTTTCACTTTCACTAGTGAGTGTTCAAGGTTGTTCATAGGTTTAATAAAGGTTTTATTGTATTTTATCCTCATCGTGATTAAAACGTTATGAACACAATTTTGCAACAGACTTTATTACTTACTACTCTTCAAAGAAGTTATAAACATGAATCATACATCTCATGTAAAAAGTATTATATTACATATATCAATATGTATATTATTAGACTCATACATTAGCCGATGCCCACTAGTAGCATACATTGATTTCTTTTCTGCTTGAAAATTCTCAAAGGTGTAATTGCTCCAACCTGAAGCTTTGATACCACTTGTACCATACCCTAGTAACCTCGCATGAAAATACATGGCATTAGAATAATTTTACACAAATTACACATGGGTAACTATCCAAATCACTATTACATATTCCTCATTAATGATTAGATAGAATGTCCATCAATACATAGATTAAATTTAATATAGGAATAGTAAGTTGCATAACCATTAACAACCACTGTTGTATTATATTAGCATAAACTGTATGATTTAACCTTGCATCCATCTCATCATTACTTTAAACAAATTAATTAATCACATACTTAAAATTATGAACATCACATCATGCAAGAAATCAACATCATCAAACTAACACAATAACCAATCACATTATTGAACACTAATATACCTTGGAAACATCATAAGGTGAAAACCAACACACATTTAATTTTATTACTAAATTCTTGTGAGAGTATTTACCCCTCACTCAATGGCTTATAAGCAAGTACATCCCTTAACCATTTTTATAACATCTTACAATTAAATATCGTTTAAATTCAAAACATATAGCTAAAATCTATTACATTAATCATGATAGAATTTACCCCCAAATATTAAATCTTCATATATTTCTGTCATGGTTGTTCCTACAGTGAGCCATCCTACACCTCACACTCATCTTCATGGACCATTAATTATTTATGTGTCACTATGTTAAGCATAAACTATCCTTTGCACAAGTCACCATCCTTTTCTGTTATTTTTGTCGTCAGCATACATTGATATCCAAATTACATAAACTATTAATCAATGCATTCATAAATTAGTACTAGTGATGCCTTACCATCTATTCATGTACATTCATGAATTGCAAACAAAATATCACGAAATTCTTCCTTTAACAACATTGCATATGTGCTAGTTATAAGCACGAAACCATTAAAGAATGTCTATAAAATAAATATCGGATTAAATAAAACTTCCTTTACAAAAGCACACATTTTTGTAATCCTAATCACTAAAATTGTGTAGACACTCCTTTAAAGGAAACTAACACATCAATTATGATAGCATATGAACTACATAAACCTAATCAAAGAACTATCACTTCAGATATTACTTTTGATGTATGCAAATACGTAAAGAAACATAACACAATAAATTTTGTTCCTACACATGCAAATGCATATGCTCTCCAAAAGAATATTCCCATGATAATGCTTAACATAATAGAGCATGCACATGTTTGCTTTTCGAGGAAATATATCATAATAAGGCATGAAAAAACATGTTTTTTTTTCATAAACCTAATGCAATGAAGAATACAAATACATGTCTTCCTTTTGAGGATTATACGAACATTTCTCATATATATATATTCCATGGAAGCCAACAAATTACTATGGCTTTTGTGCATGTAATTCATCTTCTTTCCCAAAGAATATTTTCCAATGTAGGATAACAAAACATGCTATCATTTCCCACATACGAAGGCATATTCTTTCCAATGATATCTAATAAAAATATTGCATGCATATACATGGTATTATTCCAAAATAAATTAACATAATAGTTTTGATAGCATAAAAGTAATCACATATATTTTTCCTAAAGAAACATAGCTCAATATTTCTTATATCCATGCAAAGAACATATCTCTATAACAAAATGGATATACTTTGTGTATGCAAGAGCTTATCATAATAACTCTTCTTTAATGTACTCAATACATATTCTCTTCTTAGAATTCTACCATCATTAACTATTGTTTTCATGTAAACAAATACATAGTTCCTTTTCAAAAGGAACTTAATATAACCTATTTTCTTTGTCTTTCTACATGAAAGTTTCTCATGCTTCCATTTCAATAAATTATAATAGATAACCATAGTTTATGCATAAAATTATGCAACCATAACAAGGTTAACTTAACCTTTTATACACCTAAATCAAGAAGTTGACAGAATTCATGTAGCCATGCAATCTTTTCAAGAAAATTAATATACTATGTTTCCTTATATATATACCCAAAAACATATTTTTTAGCTCACAACGACTATCCTTTTATGCATGTAACATGTGTTCTTTTCCTAACAAAATATCCCTTAATTCACATGTAATCTTGTTAAGAGAAACTACAGATTTTCTTAGATTTTATATGCTACAATTAATGCAACTTATCTCAAGAAATATCAAAACTAATAATTCTAATTTTGTGCATTCAAACAAAGTAAACCTAATGTGCATGCAAACACAAGTGAACATTAAAATACATGTTTCTTTTCAAATGGTTTTTCTTTAACAGTAATTCTTGGCTTGAGGGGTCCTGACCCAGGTTTGGTGTGCAAGGTTTGCCAACAAACCCCTATACTACTGGCCCTTTCAGCAGTGACCTGCTTGTGCAGGTCAAAGTCTCACCCGAAGTAGTATGGGTCGGTGCTAGAACCAAGTTTCCACACCCTGGGAAAGGATGGGTAAGGCAAGAAGAGTTGTGCTAGGTCCTGTAAACCTAGATTACCTTGTTCTGTGCAGGGTTAATTAGGTCTATGTTCGCATACACGAGCACTAGATCTATAGTTATATGATTTTATGACAATAACACAACATTATATAAATAGAACATAATAGATCCAGATCCATAAACACACTTACACAGATCTTCGCAGCTTAAAGGCATAAATGCACAATACAACAATTACCAACAATTCGCACAAGATTACTCATAGATTCAGTTCTCTATCAATCCTTCTTATTCATTCATTCATCAATTATTACTTACTATTCCCTTCCCAACCTACGCACATAGCAGCAGGGTCCGCACACTGCTGGACTTGCATCTCCACGCACATAGCCAGCAGGAGTCCTTTCCCAAAACCCAAATAGATAGCTTAAACCACAATTCACATCATTAGTTCATCATTCCTATTCTTTTGCAATACAAAATTCTTCTGTATTTATAACAATCTAGCCTAGACTTTCCTGTGGTCCACAAACTGTGGTTTTTGGACCCCTCATTTACCCTTTTCAGACTTTTCATTTCGCGGCTTGTTAGGAGACCCTATTCCAACAGTCCCCAAACACAATCTTATGACTCGTCTCGAGTCACTGTAGTGACACGACTTCGATTTGCACACGCAAGGTATTAACAGAACTGTTGAGCTGAGGGAGAACATCCTAACTTTGGGCAGCAGCATTCTGTACAAGATTAACCATCTTCTGGGAAGGCAGATCTTCAGAGACCGTGGAAATTCTTTCAAGAAGTTGATTAAGTTGCTTGGTTGCGCCATCAATGTCTTGTGTTAATCAGAGGGCTGAGGTAGTCAATGGCTTTAGACAGTCGACCATGATGTGATGTTTATGCGAGAGTTTCTCAATCTCGTCCTGGAGGTCGTTGTTGTTTTTTAATCATGCCAAGCGCTGGGCAAGTACCAAGGTAGGCAGTGTAGCGTTGACCAACTCAACAACTTCTTCTTTTTGTCATAAGTCCTGATTGATTTTTTGGAGGACTGGATCATACTGGACCCGAGTCCAGAGCTGTATGGCTGACTCCAGCAGCTTGGCACCTTGAGAAAATTTCCCCGTAATTATAGTTGTTGAATCTGTGATCAGGGCGGTATGCTGGGCACAGACTTCTGGGGGTGTGCCGGGCTATAGTCTGGCCTGTAAGTCTAAAATCTGTTGTTCCAGCTAAGTCTGGATGGTGTGCATTTCCAGCGGAGATGCTTTGAGAGCAACAAACAATTTTTCCACCTTATCCAAATATGTATCCTCAGCCGGTATTTCCTCTATGACTTCCATGCAGAGCTGGTGGATCACAGTCTCAAGCTCTGCCTGTTGTGATACGATGTGGATCAATTCAGCAGCTTGCTGTGAAATGGTGCGCTAGGCTGTACTAAGCTGTCGGGTTGCAGATTGAGTGTAGTGACTAATCTCTCAGGAGATAGCGTGATTGAGGCTGTCTAGGACTGCGTGGTACAACTGAGCCAAGTCCATCTGAATTCCTATGTCTTCTGGGGGTTGTGCTCCGACCAAGGCACTATTAGGGATATTCCAGAGATGGCTGGCCTCCCCAAGTGGTGCCAGGCTGCTATCGACTGATAGGGGTTGTGCTTGGCCTCTGCTAGTTGGGGGTTGATCCATTTTGATCTAGAGAGCATGGAGGTTAGCTTGTAGAGATTCAACCCCTGTCTTCCACTGGGCGGCAATAAGTGTCCACTTATCCTTCGTGGCCATGGTGACCGCGTCCACAATTTTCTCCAGGTCACCATCTGTTAAGGTGACTGTCACATCGTAGTGCACGCGGTGGTCATGCTATTTCTTTCTTTGTCCTGATGCCGATTCCCCTATCCTCTTAGTGCCTAGGGGGGCGTGGTAGCTGTGTTGGGTCCTACTTGGGTCGGAGCAGTATTCAGCTGTTGTGGCGAGTTACCCATGGGCTCGGTTGTAACTAATGCTGGCTAGTGGGGCACTACGGTCTCCCCAAGAGCGTTGGTGAGGGATTTTCTCCAGGCAGGGGGCCACAGTGAGATCAGTAGGTCAATTTCTTCATCAGCTACCATATAAGGGATTTTCGTCCATGTATCATTGGCGAGGCTGCGAATCCGGACATGGTACATGGTAATTTGGAATACGGCAACATGTTTGTATTTGTCATATATAGTGGGGGATAACCAGGGTCTGGAGCTTATGGCAGCTGCGACACTGCTCTGGAAGAGGATCCAAAATATCTTACTATCCTCGATGCTCTACGTATCCTTAGAGTCCCATAAGTGAGCATACCGAGTGCCTTCGCACATCCCATCAGGGAGCTCCAGAATGACTGACTCCTCCGGTTTGTCCCAAACGACTAGTGCTATTAGGAATAATAGCCATGAATAGAAGAAAGAAGTCGTGTGCTCCTAATATTCGCGGACATTAGTGAGAAATCCATCGCACAAATATTGAGCCCAATTCAAAAAACACACCCTTCATGCACTGTCCGGCTAGCTAGATTACATATGCGGGGATAGTCGCAACCTTGCACCTCCGCATTAGTTTTCAGGCTAACAGTCGAGTGTCCATCTGCGTAGCAGGGTCACTGATGGTTTGGATCACAAACCCCCACTGATTTCGCTGTACTGCATATGTCTTCTAGACAAACATAGCGGTAGCATCTTCGTACTTCTTCCCGACCTTCGCTAGTGGGTGCGGTCCTTGCATCGGGGGGCCTGTAATCTTGTGGATCAATGCAGCATCAATAGGGACCCTCTCACAAATCCATAAGTAGCCATCGTGAATGAGGGCGAGTAATTGGCGAGCCAACTGATCTATGATGTTGTAATGGCCAAAGTGGGGCATTCAGAGAAAATTTAGGAGTCCAGATCCTGCCAAGCCACATACCCAGCGCTGAGGGACTACCGTGATTCCATATTCCTTATATATCATATCAAAGTATAATGCAAGGGCCAATTCTGGGAGGGTGTCGTGGTCCGCCAGATCATGGTCATCGAACTTGACCTCATGGAGGCATTTGCAGGGATCATTGAGGATGGGGACCTCGCCTGGGGTCAGTGGAGTTTGCATGTAGGTGACCAAGCCATCCAAGCTTTTCGGTGTTCGTGTAGATGGCCTTCATGGTCAAACAAAGGGGGGTAACCAATTGATTGGGTTAGCCAAAAGAGCACCCTCTTGGTCATCTTGTTCTGAGGCCAGGGCCCTGGCATGGCTTGGGGAGCTTCGAGGCCTTCTTGTCGCTTGTGGGGTTATCTCCGAGCTTTGTGCTCTTTCCTTGCCTTTCCTTATGAACCTTGGGGGGGGAGGACTTCTTCTAACTCAGGGTCATCCTCCAGGACTTCTTCAACATCAGGCTTAGTCGGGGCGGAGGTTTTGGTAGGGGTAGTAGCTAGCATCCTTGCACGAAAAATGAATCCTGGCTCTAGGTGACTTCTATTTGATGGAGGAGGTTGACCAGACATGGGAGGGCTGCTGCGGTTATAAAAAAAGCTTGGTGTTCAATTTCTTCCACAAGACGCTTGAGGCAGGCCAGTTGTGTAAATGAGACAATACCACTAACTAGACTATCCTACCCTCTTTTAAGCACTTCCCATTGGATGATAGAGAGGGATATTTTACTCGGGGCAGGTTTCCCAAGGAACGGTAAAAACTTCCCATAAATCGTCCTGCCAAAGGCTCAGAAGCCGCTTCTCCCAATGGTAACTTCTGCTTTTTACCAGTGGGTATAGTTCCAACGACTAGTTTTTGTGTCCCCAGTGATCTTGGCGTACTCGTCACGCTAAGGTTACCTAGTTGTGACAGCTGCTTGTCTTTCCCCAACATAGGCTTGCTCCCTAGGTAGCTCTTGGCCCAAGACCAAGGGATTTTATCAGTTGTTCTATTAAGGCCCCAAGGGGGGCTGTGGTCAGAGCATACCACCTGACCGTTATCTTTGTCACCGTCGTAGAGGTGGCTCGATGCATGGAGTTGCTACCTGTTGGACCCACAGGTGTCATAGAGAACCTGTTTGTCATTCGTGGATCACCTTGACCCTCCCTCGGGGTGGCTTTTCTGAAGTTGCTTAGGCCTGGCGCAACTCCAGTCCTTTCCTCTGGGACCATCATGATACGAAGACAACACAGCATGGAGGCTTCACACAAACGAGTTTTCCAACTTTCTAGTTCCTTCCTAGGATCCTCAACATCCCCCTCGTAGGATGGTACTATGTCCTAGGTTGGATTTTCCCTATTACGCGCTGTCAACTTATAGATAGAATCCACATCTCTGTCCTTAGTTATAGGTTCTGTATAACTTTTTCCTTCTGCAGGCTCTAATGGCAGAACGACACTTGTGCCATTATTTTCAAATACCATGCTTCATTTTTTTAAGTTAATGATACCGCTTAGGTCGATGGCCCAATCCAATCCTAGTAGTGCAGGATAAGGGTCTGCATCCCCATCGAGGTGAATGAATTCAAACTCAACCTGGAGGCATACCCCTGCGACATCCACGAGGATCCCAGAGAGCCTCCCCAAAGGTACTATTTTTTGGTGACTGGCCATTTGAAGCTAGATGGTAGATATTTCCAGCTTGGGTTCCCCCATGCATTGCCAAGTGTGCTTAGGTAGTATATTTTCTTCTGATCCAAGGTCTAAGATAACCCAATCCATCTCATAGTTTCTTATCTAGACTATCAGCCGCATCTCCCTGCCAATGCGTCTCTGATATTTGTATAGCTGATGCACATCCTTAATGTCGGTTGAAAGGGCAGTGCATGTTGCACAACTCTCTAGTAAAGCCTATATATTTCGTACCGCCTGGGGGTTGTGCAGCAGCCGCATGCATGCCTGTAGGAAGGGTTTAACCTCCTTAGCTACCTCCACATCCCCAGGGTGTGTAGATGGCGAAAATTTAGTCTCGAGGAAGTCCTTCAGAGCTTCCATAAACGTCTCCCTTTCTTTTTCCAGGTCCTGTCCTTCTTGGTTGCTAACCGCCCTATGGATTAGTGCGTCAGTTTCATCTTTTTCCTTAACTCCCCTAGTCGCCAATCCATTACTTCTTACCACATTAACTTTGGGTCTCTACCCCCTAGCTCGTTCTGGACCCTTCGCACCTTCAACGTAGATGGGAGTTGTTTTTCCCGTATATTCGCTTTCAGTGCTGGAAAATCTTCTAGCATATGGCCCAACCACCTACAATACCTGTAGGACTGTCGTGAGAGTTCCAAGCAATCCTTTGTAAAATGCCTCGTGCCTCCACAGTTATAGTAGATCAATTGGCCTCGACCCTGACCTTCGCTTCTGCTTTGACTCCCATCCTTCCCTCCAGGAGGGTAGTCACCCCCGCCCGAAGGATTTTTTGGTGAGGTAGGGTCTTCTGGTGACTTTCCCTAGCCTATGACTTCATTGTGGAGTCGGAAGTCCTGCTCTTCATGGCCAATTGACTGAAAAAATTGGCACCAGCGCCGCTTTGGGTTGAAAACGTTGGTGCTCGGACAAGACCATCGATTGGTATTATGCAACCCATCTTCACATCTCTCTCTTTACCCGAGCATAAATCCCCTGGAGCTCCATTGTTCGGGACTATGTTATTATATTGTCATCTGACCTAGTTCCATGCTACCCTCTCTTCCTTTCTCCCATTTTAGATTCTGAATTTCCTAGTGCATAGCCCCCATGGGGGCTTCACTCAATCAACCTCTATCCTATCACATGCGTTCATGGCATATTAAACAATACCCTTAATTTGACTACATATTGGAAAATACCCCTAAAAATCACATTATTTAACCCCCTACCAATATGAACCCAATAAAACTTCCCAATTTAAAAAACCCTTACTTCCACTAGATATTGTAGGTATCCATTTTTTCATTAACATTTTTTATACTCCTTTATATTTTTTCATTAACTTTGAGCTCCATTTTTTATACTTGTCAATATAAAAACCCTTTACCCCCTATATATCCCCCAATATATTATGCCATTTTTCCCTCAATATAAATCCCCCAATGTGAACCCACGTGGTATGGTATTGCTCCCCTAGTGCAGTCCTTGTGATAACCCCAAGCTACACCTGTATTTGCTATATCTCCCACACAGCATCCTTCCTAGGCATAGCTTCTAGTTTCATGGTAGCTTCCAAGGCTTCATCTTGTGAGTCAAAATTCTAGTGACCCATAGGTACGCGTAGGTGAGGAAGTAGCATGGTGATGAACCATTCCATAAGCTCTCTGTCATCGTACTGAAATTTTCCTTCTCTGATAGCTTTCTTCAGGCATTGATCTGCTTCCCATACAGACTCAGTTGCTCCCTGCTTGAAATATTTTAGTTCTGCTACAACCTGAGAATAGGATTTAGGTTTCCGAAACTGTTGTTTCAAGGCGTCCTTAATGTTCTGGATAGTGGTGCCCCTATTTTGTGATACGTACCCCATATACTAGTCCAAATCTCTTCCATCAAAGGCTAAGGATAGCTTCTCTTTTTTCGTAGTATTGCTTACTACACCCTACGCAACCCATATCGATTCTACCACAAACCAAAACCACTCCATGTCTTCATCGGCCGTGCCTTCGAAGGTAGGTAATTTTAAGTGTACCACCATGATTTCTTAAGGGCCATCGTAGGCACCCCTCTCCCCTATTCGCTTGTCAGTACCCAATCCCTTTCTACGACTTCTGGGGTCCCGGAAATGGAACCATTTGTTGGCTTGAGGGGTCCTAGCCTAGTTTCAATGTGCAAGGTTTGCTAACAAACCCCTATACTACTGGCCCTTTTGGCAGTGACTTGCTTGCGTAGGTTAAAGTCTCACCCGAAGTAGTATGGGTGGGTGCTAGAACCAGGTTTCCGCACCCTGAGAAAGGATGGGTAAGGCAAGCAGAGCTGTGCTAGGTCCTGTAAACCCAGATTACCTTGTTCTGCGTAGGGTTAATTAGGTCTCTGTTCGCATCCACAAGAACTAGATCTATAGTTATATGCTTTTATGACAATAACACAACATTATATAAATAGAACAGAACAGATCCAGATCTAGAAACATGCTTACACAGATCTTCGTAGCTTAAAGGCAGAAAATGCACAATACAACAATTACCAACAATTCACACAAGATTACTCATAGATTCAGTTCTCTATCAATCCTTCTTATTCATTCATTCATCAATTCGCCCTTACTATTCCCTTCCCAACCTGCGCACATAGTAGCAGGGTCCGCACATAGCTGGACTTGGATCTCCGCACACATAGCCAATAGGATTCCTTTCCCAAAACCCAAACAAATAGCTTAAACCACAATTCGCATCAATAGCTCATCATTCCTGTTCTTTTGCAATACAAAATTCTTCTCTATTTATAACAATCTAGCCTAGACTTTCCTATGGTCTACAAACTGTGGTTTTTGGACCCCTGGTTTACCCTTTTACCCATTACAATGCATTCGGGGATTTTACCCACCCCAAAACCCCTCCGCTAGATTAAATCTAATCAAAAATATCCAAAATGGACCAATTTCGCAACTTGTTAGGAGACCATGTTCCAACAGTCATCATTAATTACAACATGATTTCCAAGAAATTTATCATAATCTCTTATTATTTTCAAACAATAACAACATATATAAAACAATATAATATCTTTTAAAGAACCAATTATTCTTTACATACCAGAATCAACATGAATTTTTCTCAAATAAATGGTTTTTTTTTTTCTTGCATTAAAAACGAACATGGGTTCTTCATGACTTCTCTTTGAAGAACAACTCAATAACTTATATTCAAAAGAAAAAATTAACTTATATTCATACATGTGAAATATCTTGAGGAAGTAAACTACTAAATTCTTTTTCGGAAAAATAACCCTATGAATTTATCATCTGTGTGCACTAACTTTACCAACTATTCAATTATTTTTAGGAAAAGTAACCTTATGAATTTATCATTTATGTGCACTAAATTTACCAAGTATTCAAGGTAGATAGCCCGATTACTTATTATTATTATTATTATTTTTAAGAATATACTATTTGTTTCCCTTAGCTTTAGCCTTACTCTGAAATTTCGTGCATTTTTAAGTACGAAAGTGTGCCTTCACTATGCGCATCGTTCAGTCCTTTCTTGGAAAATCTGGATTTCTCCATTTTACACAAAGAGACGATTTATTGTTTGGGAACATCAATATTACTCTGGGAAAGGAGGCTCAAATTACAGAGACTTATAAGACTATCACTGACCCTCGTTGGACATGGATTCATGCCCTTGACCATTTTCAGGTGTTCATTCACATCGAAATATTTATATTCAACACTAACTACCCAAGATCTTGTCACTGGCGTAAACTTTTCTTCTGCAAGATCAGGATAAGACAATCTCACCACCCAGAAGCTTCATGATCTTTCACCCTTCATTTTTCCTCCATTCCTCTCTCCAAAATAATGTTGTTTTTCCTTTCTAATTCCACGAATGTGCAGAATTATTTTTTCAACTAATTTTTTATTGGTAAAATTTAAAGTACATTAAAATAATTATTACTTCTTACAATGTCAAACGGTTTTATGTATATTACACGTAATGCAGTTTTTTGTTAAGGCACTTCATGTTCAAATGGTCACTAGTTAGAAACCTAGTGGGAAAAATTCCATCCATGCTAAGGGTTGGAATGGAACCGACCTAGTGTAATATAGGGGGTGTTTTGTTAAGGCACTCAATGTTGAAAAGGTCACTAGTTAGAAACCTAGTGCGAAAAAATCCATCCATGCTAAGGGTTGGAATGGCACAGACCTAGTGTAATCTAAGGTGTTTTTGATGACTTAGATGATCCTAAATCACAGTTACTAAGTAACACATTAAAATAATAGTCATCTCAAAACTCTTATTACCTAAACAAATCTTTAACAAAATTAAATAATAATAATAATTAAAAATAAAATAAAATAAAATAATATATATATATATATATATATATATATATATATATATATATATATATATATATATATATATATATATATATATATACATACATATACATATACATATACATATACATATACATATACATATACATATACATATACATATACATATATATGTATGTATGTATGTACAGATCACGAAATATGTTAAAAAAAAATTAAAATGGAACAAATCTTTATAGGGTAATATAAAACAAATAAACCAATCTTTAATAGGGTCATATGAAAGGTCAAAGTTGTTCAACAAAAAGGAAAATAATGAAACAAATACTTATGGTCAACGTTACATCTGAAAAAATCCTTTCAATAAGGTAGTATAAAAGGTGAACGTGCTTATGAAAGGAACACAACCGATTATCTGGGATGGAAATTTCTTATTTTTTGATTGTTACTATTGTTGGAAAATGGAAATAAACAAATGGAGGGATGTGTTTCCTGCTTTCAGCACAGAGAATGAAAATTCGTGGAAATAAAAATTACACACACACAGATAGAGCGAAAACACAAGAGAGGAATAAACTTCTTCTATTCAACTCTTCTCAGAAAACATATGAAATTGCAAAATTTTAATAAAAAATGGCCGAAGATTGAAACTTAATGCTAAATCAATGTTGGATCGGACAGTTAACAACCAATCACCCTTTAGCTTTGTTCTGATGTTTTCTACACGAAACAACATACACAACACAAAAGGACTTGAAATTTTATAGGTTTCGGCTTTGAAACCACATCACATCCATGCCTCCATCGCAAATCACATTTCAATGATTATAACTTTTAACTGGGCATGATATGGGAAAACTTAAGTTCTTGCGATTGCGATGTGTGATGGCACGATCACATCGCAACTCAAAAACTTTAACTTGCGGGCACTATCTGTTGAGCTTGGAGATATGAGATTTTGATCGCATCACAAATTAAATATAATAACTTGTGGGTGCTTATGTGTGTTATCCTCTTGAGCTTGCAACGTGTGACTTGCGGGCGCATCGCATTGCAAATAAAATAACTTGTGGGGTGCTAAAGGTAAGTCATAAGATATGTAAAGTGCGAAGTGTGATGACGATGTCGCATCACAACATCGCAAGTTTTGGTGCGAGGCTTTAAACGGTAAATGTTAAGATGTGCAAAGTGTGGTATGCGGGCTCTTAAATGGCAGGGAGTGTGAAAATCGAAAAGGTAAGGAATAAGAGAAAAACAAAGGTTTTTGGGCAGATTGGTAATGTGGTAAGGTATGATGGGTCCCACTGAATCGCATTAGTGGAAACTTAAGTTTCAGCTAAGCGTTAAGGAGTAAACATTAAAACTTGTGGGCTACGAAGCACCAGAAAAAGAGGTAGGTGAATGCGGCAGGTAAAGAAATAAATTCAGAGTAAGGCTTAGGTACTCTATTTTCTAATTTTGTGTGAAAATGCCTTCGGATTTGAAACTTGGCCTTTGTCCTTCCCTGCAAAAAAATTCAATTCAATTGTGGGTTGTTGCGAATCTTATTCATGGTAGTGGTTGGGAGTATTTCCAACTCTCCCCCTTAATCAAAACTGTCGCCATCAATCATTCCCAAACATTTTTTGAGGTAAAAAAAACTTTTTTGTCCCAATGGCTTTGTGAGGATATTTGCAAACTGTTCCTCTGACCTACAATGCTGCAACACAATTTCACCATTGTTAACTAATTCCCTTATGAAATGGTGTTTGGCATTAATATTCTTTGTTCTCTTGTGGAAAACAGAATTCTTTGATAATGCAAACGTTGAGCTGTTTTCACAGAAAATTGTGGTTCCTTTGTCTTGTTCATGGAATATGTTATCACCAAAATAGGACCCTGATAGGCTGTTGATCAAACTATCTCAGTGTAACTATTTCAAACCAATATTTTAGCTGAGGCTTAGCCTCCTCAGCCTGAGAGGGCTCTCTCAATGTTTAATGATTTTAAATAAAGATTTAAATAGATGGCTAACTCTATGGTTTATGATTTTGCAGGTTTGTTCGTTGAAAGATGGAGACTAGCTACCATTGGGCTATGGAGTCAGTGACAGGGATAAAGATAACAAAATAGCTCTTCTTATAAAACTGAGGCTTGTATATACTTCAATGAAAGAGTGACACATTCAGGAAAGTCTCAATATCTTAAGGTTCACAGGAAGTCAAAGAATGAGTGCATGAATTCTGAGTAATGATACCTCAAGATATTGAAAGTAAAGCATTTAATAGAGATTTATCAAAGCTTAACACTTAAAGGAAGTCAGAGCATGAATTACCATGAATTCTGAGTAATAAGTATTAAACATTGAAAGAAACCATCCACAAATAGGACCTAAGAACTCAATTCACCATAATTGAACACTTAAAGGAAGTCAGAGCATGTTCCCATGAATTTTGAGTGATAATCATTAAAACTATGGAAGTAAAACATATGATAGAAGATAAAGCTCACTGAATTACACTAATAATCTCAACCTTAGAAGAGTTAAACTGCTTATGTATATATCAATGCATCCAAAGCATTTACAAAGTACAATGTTCTGATAACATTTTCCAACCCTATATACATCGAAGTTTCTTCTACTTATAGGAACTTAGCCTTTAAAACAATTCTACCAAGTGGCTAGACCATTTAACCTTTAACAAACACTTAAATCTAACCATAAACTAGATTCTAGAAGCTAGGATTGACACATTTTCGAAATAAGACTAAGAGTCCTACTAGGACTTAAACACTTATTTATTACATTTAAACTAAACTAATCCAAATCTTCCTCGAAAGGAATCCAATATTTTTACCATGCTGGCCATTAACGAAAAATTTATAACATGATTACCTTCATGAAGTAATTCTGCTCCTCATTTAAGAGAAGTTAATTTGATGACCTGGCATATGTAAACTAGTATCATTCAAACTACTTTAACTGAAAATCTCCACTTGGAAAATCTGATACTCTTTGTCACCCTGACACTCTTTTAAATCCTAATGATGGATAGCTTTAAACATGCTTAACCTTTCTCCCCCTTTTCATCATTTATCATGAAAATTGTCCTTACTGTCAAACTCTATTTTGAGCTACAAAAATAGCCTGTTTTTGTAACGAACACTAAAAGTTGATATGTGAAATTCCTATGTTATTTTTAACCATTGGAAGATATTCAATGATAAAATAAATTAAACATGACCTTCAAAACTCCTTACTCCCATCAGTTTATGTCTCTCAAAAACAAAAGGAAACCTTCAGAAATTTTTCGGCAAAAACCGGGCTTCAAACCTGACACTTGTTGCGGAATTGCCTAACACTTTGGAAATTTGACAAAACTTAGATCTGAGCTTCAGAAAGTATATGAAAATTACTGCATGTAGTTTATAAGACAAAAAGATGATGATCCAATTTTTACCTCCTTATCTATCAGCAGTTTCAAACAACTTAGTTCATGATTCCTCTTTCCAAGTTTCCTTTCTTTGATTCTGTCTTCATCAACTTCATCTCTTCTTCTAACTCTTTCACTTGTCTCTGAAGGCTTCTCTTCTCTACTTGTAAGAATAAGTTCCTCTTTCTTGTATGTGACAATATGATGCGTAAATTTTGTGTCTTCTTCAAAATATTTTTAGCTTTTGCAATGGAAGTCTCAAAATGAGTAACTTGTTCATTTACTTTCTTCTCTACCTCATCTATCATCTCTCTAAAATTCTTAAATCCTTCTAGATCTTTCTTTGCCTCAGAAAATTCATCTTTGATAGCTTTCAATTGTTCTTCCAAAATCTCCTTTTCAGTTTTCTCTATGACTTTGTCTTTTCCTTTTCTCTGTTTAATTGTTTCTTCTTTTTCTTTGCTCTGTCTTTTAGAAGAATTTGTCTCAATTTTTATTTGAGGCTTACTTTTAGATTTTTCTGTCTTATTATCCTTCATAGCCTCTTTCTCACTAGGTGATATAACAATAACTTATTTTTCCATTCATTTCCCTCTTTTTATTATTACCAATAGTAATCATTTCTGATATTTGTGACCTAGTGAGAGGTTTTCGGGGTTTGAAAAGAAAGTCTGAATCATCTGAAAAGAAGTCTAATTTCTTGACTATGAGTCCCTTACCTCTAGCTTTAGATGTTTTATCTTGAGTTGCTTTCAGCACAGGAGTTTCTGCAATGTCAATGGCCTGTAGGATGTCTTCAATTTTGCCTTTGCCTTTAACATTTTCTTCAGCATTTCCTTTGGATCTCTTAGCTTCAGATTTGATCTTGTTGTCTGTAACATGTTTCTTAGTTCTCTTTCTAGTTCCAGTTGCTGGAGGTGATGATGTATGTTGGACTAAATCATTTTTCTCTACCAAGACTTTCTCTGAAACCTTTGGAACTTCAAGCCGAGTTCCTTCTAATTCTGCAATAGTATTGACATCCATTTATTGCTTGGAAGAAGAATTTTTAAGCTTGAAGGCTTTCCCTGGAGATAAGACATCAAGCTCATATCCATTCATGAACAGGAATGATGCCCAGTCTCTATTTAGTTTGTTTAATTCCTCCAAAACTAGCAATTTCATCGACCCATGGTGGAAAATGGAAGTTTCATTCCTTTCACGTTTTCCTTGCACTTTGTCTGCCATTTTCCTGAGACTTCTAAAGATATAGAATGGAATATCTATCAATTTCTTCCCTGTGAAATGAAACAATAATTTGAAATGATACATATAAATTGTCTAAAAACGACCTTCACATGTAAAATATTTGTGTATGACTGTTAGCAACTTGGAAAATTCATCTTTAAGACAGGTTATATGAATTCCTTCAGTCATTTTAATCCCTACATGCTCCAGCTTTAAGTAATCATCACAAATTTTCAAGTCAAATTTGGTAGCTTTAAACCATTCCTCTCTGGTTCTTGGGATCCCTATTGCTTTAGAGATACTATTAGGTGAATTTGGGATATGAAGACAGCCTACTTTTCTAAATGTACCTCTGAAATTAGCCGCAAAGTCTCGTGATACCTGTTGATGATTCCCTTGCAATTTTTTAAAGAATTCAATGCACGCTGCCTTTGTAAATAACTCAGTGAAATGTTGATCTTATAAAACCAAATCTGGAGTTGTGGGTTCATATTGGAATGGAAAACCTCCTTTATAAACCTTCTTGGGAGTAGTTGTAGCCATTTCCTGTATGATGCAGTGGTGGCCTTCCTTATAACTTTACACCTATTTGGGAGAAAATACTTGATGGCACAGAGAAGCTAAAATGGAAATAAAATGATATACAACAAGGGTTTTTACTAGGGATATTCTTGACAGAGAGCTGATTTGGTAGCAAATGATGAGTGCGGAAAAAGAAAGTGGAAAGTATGAGAGATAAATTCCAAAAATGGAATGAGAGGACGTAAGACAAATGATGACTGATATGAGAAAGTGTATAAATTTTAAATGATGGCTTAAGTCTAGTAGCATGTCCCTGAAATTATCAAAAACTTATCCATTCATCATTAATCTTTAAACCGTTAAATACTGGCAGAGATTTCGTAGCACGTTTCATTTGACAAGTGTCAGTTCCACTACGGAACTACTAGGTGTTTCCATAGCGAATTTGGTTAATTTCGTGTTGTATTTGCTGCGGACTCAGACAATTTTCTGACAAATGGAAAAATTTCAGACTCATGATCATTTCAAAGTGTTTACTCAAAACACATTCCTCCAATGTGACTTGGAATCATTTCTAAAGTCTTATCCAAAGTTTTGAAAACTTAAATACACCATAAAATTCATCATTTTATGATATCTTGCAACCTAAGAAATTTGGATTATTATGACTGATTTTATGATATTTTAAAAATTTGAGGTGTGATAAGAACATAAATCCCTCAGCATCCTTGTCATCCAAACTACTTGGAATGTTTCTATTGTTGTTGATACATGTTCAACTTCCGCTGTTGATAATGATATTATTGGCTACTTCTTGGAAGCCCAAGAAATGGCTCCCGATCCCAAATGAAAAACATACCCTGATGTGCTCTTTCTGTCATCAACACTTCCAACCCAATCACTGTCAGTGTAACCAATCAGCTTAAAATCATCATTTGTGGAGTATAGAACACCATACTCCCTCATTCCATTTACATATCTCAATATTCTCTTGGTTGCTTGCCAATGTGTCTCCTTGGGTGTCTCCATGAATCTGGATACCAAACTTACTACATACGTTATATCAGGCCCAATTGTAGTCAAATACATTAGATTTCCAACCATGCTTTTGTACAATGTCGGAATGACATTCTTGCTGCAATATTCCTTGCTCAATTTCAACCCCATGACAGTTGGAGTTGATGATGGCTTATTGTTCTGCATATTGAACCTTTTTAAAATCTCTACAACATAATTTTCTTGGGAGATAAAAATTCCATTTTTGTTTGCTTTACTTCCATTCCGAAAAAAATATCTTAACAAACCCAAGTTAGTCATTTCAAACTGAATTTTCATGACTACTTTGAAATCAACAATGAGAGAAACATCACTGCCTGTAAAAATAAAATCATCTACATAAAAAAAAATAATAAGAATATTATCATCTTTTTATTTGATGTAGAGTGTAGGTTCACCGTCACACTTGTCGAACCCATTGTCCATCAGATAAGAATCAATCCTGTTGTACCATGCTCATGGTGCTTTCTCGAGCCCATAAAGAGCTTTATGCATCTTACACACCTTGTGGTCTTGGCCTTCTATCTCATAGCCAGGAGTTTTTTCAATGTACACCTCCTCTTTTAACACTCCATTCAAGAATGATGACTTCACATCCATTTGATAAAATTTCCATTTTTTTTTGCTATTATAGACAACACTATCCACACTGTCTCCATCCTTGCAACTGGTGCAAAGGTTTCTTTGTAGTCTCTTCCTTGCAGCTGCTTGTAGCTTTTGACAAATAGCCTTGCTTTGTGCCTTTCTATCTTGCCTTCAATGCTTCTTTTGGTCTTATAGACCCATTTCACTCCAGAAAATTCTTTTCCTTGTGGGAGGTCCACTAACTCTCACGTGTCATTCCTTTCTATTGCTTCTATTTCTTCATTCATTGCTTCAATCCACTTCTCTTATTTGACTGCATCTTCAAAATGGATTGGATCATCAACATGAAAAAATAACGCAAATAAATAATTCATACCAGCCCTATTATCAACTTATTCTTGCTCATAAATTTCACTTAAATTTCTGAATCTTGGTCTTCTTGTATTTGCTGAAGATGTGCTTGGAGTTGCACTTGAAGTTGAGGGAGTTGTTGATCCCTATGGTGTTCTTGGAGAAGAACTTGCCTAATTTCTCAATGATGTTCTATTTCTTGCTTGTGGTGTGCTCTGTTGAGCTTCTGTGGGTGCAGCAGGAGCCACCGTTGAGGAGTTTCTTGTTGCAGTCCATTCCTCTTTCTCTTCATGAGACATACATGTCTTCACATTTATTGTCTTATCTAAACTTCCATCCCAATATTATTCTTCTATGAATTGAACATCTCTGTTGATTATTACTTTCTTGGTTGATGGATTATAGAGCTTGTAAGCTTTGGATTCATCATTTTATCCAATAAATATACCTTTCTCCCCCTTGTTGTCCAAATTCCTCCTTAACTGATCTAGGACATGTGCATATGCCACACACCCAAACGCTCTCATGTGAGTGACAAATTTCTTTGTTCCACTCCATGCTTCTTCTGGAACTCTATTCATAACACTTTTGGTTGGAAATCTATTTAAGATATATTTTGCACAAGGGACACCTTCTGCCCAATATTCATTTGGAAAATGCTTTGCCTTCAACATACTTCTTACCATGTCCATGATGGTCATATTCTTTCTTTCTGCAACACTATTTTGCTGAGGTGTATACCTTGTAGTAAATTTATTGTGAATTCCACTTGGGGAATTTTGTGGTCTAAATTGGGCCTCCTAAGAAAAATTTACAACCAAAATAAACTTTATAAGAACCAATAGGATTCAAGATGATTATGTCAACCATGGGGGTTGATTCACCATTTTTTAAGTAAAAAGGTAAAAAGATTAAAAAATATTAGGAATTTGGCTTCTATGATCCATAAAATGTGTAAAGAAATTTTAGGTGAAAATCACATATAAGAATTTTTTGTTGATGCATTTCGAACCAGCAAGTGTGGTTAAAAAATAATAAAACTACTTTTTCAACTTGTATTTTCAACTTATATCCCAAATTGTTCACTCAAATTTCGAGCGGGAGTACTCATTGGATGCAAAATTTAATTCCTCATCCAAGGAGTACCCATGTTGCAAACTTTCAATGGACCCTGCTACATGAAAAATGAGAAATACATTAAAACACGTGATTGCAATCACGTTTTTCATGTATTTCTCATTTTTTGTGTAGAAGGGTCCATCAAAAGTATGCAACATGGGTACTCCTTGGATGAGGAATTAATTTTGAACCCAATGAGTACTCCTACTTGAAATTTGGGTAAATACTTTGGGAGATAAGTTGAAAATGCGAGTTGAAAAAGTAGTTTTTTCTTTTTTCTCTCTAAAATTTGATGATGTAATCAAATCTTATTTTTTTATTTCCACTATTATTTTATAATTTCCTTAGGAGGCCCATTTTAGACTTCAAAATTCCCCTAATGCATGCTCCCTACAGAAACGTAGGAAGTCTTTGGATATATATTCTCCACCTCTATCAGTTCTCAACACTTTTATGTAGTGTCCACTTTGCTTCTCAACAAGAGCTTTGTAGTGGTAGAACTGTTCAAACACTTCACTTTTCTGTTTTAGGAAATAGACCCATGCCTTCCTTCTGAAATCATCTATGAATGTCCAAATATAGTGATTTCCACCTAATGACAGTGTTTGCATTGGTCCACATACATATGAGTGGAAAATCTCCAAAGGTGCCTTTGCCCTTATAATCTTTTCTACTGGAAATGATTCTCTGTGTTGTTTTCCCAAGATGTAGCCTTCACATAGGATGTCTAGTTTCTCTATGAGTGGTAATCCCTTTACCATGCTTGTTCTATGCAACAAGTTCAAACCTTCGAAATTGAGATGACCAAATGTCAAATGCCATAACTAGTTCTCATCTTTCACTTCTTATTGAAGGATTTCTTGTGTGACAGCTGCTACAACACCTCCTTCCTTCAATTCTGATCTCATCTTGAGAGGAAACATTCTATTGCTTGTCATATGCACTTTTGCAATGAGTTGTCTACTTGGAGGTTTATCCATGATTCCTTAGGGGAATTTTTAGGTCTAAAATGGGTGTCCTAAGAAAAATGTACGAAAAAAATAAAATTTATAAGAACCAATAAGATTCAAATTGATGATGTCAACCATGGGGGATTATTCACCATTTTTTAAGTAAAAGGGTAAAAAGATTAAAAAATACTAAAATAGTAAAACTAATTTTTCAAATCATATTTTGAAATTATCTCCCAAAGTTTTTACTCGAATTTCGAGCGGGAGTACTCGTTGGATGAAAAATTTAATTCCCCGTCCGAGGCATACCCATGTTGCATACTTTAGATGGACCATTCTACACGAAAAAAGAGAAATACATAAAAAAAACGTGATTACTATCACGTTTTTCATGCATTTCTCAATTATCGTGTAGCAAGACCTATCGAAAGTATGCAATATAGGTACTCCTTGGATGAGGAATTAAATTTTGGATCCAACGAGCACTCTTGCTCGAAATTTGAGTAAAAACTTTGGGAGATACGTTGAAAATATGAGTTGAAAAAATAGTTTTTCTTTTTTTCCCTCTAAAATTTGGTGACGTAATCAAATCTTGTTTTATTATTTCCACTATTATTTTATAATTTCTGTAGGAGGCCCATTTTAGACCTCAAAATTCCCCTAATGGTGCACACATCATCTTTAAAAAACACATTGTATCCCTTTTGCATGAGCTATCTAATGTTTAGAAGGTTACATTTCGGGCTAGGGACATAATAGACATCTGGCACAGATTTCTTCTCTCCCTTCTTTGTCAGAACATTTAATCCCCCTTTTCCCATGAGAGAGACTTTGATATTAGTCACCAATGTCACTTCATATTTTACACTTTCATTTATATTGGAAAACATTGCTATGTTTCCAGTCATATGGTTACTACACCCTGAATCTAGGAACCATATATATTTTTGTTTTTCTTGTACTACATTACAAGCTAACAACACACTTTCATGGTTCTAATTTTCTTTTGTAAAAATTACACTTGGTTTACTATCCATGTCATTTTGCTTCTTTCTACATTCATTTCCATAATGACCATACTTTTTGAAATAATGACATTAAACATGAGATTTATCATGCCTCTGTCCTTGTGCTTGATTCTCGATTGAGCACCCTTGGCTTGTATTCTGATTGTTTCCCCTTCCACTTGTGCTTGTAGGGCTGCTTCTTCCACCTTTGTGTGGGCTTCTTCCTCTTCCTCGATAGTTTGACCTTCCTCGGCCTCTACCTCAACCAAAAGATATTTGTGTCTTAAATGCATGCTCCAATGAGGAGTTTGTTGCTCTGATCTGTCTTTTCTCATGAAACATCAGTGATGCATGAAGCTCATCCACTGAAAAATGTGAGAGATCCTTTGTCTCTTCTATGGCCACAACTATGGCATCAAACCTCGATGGTAGACTTCTTAAGACTTTCTTAACTATTCTCATTTTTTCAAGTGTCTCACCATGAGACTTGATTTCGGTAACCAATCTAATCACATGTGTAAATAATGTGTCTATATTATCAAACTCTTTCATACAAGGAGTTTCAAAATCTCTTCTCAGCATTTGAATTTTTTTTGTCTTCACCTTTTCCATGCCTTGGTAGGTTGTCTAGAGGGTATCCCATGCCTCCTTGGACTTCATTCCTACTGCAACCCTTGGGAAAATACTCTCATGTATTTCTTGGAAAATATAGAAGAGGGCTTTGGAGTCCTTCTTATTTTCTCTCAACAAATATCTTTATGGTTGTGTCAAAGAATTATATGTTGTTGCATCTGCTGGTTCTTGGAAACCATTTTCCACCAGCTCCCAAATATCTTGTGAAGCAAATAGGGCCTTCATTGTAATGGCCCAAATTATTACCATTGAACTGTAGTAGTTGTGGATTAGGCAGGATTTTTCTTATTGTTGCCATTTTGACTGTGTAAAAAAAACCTTCTCACTATTGAAGAATCAGCTTCTCAAAACAACCTTTCAGCTTCTTCAATAAAGAGCTCATTCTTTCACTGAGAGCCTAGACTTGCTCTGATACCATGTTGGAAAGTGGAAATAAACAAACAGAGGGATGCATTTCCCCCTTTCAACATAGAGAATGAAAATACGCGGAAATAAAAATTACACATAGACAAATAGAGCGAAAACACAGGAGAGGAAGAAACTTCTTCTATTAAACTCTTCTTAGAAAACATATGAAATTACATACTTTGAATACAAAATGGTTGGAGCCTTAAAATTAATGTTAAATAAATTTTGTATCGGAAAATTAACAACCAATCGTCCTTCAACTCTGTTCTATTATTTTCTACACAAAATAGTGTATAGAACACAAAAAGGTGGACTTGAAATTTTATAGGTTTCGGCTTCGAAACCACATTGCATCCACGCCTCCATCGCAAATCGCATTTCGGCGATTATAATTTTAACTAGGTGCGATACGAGAAAACTTAACTTCTTGCGATTGCGATATGCGATGGCACGATCACAACGCAACTTAAAAACTTTAACTTGTGGGCGCTATCCGTTGAGCTTTGCGATATGTAATTTCTATCTCATCGCAACTTAAACATAATAACTTGTGGGTGCTTATGTACGCTATCCTCCTAAGCTTGCGACGTGCAATTTGTAGGCGCATCACATTGCAAATAAAATAACTTACGGGGTGCAAAAGGTAAGTCATAAGATATGCGAAGTGCGAAGTGCAAGCGGTAAAAAGGTAAACGGAAAAACATGCGAAGTGCAGAATTTATGTTTTTCGATGTGCGTTGACGATGTCACATCGCAACATCGCAAGTTTTGGTGTAGGGCTTTAAAAGGTAAATGTTAAGATGTGCGAAGTGTGGTATGCGGGCACTTAAATGAGAGGGAGTGCAAAAAGAAAAAAAGTAAGGAATAAGAGAAAAACAAAGGTTTGTGGGCGGATTGGTAATGAAGTGAGGTATGATGGGTCCCTCTTAATCACATCAGTAGAAACTTAAGTTTCAACTTCAAGCATTAAGGGGTAAACCTTAAAACTTTCGGGCTACGAAGTGCGGGCAAAAGAGGTAGGTGAATGTGGCGGGTAAGGAAATAAATGTAGAGTAAGGCTCGGGTAATATGTTTTCTGATTTTGGGTGAAAACACCTCTGGATTTGAAACCTGAGCTTTGTCCTTCCCTGCAACAAAATTCAATTCAAGTGTGGGTTGTTTCCAGTCTTATTCATGGCAGTGGTTGGGAGTATTTCCAATAATTATGAATTGTGTATGAGTTTTTTGAATTTTTTAGAACACAATGGATCATAGTTATCAAATTTAGTTGAAATGATGTTATCTGTAACTATTTCCAGTTTGATTTAATTTGTTGTTTTCAGATGTCTACTATTATAAAATAAATTATACTTTCAGTATTGCTGATGCTATCTTCAATTGCAATTTGTGTTCTGATTCAATCACTTTCTTCATATTGAAAATTCACGTTAGTTAATTAAATTTTATTTTTTAATTTAGTTATATAATTTTTAATATAATGTTGGGCATCAAAATAGTCCCTATTCTCACTCCATTATTCACCAATACCTTCACATTACTTCCATATTACCTTCATGTCACCTTCATTCCACCTCCACATCATTACATTTACCTCATCATTGGGTTATAACTATGCTTTTCCAAATTTTATTAATTCTTAACATTTTTAAGTGGATTTGTGGTTAAACTTTAAAAAATAATATGCTTATACTTATACCTAACAATTAGAATGAGTTTCTTGACATGTGTAGGTACAAAGGAAGCTTCCAAGGCATCTTTATGTGGCACTCTATGATCAAATTCGAATTTGAGGAGATCATGGACCTCATGGAGGAGATCATGGAGGATAGGGTTATGTGTCACCATTGGTTGAGAAATATGTGGGTCAAAGGAGGAAATAGTGGATTTACATTTATGAGTTTGTTATCATAGCTTTTGTATAAATAGGAGTGTTATCTCCTTCATTTGTAGTCTTAATCTTGATTTGTAATCTTAGTATCTTATAGGTTGGTAGTGAGAAGTTATATTGGAGAATAAATGTAATGGTTGCAATTGAAATTTGCAATTGATGATAAATAAGATGGAGCTTCTTTGATCCTCTACATTTGAATTTTCTTTTGGTGTGCTTGTGAATCCTTGGTGGGATCCCCATTGCCTAGCAAGTACACTCTTATTTTAGCAGGCTTTTATTTTAAGTACACTTTTATTTTAGTAGGCTTTTATTTTATGTTTATTTGTGAATTTCATTAGATTAAATTATTAGGTTCATATTTTGGGAATATTAATGAATGACCTTTCATAAGAAAGTATTAATGTTTCCTTCAATGAATCTAATTTTTTATTTAATGTTTGATTTCATTAGTTTAATTTTCTGATTTATATGCTTGAGAGATAAATGAATAGTCTCTTGTAAGAGAGCTTTAACATTTCATGCAATCAATCATAATTAGGTTTAAGTGCTTTCATTTCATTAGTTTAAATAGTTCGTTGATTAAGATGATTAGGAATATTAATGAACAATCTCCTGTAAGGGAGCCTTAATATTTCTTACATTTATCACAATGTCTTTAGATTTCATTTTGATTAAACAACTAAATAGGTGTTGGAGATCTTAATGAACAACCTCCTGTAAGGGAGATTTGGCATTTCTTCACCTAGCTTAGTTTAGTTTGTCTCTAATTCCATATATATTGGATGATCCGAAGTTTACTTACCCGAATTGATAGTAAATGAAACTCTAATTTGCATCCGCATTTTAGAACAAACATATAATGTTTATTTTTCATTTTTAAAAGTATATTTTTAAATATGTAATGAAATTCAAAACCCCAAACAGCCCCAAATGACTCCATTTATACAAAGCTAAGAGATCAAATTTATCATCCTGACAAGTTTCACTAATGGTAGACAGAACTCATTAAAAAAAAAAAAAGAGAAAAAATAACAAAACTAAACATTATTGATGAGAGTCTAATACAATGGATTTTTGGATGGACATCTGACCACAATCACACGCATTTAAATATGGAGCCACATCCTTAAAATGGGTCGTTCCGACTAAATTATTCTGATTACTTTTATGTTCAAATGGGATTGGGGCAGGGACTTACGACCAGTGTGGAATGGAAATGTGTTGGTGAGGTCAAAAAATGAGCCACATAATATTTCCTGAAACCAAACAATGGCCAGGAATGAGATGATATTAGAAAGCACTCTAAATTTTTATTGAAGTTGAATAACAAAAAGAGGAATATTTAAATATCATGATTTATTGGCTTTATAAGTATGCAAAGAGTGATTTTTTTTCTTTAATTAGAATTTTTATCTTATAAATAATTGGGAGATTAGTTCCTATTTTGATTTAAATTTTTAGTTTAGAATTATAGATAAAATACTAATATGAATTTCAAAAATTATTATTTTGTATTGTTATGTTACATTTCTAATTTATATTTATTTTTTCATATTTATCTAATATATTTATAGGATTTTTAAATAAATAAAAATTTGTATAAGAAAATAGCAATTGATACGTTAAAATTAAGTTTTTTTTGTGTATTTTTTTCTTAAGTTTATAATATGTAACTATATTAGAGTTTTTTAACAAAAACATTCTCCAATGTCATCACAACCGCATGGTGGAATATTAAACACTAAATAGATTACATTATATTTTAAAGTAATCTAACTGATATATGATATGATATTTTAATTTACAAAAATTGAGTGTGTCAAGGATCCATTTATGCATACTGAGTGGTTCTAATAGTTAAGTATGCATGCCTTCTTGTAAAAGGTTAAAATTTCAAATTCAAAAAGGTAGAAAATAGACATCTAGGAATCAAATCACTAAGCAAAGACATTGAATTCATATTTAAGTATAACTTCCTTCATAAATCTGGATCATACATTGTAATAAAAAATAATCTTTATCATAACAATATAGCAACAAGATGTGAGATTCAACTAATATAATTATCCCAACTTGCATAATGACTAACTGAAATTTAATTAGAGTGTAATGGGAAAAAACCCAACTTGCAGAAAGGTTCGTGGAAATTCAATTACAATATAATAGAAAAAAATCTCAATCCCAACTTCCAGAAACACACAGTAATTGGAATTCCATTCTATTGCAAAGGCCTTAGCTTGGATTGCATTTAGAGTATTTGTTACTAAAGTGTTTACAACAAACCACGGTAAAAATCAATGGAAGCTTCAATGCAATGCCAATTTACAAACGAATTAAATTTGTATAGAAAAATGGGGTGAATTTTCAGTAAATTTTAATGTCAATATTCTGCAATAGGAATGGAAAAAAATTGAGAAGATTCTTCTTTATAACTATAAAAATTCATAGATAAACAGTAACAGAAACAGATGCTAAATGCTCTCAATAGTCGGTCATATATTACAGGGCTTCAAATAACAAATTAGCACCATAATTATGGTATAATCTATTAGTTGGCTATGATCAACAAACTATTAGCAATATGACTAATAACAGAGATCCATAATACCCATCAATATCTCATCAACAACTGTTATCCTAGTGTATCTCAGATTTAAAACATCCTAGCTTTGGAGATACAAGATATTAACATCTCAGATTTAGGGATGTAAAGTAAAAAGTTTAAATATCTATTTAAAGTATCATATCTGTGCATTATAGATGCACAACAAAAATTCAAATTATCCACAACTCAATAGCTCAGCAATAGAGAAAAGTGTACAGACTCTCCCCAACTCGGAATATGTGACCCGAAGTACCAAACATTCACAACTCAATACTAGAGAGCCATAGTACAGATTTAAAATATCCCCATCCTAGCTATGGAGATGCAAGATATTTAAAATATCTCATATTTAGGGATGCAGAGTACAAACTAAAAACATCTATTTAAAATATCCATCCCTGCGCACTAGAGATGCATAGCACAGATTTAAAGTATCCACGACTCAGAATTAGAGAGAAGACTACAAACTTTCCTCAACTGGGAATTGGTGTCATAGGGTACATATTTATAATATTCAAAAATCCGCATTAGAGGCAACCAGAGTACATATTTAAAATATCCCCAGCTCATCATAAGAGGGGCATAGTACAAATTTATATATGCCCCTTAAAACATCCCCACATCAGCATTAGTGAGGCATAGTACAAATTTAAATATCGTCAGCTCAGTATTAGAGATGCAGAGTGCATATTTAAAATATCCCCAGATCAACATTAGAAATGTGAAGTGCATATTTAAAATATACCCAGCTCAGCATATTAGATATAAAAAAAAAAGTACAAGCAAATATTACATATTTAAACCAATGAACAGTAATAAATGGCATTCTAACAGGCTAAAAATGAAAATAGAAAAAGATCTATAGAAACAAACCCTTGAAATAAATAACAGATCCGTTCACTACTTCATCGACAAGGAATTAAAAGAACATTGGATACCTTGAAACAAAAAAACATAGTATTGTTTATAATAGATTGAAACTTAGATACGAAAAACCCGCAAAATCAAGAAATTAAAATGGATAACCAATAGAATATAACCAGAAATCTTAAAGTTGAAACAAATTTAAAAAGAAAGGTTTCCAAAATCAGAATCTTAGTTCACCCTTCCTCTCAAATAGAAGTCTGACACCAACCCATAAAAGCCCTGGACAGATGTTATTTGAACCCGAAGTTGTGCAGCTTACATTTTGCAGATCTTGATTTCAACATCATTATGCTAAACATCGGAGCACGGAAATTTAATGCAAATCCCCAGAAAACCAAATATCAACACCCTTATGCTAGATCACAGTAAAACATTTAAATAAAAACCCCATAATACAAATGTTTGCACTAGATGTTAGTTCTAGCAGCAAGATTTTACAACCATTCAATAAGCTTAAGTTTTTCCCAATCCCATAGATTTATATGTTCTAACTGCATAATAAAAGGGAAAAACTTGAATAAACTTGATTAATTCATGCACCAAAGCTAATGATTTTGTAGGCTAGTATAAACAAGCAAAATGAAAAAAAAAAATTGAGCTTTAGTACCAAAGACTGGGTTGCCTATTGTAAATTTATGAATGAAAAAACAAAAAATTAATTATAAATTTATGAATGGAATTCCTGAAATATTACTGAATCATACTTAATTGGCTTATGAATCAATAATATTTCCTACTTACTATTTAGTAAAATTTACTATCTAGCAGCAATTTTTTCTTCCGTAAACGAAAATTTCCTACTACTGTTTTTCTTTCCTACTAAATTTACTATTTCCTACTAAATAATAATTACTATTTAGCGAATTCATTTCTAAATTTCAGTAATATTTATTCAGTAAAATCTTAGAATTTAAATTTAATAAAAGCCTAAACAATGTGTGTACATGTGTCATTTGGAGAGAAGAAAGGTAGACGTAAAACCAAGTGTATTGCAACAAATTTTGCTTCAAGAAAGAAAATTTCCTACTACTGTTTTTCTTTCCTACTAAATTTACTATTTCCTACTAAATAATAATTACTATTTAGCGAATTCATTTCTAAATTTCAGTAATATTTATTCAGTAAAATCTTAGAATTTAAATTTAATAAAAGCCTAAACAATGTGTGTACATGTGTCATTTTAGTTACCTATACAAATATATCTTATCTAAAAGTTGAATAACACATTCTTAAATATATAATATAATCTTCCATTAAAAAATTTACATTAAATTAAAGGTAAGGTTAGACATGACGTTGATATTTAACCTATTTTTTTTTTCAAATCAAAATATTTTTTTTAAAATAAAAATAACACACTAGATATCCACTTGTTCTCCATTATATAAATTTTAAACATATTTTTAAGAATACTCAGATATTATATAATTTTCAAATTTGATAAATAGTTTTTATATTTGATTTTTCTTAAGACTAGTCATTAGATATTTTTTTTATATCTTTGACCTCTCTTTTTTTAAACTATTTAAATAATATTATTATTATTTTTTTACTAGGTTGAGTCTAGGTCGGGACTAGCCTGCTTATTGGTTGGAAGGAAACCTATCCATCCAAGATGGGATGTTTATCAAAGAGACTGGGATGCTATTACTAAGACTATTATCAGGACTATGGGGTGCTTATCACCAAGACTATGCTAGGCTCAATAGAGCCTGGATGCCTCTTGGGAAGTTTAATTCTCCCAAAGTGATTTCTATTCCTCAACCCCTCTACATGAAGTTCGAATATGTGACTTGGTGAAGACTAAACAACATGGAAACCAACTAGTCTACACCTCATAGGTATTTAATCACTAATATTAAAAAAACATTACAAAAAAATATCTCAAATTTAATATATATTTATGATCTCTTCACTTGAAATGGGTAAGTGAAATTTAGATACAAATAAAAATAGAGATGTTATTAATTAATTAATTAATAAGTAATATTAATAATAAATAAATAAAATTTAAGTAAACATAAATTATAAGAATAAGAAAAAATGATAATTTATTAAAAATTCAATTAAAATTAAATTGAGAAATCTTTAATATAATAATAAAAATGCATATTTGTAAGTTTAGATAATATATAACAATTTTTTTAATGATTTTTCGATAATGTAATTTTATTTAATGGATGAGAAGAATGATATAGAACATTATTTTTCATGGAGGATTATTGAATAACAAGGTTTAGTCATTGACAAAGGTGAAAAATATGGTGCAGGTGATCCAAAAGTGTTGGTCGAGAGTTGTTCTCCACATGTTGGTTGTTGTGAGTAATATTAGAGACCGGTGCGTGATATATCAATGTTTACAAGTTGTAAATAAGTTGGGTTCTTCAAATACTAGTTATGATTCCTCTCACTCACAGCTAATGTGGATTATGTTGTTGGTAATGAAATATATTTTTAGTTTTACTAACCCTTGGTTATGAGTTTATGTATGTAACTTATCCATATTTAATCTCAAAATTTAAATCATTACATATGGCATTGGAGTTAAGTTTCTCATTATTAGATACTTCGGAGAAATGACAAAAAAAAATATAGTATTCATTGAAATATAACTTATAAACCTTATCTACTCAAATAAAGCTTTTAAAGTTAATTTCAATAATATATTTACTATCTATTCTATAATATTAAGACAATCTCAAAATTAATTATTTGGATAATCTATTGCAAATTAAATTAAAAATCACGACTTTCATATACCTTAATATACCTCATAGGTCAAAGTGAACATTATATAACTCTAAACATTTTTCTCTAAATTTATAGAAAATGGGGAATTTATTTGTATTAAAAAATTAAAAAATATGAATTTTAAACATTCATACACTAATATTGAGATTGTCAAAAGAAATGGCCACATCATTTTATCTTGATTCGTTGATTCATTCATGATTGATCATTTATATATCTTTTATCATTTTATTCTTTTTAAAACTTACAATAAACAATGTGGGGCATAGGGTGTGGCATATATTATAAGGAATTAAGGGTTTCTCATAAATATATACACAAACAATCACACCACTTATTAGGCAGTAAGGTGTCCTCCTTTGAAAACAACTCCCCTAGCTGCCTTTATTTCCTAATCTATGCCATTTGATCTTTTCTTAGATGATTGGATCATGATCAGCTATCAATTCGAATTGGGCTAATAGAATTAAGCCAATTCGAATTGGGCTAATAGAATTGGGCCAATTCGTTGGCAATTGCGACTCCCGTGATTCCAAATTTCCTATCCATCCAATTCCCAACTACACAAATCACTCTTATAAATGAATGACATTACTCGCCTACATCCTACAACACTGGCCTCTATTTGTGCAGTATTTTCAAGAATCTCGTTGAAATCTTCGATTTTAGGTCACCTCTGCAGATCAGTATACTCTTTCCTTACAACTAAGAGTGAAAAACACAATTCACCAAAGCGAAACAAAGCTCTAGAGGATTTCAAATCTGTCTGGCACTGTAAATTTCAGGGCGCCTCTACAAATCAGTATACCCATTTTTCCTTCAATCAAAGAACCACCATTCAGACTAGCAAGCTTGCATGTTGGAAGAACAAATAACCACCATTTGAATTAGCAAGGTTGTGTGTTATATTAGGGTGGTTGCATGCTCTATTCATGATTTAACTCCATTCATCAAAGGTTTTGCAATTAAACGATTTCAGGAGGTTACATGTTCGATTCATGATTTGTTTTACAAGTAAATGAACGATTTAGGAGCATGATTTCGATGGAAAATCGAGAACCTTTCATAGAAATAAATACTTCCAATGAAAATGCACCCATAAAAGTTACACAACCATATTTGTTATATTTTTTATATTTCTATTATTTCCCCAAAATAATTGAAGTGATGGTTGAATACATTAAATCCATTACGGGGAAAGGATTTCCCAATGGTTTTACATTCAGAGAATTGTTATTGTTGTCGAAACTTATACCTCAAACAACCATGCTAATTGAGTGGCAACGAACTTACTGCAACAACATAAACACAAATTTCCATTTCATGTTGATACGAGTGTAGGTTGTGGGAGTTGCTTCTGCATTTCTTTATTTCTGTGTGATCTCCCATAGTCAATCAGATTAATGAAGGTAGCTTCTCCTATTTCCCAGAACAAATATCCATTGATTGATTCATTTTCTTCAGTGTTCTTTCCCTTTACTAGCATGCCCCTATGCTTCAGGTTTCTGATTCTAGTGTGGTGTGTTGAAATCATCCCTTGAAAGGTAGACATCACCTTCAGATGCCAACAACATTTGATGCGATGGTTGAGTGTCTTCTTGATGGAGGGTAAATTTGTCTACATACTTTCAATTTCTTATTTGGATGCATATTCATGTTTTTCCTTCCATTGTTGTTGAATGTGATCAAGTTTTCCCAACTCTGTTTGAGAAGCTTCACACCATTTGCAGGGGTGAATGTGCTTTCTGAGGATGAACGTTGCAATATACAGGTATGCTTGTCTCAAGATTTTAACTTGGAGAGGATAGAGAAAGTTTAATTATATTGCATATTATTGGTCTTGTAATAATGAAACAGGAACGATTTGGATGTCTACATTTATCCATGCGTCTCCTTGGATTCATAGGCATGCATTACTTTCTTCTATATCTATAGTTTTATTATTCATCCTTAGTATGTGATATCATCATTCTTATTCTCCAACAACATTTGTGATGATCCCCATCCCTTTCTTTTCCTTGAATATTTTTAAATATTCCATCGAAGAGGAAACTACATGGTCTTATCTGATATTTAATTAACATAGAATTGGATTATTGAAAGTATCATCCCTTTTGCAACGATGGATTTTTTTTGTGTGGCTCCAAGTCTTGGTCAAGATCTTTCTTTTCTCAGGGTTCTTAAGCTAAAATATCCTTTTATTTATGGCTAACCGATACTACTAGTAGAGGGTAGGTCGAAATGCATTCCAAGAATGCATAAGTATTGTTTTATCTTTGAACTAATACGAATAGTTGGGGTCCAATGTGCAAAGAAATGAGGAAAGGAAAGAGTATATCTTAAATGAATTTGAGGAAGATTGAGAAGAGATTTCCAATAGGTTTCGGATAAGGGGCATAGATGGAATAAATGTTGTGGTAGAAGTAAACCTTCCCTTTTTTATGGGGAAACCATTTATATCGATAAAAGAACCTGATGTAAATTGACAATTAAATTGTTATTCCCTAGAGACTAAATGATGTGATTTAATATCCTGTTTTGAAGGCATCTGGGATCCTCAGACAAGATCAATTATCTCGGATATCTATTTCCAAGATAAATGGCCATCTAGGATCTTCTAGAGTTCTGTAGGATTCAGTAATACGGTGGAATTGGAGCAATAATAGTAAAACTCACCAATATGATTCTTGTTTCGAATAATTTAATTCTGGGGAATTGGAACAAATAATAGTAAAACTTTCCAATCTGATTCGTATTTAGAATAATTCAATAAAGTTGATTATCTAGAATTGGAACAAATAATAATAAAACTAGCCAATTTAATTCGTATTTCGAATAATTCGACATATTTTGGATTATGATAAGTGTATAATCATGTGGATAACAGGAAATCCTATTCATTTTTTTATCCACTATGTTGCCCGGAATGCTAAGTGTAGTACCCCAAACACACAAAATATGTGGCAGCGGGAATGCTAAGAGAATTGACCTCAAAATATAAATAATTCTAGGATGAACCATAAATGGTAGAAAATTCGAGAAATTATACATAATTATTTAAATATATATAATTACAAAGAGGAGAAATAAAAAAAAACCCCAAAAATTTTCAGGAACGGGGGATTATAGTTCAAGCAGAGACAAAAAAAAAAACTTGAGATTTTGAGAGGAACTATTTTTTTTTTTTTTCAATAATTATTTAATGATGATATCGATCAAAATTAATAATAATATCACTAAACCAGAAATAAAAGAATGTATATATATAAAAGGTTTTTTGGTAATTCATATTAACAAGAGTCACAGTGCTCATTCAAATTTAATAATAATTATTTAATTTTCAAACCCTGAAAAAGAAATGATATATATATATATATATATATATATATATATATATATATATATATATATATATATATATATAATGTCAATTCTTTTACAAATTCAAATCTAAATCGAAATTCAGACTTAATAACTATACTTGGAACCCGAGATAAACCAGAATTAGAGTGGGGTACAAAAGAACCTAGACATGAGACTATTTGAGCAATTACTATTCTTGGAATACGACACAAACCAGAATTAGGGTGGGGTAAAAGAGTCGAGACATGAGACTAGTTGACCAATTGCAAGCGAAATGCGAGGGGATATCCTTGACATAGAGCGAGAATTCTTCAATTAAAAATGGGAGGCTAATTATAAAATATAAAATATCTATTTATGTATATTTTAGAAGTAATGGAAAGTTTGATCATTATTATTATTTAATAATTTAATGTGTAAATTATTTTTTATTTAATAATTTAATGTGCATATTATTATTATTTTTAAAGTAGTTTTTAAGTGTGATTTTTTAGAGGTAGTCAATATTTGATTGGAATATGGTTAAAAATTTGTGGTCAAATCTTGATTTGTGTTGTTTAAAATGGGATACTTTGATTGTGAAGAGCTAACCCTTAACATTTGTGATTTCAATGAATCTTTCCTGATTCTAGACAAATTAGATGAGGAAATACGCTCGAAATTTTTCCAAAAAATCACACTTAAAGAATACTCTATTTTTTTAAGTGTCCGTTAGGGTTTTTTAAAATATTAAATTAGTAATTTCCCCAAAAGTACAAAGACTCAATGCTAAACCTATAAAACCAACTTATAAAACAATCAATACATTTTACATGGGACTCCTATTTCAATTTCTTGGAACTTTGTTGCAACTCACAAAGAATGAAACTTAAAACACACACTATCATCAATTAAATCAATTAGTTTTGCATTTTAAGTTTACCTAAGAAATGCAGCAACATGTTTTAGACCTTGGCATGGTATTGTTCCAATATAACATAGATTCATATTAATTTTCTAACTAACACATTTATAAAAAAACCCTAATTATATTGAAATTAGTAAACTAAAGAACTAATTAAGAATTAGAGCCCATATCCCTAGCTCCAAGAATCCCGAGAGACGCAAAATAAGTTTGAAGATAGAATTTACAAAGAAGTTTGAAGATAGGTATTTATGAAAGAATCCATTTTTAACAAGCTACAAACAACGTCATAGTTGTGAAAATATTAAAACAGAAAAGGGAAACCAAATTCCTCAATACTTTATTTAAAGAAGTTCAACATGTAATATAAAGAATGATCTAATCCAGGCCCTTTTTTTTAGATTTTAGTTAATAATATTACAATTTCATAAATTAATTTTCCTTATCTACATAGAAGTATTTACATAAACTTTAAAGTATTGGCCATAGTGTACTCAAATTCATTTAAAACTTGAACATAAACCTTATATAACATTACTAACATTTTTCATATTAACATTGGCAATTGTTATCTGGTCAATAGGTATTTATATAAGTATTCTATGATATTTTACTAACATTGGCACATTTACCCTTCTTATTTCGTCAAATATCTAATGGATCAAATTACTTCAGGTGTAACCTTATGTAACAGATCAAATTACTTTAGGTATAAGCTTATTTTAGAGTGAAAAACTAAATGTGTAATTTTTCATTGTTTATATTGTATTTTTGAATGCTATAGAGATTTCATATATGAAATTTCAAGGACTACCATAACTTTATTTGAGACACTCATTTAAAGATAGAGTTTCCCATAGAAGTTGTAGATTTTACACCAAACGTTATGAATAATTGGGAGCTCATGTCTAGCTCATTTTCATTTAATATGTGATGATGTCTTAAATATGTGAGGTTGTGATGCAAATTTAGAATTGGAAAGATAACCATCATATTCTTCATGAAGTCATATTATTTTATTTAGCCTAATTGCCTGTATTTTTTCAAAATCTATCAAATATTTGCTATTGGAACTTGAAAGACTATCTTTGAAGATTAAGAAGCAATCTATGTTGGAAAGGTTATGGAATATATAAATTTGACATCATGTAAGTGATTTCTTATACCTTGAACGACATTTTGTTTACCAATTTTTATCTTCAATGATGTTTTATATGTCACAATTCTTATCGAATTTATGCTTTACGGTGTTTCCTTTGCAAAATTTTGTGCAATTGATGGTTTATATTTTATTAGGAAATTCAATGATATCTATATTAGAAAACATATACAAATATATTCACCGATCCATTTCACTTGTAGCACAAAAGGAGTCATGTGTGTATACATATCCCTCGTATATTTTATTTTGGACAAGACACTGTGTGGGTTTACATATCTTATCTTGTCATGTAACCCGCCATCATCGCATGAGAGAATGGAGGGGATATTTTAGGTGGAAGATCCAAAATTACAAAGTAATTTTTTTTATCTCATCAAATTTCAGAAAAACATAGATAACTCTACAATATATGTAATTAGCTTTGATGACATCCATTTACTCTCTTACAAATTGCAAGCTCATGGCAATAAAATCCAAAACACAATAGATGTTTTAGTTGGGTATGTTAAATATTTGTGAAACTATTCTTTATAAGAGCTCACAATTGCTCCCATTCATCCCCAACCTCCCCAAACCTCCACCTCTAAAAAAATATGAACAAAACTTTCAAATACGCCTTTTTAGCTAGTATTCTAGTTTTAAATGTCTTTTAATCACCACATGACCATTGTATATTAAAAATTGGTTCTTAATTTCTTATTATTGTTTATTTAAGAAAGAATGATAAGGCACTCTCACACTATTAATGGCCACAAAAATGACAATGGGGATAGCAGGAATGAGCACTCATAGAAACATGTGCATTTTCCTAAGAATGTGTATGTTTTCTTAAGAACAAATAGACTTTCCTATGCATCTAGACTTGGCAAGCCCTAAATTTCGAACTAGGATTATAATTATTTAGGGCTTCTCCTACAACATTGTTAAAGCTTCAAAAAATTATGCAGAATTACTTGCACTAAAATTACTCTTACAATTGGTTTATTTTCTTCATATCTCATATCTCAATATATTTATAGATTCTTTGGTTGTTATAATTTATATGTAGGGAACATCTATATTGATAAACTATACTCTACTTCCATTACATCAAAATGGTATCCAAATGACCATCTATTTCTCTCACATCACTTTCACTCATATCTATAGGAAAAAATACCAAAAGGATGATCAAATCTAGAAGGGAGGTTGGAACTGGATCAAGATAGTGGAAAAATAAAGAAAACAATGAAGGAACTATCAACCATCACTAGCTATTCCCATGCACATAATTAATCTCATAGTATATTCTTTTGATAGTATATATACTCTATTTTTTGTACGCTTCTCAGAAAAAACAATAGACTCTAGACTTATTTTTTAGAAGCTCACAGGAACTTTGTTCATTTTTCACATGAATAACATGGAAATATTAACAAACATAAAAATTCATGTGTTTTATATTTCAGCTAAGATTCTGGGAACATATTATTCGTTGATAACATGATATTTTGTAGGGAAATGCATGTTGGTTAAATTATTTTTATCTTCAAACTCCCTACTTTGAGGAAGTATACAAATATACTATGACATATATAGAGTGTTAGCAGTTTGTTTATGCACACACCAATCATGTAACTATGATAAAATACTCATATGGATTTCTTTTGTGGGCCATTGTGCCATAGGAATGCTACAACATTTATGCTCAATGTGTTTTATTTTTCTTATAAATAGAATAAGTGCATTTTTTCCTTGGAGTGTGTCTGTGTGTGTATGTGTGTGTTTTTTGTAGTTTCTATTTACTGATATCACTCTCCCCACCCGATAACACACATCAATACTAGATGTTTCCACTAAGGTATTAGTGAAACATCCTTATTCATTTTTCATACTACACATTCAAGTATTGTAAATTAAAATGATCCATCGGAAAATTTCTCATATGTTTTTAGTCCATATTCTAGATCCTTTTAGTTTGGCTCTATTTTGGGTTTTCTTTAATGTTTTTATACATTATTGTGACATAAGTCAAGGATTCATACCACTTGGGATAAACATATAATCCTCTTCTCAGATATTACATATAAACTTAAATTGTGTTAAGATGTTAGATTGTTATCTTATTCTAATTAACTAATTAAAATATTATAAAAGTGTATAGAGGTTGGGTAATTTTTTTATTATTACAAAATCTTACCAACATATTGTTTACCACCATCCACTATTCGACCACCATTTTTTCTAAGATATAATAACATTTCCCTCCTAATGGGATCCAAATTACCTCCACAAAGGAAATTATATCATTGCTACAAACCATGGGGTTTAATGGCCACCAACGTCCACTACTATTTCCATCCCACTTACCCAAATATGTTGCATCCATAAGAAAATTGGGATTCCTCCCACCCATTGTCACTACCACTATTACATCCTCGATGGTTCCTCCATGTATCCCCCTTGCAACCCACAAATATCATCACATGATGGAATTTCAATGGATGCGACCATAAATGTTTCATTTAAGTAGGTTATGTAGACATATATTCCACCCACTCATGAAAATCCATCATTTCCTAATACACTCATGATGAAAACATCAATTTCTCATAATAAATAAAACTTAATGAAAATTAGATTATTTCATTTATCTGATCTTTCCCATCCAAGTTTGTTATTTCCATCAACACATTGAAATTACAAATTGATATTGGATAATTAATCAAATAGGTTCTTTACCACTACTCCTCCAATTACAAAACCATAAAAGTAATAGAGTAAAGGAAGAGTTTATTTTTTTTGGCCATAAAATGTTGATATCAACACATTAATGACATACACAATAATACAACAAAAATACATCATCCATGTCATTAGAAAATTCCTCTACTCCCCAATGATCTAGCTATCTCTAATATCACATATAGAGCTTGGTATAGTATTTCATCCTCTCCCAATATGAATATTACCTTATTTTTCATTTATTTTATTATTTTTTGAACCATTTTCCCCTCTTGATGCTAAAAACTTACTCCAATATTCCTCACCAAAATCTTGTGATAGACTAGATCCCTTAAAATTGATTCTCCTCCAACGAAACCAAAAATATACACCTAGGCTTCATTCACATGGTAACTCCCACATGAATAAAATGCACTAATTAGATGTAATATACCAACCATTTCCAGATATATGGAACAAATAACTATATATTGTGTGGAAACCTCATGAAGCCTCTCCATATTGATTGCAAGGATGTGCGAAGTTCCACCTATCCTTGAGCCACTTAGATGCACCATCTTATTCCCATTAGAAGAATTTTAATCCAAAGTATAAACAACATGGTTTTCATAGATACCCCAAAGAAAAGAATTGGAAACCCCTATCCACCTGTTCATGACATAATATTTTTTTCCATTACCAAAATCATCTCCATGATAATATTATAAGTGGTATTACTAGGCTTCAATATGCTTGGAATAATATTCATAAATATTTCACTATTTGGAATCATGTATTCCATATATTCCACCTCATCTACCTCCCATCCGATCAGTTTATCTTTATATTGATGGTGGATTCGATTTGGATTGTGTAAGAAGGTGCATTAGCATCATTTATGGTTGTTGAAGAATCTTGTGCTCAAGATTTGGGGACTTCATGAAGATTGTAAGTAATAATATTTTCAAAGGATTAAATTTATCAAGAAGTATAATTAAGAAAAATAATCACTAGAATAATATAAAATTATTTCTTCCCAACCCTACACGTTGATAATTTCACATCAATTATTTGTCTACAACTAGAAAAGAGTCATAGTTTTTTTTTTCAACCAATTATATCTACTAATTTATGATAATCATATGATGAAATTGCAATGTCTTGGTATGAAATTTAGAATTTCATTCCATGTCCAATTTCTGAATATTATCCATCCATCCATTATCGTTTCTCATGTAGTTTACAAATTTCCTTTGGTTCACCTAGCCACTTGCTCAACATTTTACACCTATTTCTAACCCAAACTTTCAACAAATTTCTGAAAATAAATTTATATATATGTCTTTTGACCAACAAAATTTTCACTTCCTGCAATATCTCTCATGTTTTACGTAACATGTCTTTTATCTTTCTTCATTTTCAATTGAAAATTTAAAATCCACTGAAATGCATCAACAAAATATTCATTAACAACTATTCCATTTAACATTATACTCCCCTTCAAAATTTCCTTTCTCATACAATTCCCACAATTATTATTTTTTGCAACTCCAATAATTAATAATTGTTGTAATTTCCTCTCTAATTGTTGAAAAAATAAATTAGTATGGGGATCTAATTCATGCTAGCTACACACTTGAGCAGTTAATCCTCCATGTACTCAACAATATTTTTTGGAGACTAATCAAAGTTGTACCCATTAATAATATATGAATTTGATATAAATCCTATTATCTTATACTATAATTAATTTGTTATAAATTCTCAGGGTTTTCGTGAAGGCATAGGATACTAGCCCATTGGATGCCTTTTTGGGTTTATAGACATTTAGAAGTGTTCAATAGAAGAATGCATATTGATTTCAAAATAATTACTTCTTTTTTTATTCACTTACAATATATCATGCCTTTAAAATCGTGTGCATCCATAATATATTTAGATAAATCGATGAGATTTTTTAGAACCATACCAAACTAAGAAAGTTATCAATGCTTCAAACATTCTTCCTCAACCTTAATTTATATCATGTCCTATGGTTATCTATTTGTTAAAGAAATTTTTCATACTCCTTATTGAGGAAAGCCATACATTCAAATATCCTTGAACAACTCACTTTTCTTGTGAATGGAATGGAAAGTGATGCCCCTAGTAGCAACACAGTTTGAGGAGTCCAACACAGTCAAGAGTTCTCCCATTTAAATATGGGTTATAGTTTTATGGCGAGTTACAGCTTGCTTGTAAGATCCATTCAAGGAAACATTAAATATTTATTTAAAGGGTATATAAACAAAATTGAATAACATAAATGTGTTTTTTAAGCTCTAACAGGTTTTTTCATCCACATCCCATGTGACCTCTTTACCCATAATGACTCAAGTAAGGTTCTCCAAAATGCACCGCCTTGTGTCAAATTTTCATTTGTATTTATTATGTGAATCCTTAGCTTTTAATATCCTCAAAAAAATCAATTTTTAACCTATATATTCCAATGAGAGGGGTGTGTCTACCTTTAATGCAATTCCAAGTGTCCAACTGAATTGATGGTTCACCCATCCATGTCATCTTTTGAATTTTATGGTCAGCTGAAACTCACTTCCTCTAGCCATTTAGGGATATATGTTGAAATTTCCTTAGTTAATAATAACCAAAAAAAGAAAAATAAATGATTTATATAACCTCCATCAAGTGTATTTGGAAAAGGCCCATGACGTAACCCCAGTTTGTGGAATTTGAAAGCCCTAGTAATGTGGAATTTTGGAAGCAATAATTTTGTGGACTTCAAAAAACATTGTTGGTGGTTAAATATTGTTATATTTGTATATTTCCTATCAAGATTTCAGAGAGTCTCACTTTTATCATCTTCTACAAATATGTGGTGTCTAAGTCCATGTGTGGCAAACTAGTTTTATGACTATGCTAAGTGTGGAAAACCTAGTTTATGGCTAAGGTCAAATATGGAGAACTCAAGTTTTGTGGGATTTGAAGACATTATTTATTTATTACAAGATGACGGACATTTACTCTTGTATCACTAATAACAATATAGGCTCACTATATGATAGATTCACTGACATTAGAGAAACTAATGTGCATATGAGAGGGAATATGAAAATAAAAGAAAAATTGCGTAGAATTTGAATGAGGTGCATGAGTAGAAGTTGGTAACAAATAGCGAATACAAAGTAGGAAAACTACAAAAATGCATGCATAAGATGGTTGTGTTTTTCAAAGAGCACAAAATAGAAAAATGGATGTGCAATAAAGACTATAAATTTGAAGCATTAACATATTAGAAGTTTAAGTGTCAAAATTCCATGTGGAGTGGTTTATCAATAGAAATCTAGCATGTAAAAGTGGATGAATGATTATGTATAAAGAGTTATAGGAATTGAGTAAACTATAGATACATGAGGAAAAATCAATTGTAAGTATTTTTAACACTTACTAGGGTTTGTAACTCTTATAAAAATCTAGGAATGTAAGTGATGGAGATAAAGAGAATTAATTACATACACTTATTAGAGCCATCTTAACCACATATTTCCAAAAATAATTGGGGTGGTGTTGAAAAACATTGTTTTTATTTTTAATGGGTCATCATGAGAGTATTATTCATTGGTTAACATATTAATGACAGAGGAAAATGGAGTTAGACTCACTAATTAATAAGAAATAAGGGCCATATATAAGTTAATTAAGGAGAAAATTAGAACAAAATAAAGGAACAACTCACATACCATGAATTGGAATAGAAAAAAAAAATTAGATACGTATATAAATACTTATGATCATTCAAGTAGATTATAAAGATTACTAATAATGCTAATGGTTTCTATTAACTTCTCATGTTTAAAATTAGGTAGGATCATCAGTGAGATGAGTTCTTACAAGGAATTGTTTATGGTTAGAGGTTTGTATTAACAATTTTTGATACTAGTATCCAAAATTATATTGTCCTACAATTTTCAAATATAAACCATTTTTTATATTGTGCTATTTGATTTTTCATTATATATTCTCCTTTGATAACCATTAATCCTACTAGAAAATCAATACCTTCATAGTTTTTCAATGAGATATTAAGGGTGATATTTTGCCTTATGCAACATGCCAATGAATACTGATTTCCCCATTGATTACATTATGGGGAAACCAATACATATATGCACCCTGCAAAAAATGGAATGCTAACATACAAGTACAGTAGATAAACAAAGCATATTATATTCATGCTATTTAATTATAAAAGTTAATTAAATATGAACAATACCTAGTTGTACAAGATATAAGATGTTGTTAAGCCCTATATAAGCCCCATCTTAACCCTATAACCCCTTATTAATCTTGTCGATTAAAATCTCTCATGGTCCCATTTTATCATAATTTCACCCTTTTCCTCCTATATATATACTGAGTAGTATTCTTGTGATCGACAAATATTGTCTTATATATTGTCTTCATTATAAAAGGAGGTTTATCACTATGAGAGAACTATAATTATTGGTTTTTTTATCATTTCTAAGGCACAAAGATCATAAAAATTTGTATCAGAGCTCAAATATTATGGTTTTTCTACTGTAAATAGGTCATTGTGGAATTTTCAATAGAAATATCTATAGTAGGTTTTAGATAGTGAAACTTTAATAATATCGAGTATAAATATTCTTGGGTAACATCCAGTTCAGATTTCAAATCTTGGTTCTTTATATTTTCAAAGATATTCTCTAAGGAATTCATCATTTCTAAATGATCCTCAAATAAATTTCAAATAGGTTAGTTTGGAATTTTCATTATAACATTTTTTTTGGATGTTTCAAAAAATGAAACTTGAACCATATTGAGGAGAAACATTGGTTAACATCTAGTTAACATTTGATATCCCAGTTTTCATAATCTTATAGATAGGTTCTAAGGAACTTGGTGATCCTAAATGTTCCTGAAATTGGTTTCAAAGATTTAGGTTTGGATTTTTTGCAATAAATTTAAGTTGAAAATACGAGTTGAAAAAGTAGTTTTATTATTTTATTATTTTTTAATATTTTAACCCTTTTACTTAAAAAATGATGAATCATCACCATGTTTGACATAATCATCTTGAATCCTATTGGTTCTTATAAATTTTATTTTTTTGTACATTTTTCATAGGAGGCCCATTTTAGACCTCAAAATTCCCCTAATGGCTAGTTTACTTATGTTTGGGAGAATAAAAAGTAAAGTTGAGAAAGAGAGCGACGCAACATGAAGTGGAAAGTGATACAAATTAGATACTAGAAAGAGGTATTTTGGAAAATATCCAAAGATATTTGTAAAAACTGATTAGAGTCTTCTTTTGAGTGAATATGAAAGTGAAAAAGAAGAAAGTCATCCCCAAGTAACTTCGTAGTATTCCCCCTCCAATCCTTAGAGTTCGTCAAAGCTAGAATCTAGTAATATCTAGGGTATCTATGGTTCCCCCTCTCCCCCTCCCCCTCCCCATCCCTCTCCCCCTCCCCTCCCCCTCCCCCCCCAGAAGAGGTATGGTTGATGATATAATTAAGCTACATATTTTTAAAGGAACTGGAATAGAGGATCCAAAGCCACTTTTGTTTTTATGCAAAGCTATATGGGCAGTGAAGGAGCACTAGTAAAACATGATGAAATTAATTACTAGGTGACTAAAAAAGTTAGCCACCGCAAAGGTTTCAAGTGAATTACTACTAAATTTGAGCAATTTTAAGTGACCAAACTAGAAATGACTAACTTAAATGACTAATTTAGTCTGGGGATAAAATATACAACTATATAATAAGTTACTAAACTAAAAATGACTAACTTAAATGACTAATTTTGTCTAGGGATAAAATATACGACTAGATAATAAGTGACTAAACTAAAAGAGACTAACTTAAATGACTAATTTAGTCTAGGATTAAAATATATGATTAGATAATAAGTGACAAAATTAATAATGATTAGTATAGATAACTATTATAGTTCAAGAATAAAAATATGACCAAATAACAAGTATTCCGAGTATATGAATTAGTTATTTATGTTAGTAATTTTTAATTATGTCACGCCATAAATGGAAATTTCAATTTTGATACTAAAGTGTTACATTTCAATAAAAGGGTCTTTGGATCCATCTGCAGTGTTAAAATTTAGAGACAAATGGTGTCTTTGAATCCATCTACAGTTTTAAAATTTCAAATACCCTTTTGTCTCTAAAGTTTAACACTGCAAATGGATTCATCTATAATTAACAATATAATTGCATGTATCATCTATCTACTTTGCACTGATTCCTTCACTATAATTTTAGTAAAGGTAATATTTAGATAGTAAAATTAATATTAATATTTATATTTATTTGGCCATAAATTTTAATTTTTAAACTTCATTTATTTATGTTAAAAGTGTGAGTCATTTTACATTTAAGGTTAAACATTCATATTTACATTTAATAAATAGATAAACATAACATTTCGTATGTTCAAAGTGTGATTTAATTTAAATATAGTATTAAATAGTCGTATTTAGATTTGATAGATACTAAATACATAAACCTAAAATATATATTTAGATACCTATTTAGTAAATAGGTATGGACCTTTATTTTTTGTAAGTCAATGTTCTGTTCGTATAGGAAGAAAGGATTACATTTGGTCGCTCAGAAAATGGGTGGTCTCACCATGACTGCATTTGTTGACCAATACTTGCACCAGATGACAAAAATAAAAAAAAGAAACTAGGTACATTGTCCATAAACGGTAGGGACAGAGGCACTAAAATACAAATAAAGCATAAAAAACATCGGAGAGCATACTAGTCGTCTAACGAGAAGGAGGCAGGGTTATCTAGGGATGTTCTTGGAGGAGGTGGAGAATGGAAGTCACACTAAACATGCCCTTCAAAGTGCACCAGCCAAGTCTCCAACTTTTCAAATTTATTGGTCAGTTGATTTTGGCCTTGCAAAAACAACACCAGTCTCTCCCGGACTTGGCACTGAAAATAGTGCAATCGGTCCAAATTTTCCAGCTGCTTTGCATGATCCTCACAACAGACTATCTCAATTGTGTCCACTCTTTCTATCAAGCTATTGATAAGTTCTCCACATTTCTCCCAAAAATAAAAATGGATATCCTGCCTTTCATTCGCTTCATTTCGACCAGACCCACAATTCCCTTTTCCACCCCAGGTTCCTCCACCCCGACGACATGACTTCTGAACCCGCATACCACCACCCCTGATGGTACCTCACTTACCTCCTCCATGACCTCCACACACTCCCACACAAGCTAGTCACATGTGTCCAACAGTCTTGCCACCCTTACTAGGTGCCACATAGACAATTGTCGAGTCGCCACATCTGCAGGGCTAAGGGTGGTTGGCCAAGGGGAAAGACCATGCCACGCAAGGGGTTTCATAATTCACATATTTTTAGAAGTTTTTCATTCGTAATCCATAGGAAAGAATCCCCACCAGCGAAACCAAACACCACCGCTAGAGGAACCAAATGCCACTGCCCACCACACCAAAGAACCACAATACCACTGCCCACTACTAGAATATGACTAGTACCACCACCAGAGAAACCAAATACCTCCTCCCACCACACCAACACATAATATTCAAATATATATGAAGAAAATGTAGCGGACCATTGAGTGCAGCTTCCCCCATATCAGCGACCAACCTCTGAATTCTCCTCGCAAATACCACCCACCAATCCACCAAACACCGTCGCGCCCATGTTGGAGGTCACGAAATCAGAAATTGAAACTAGTTTTTTGTCCCCACCCATATATTTTCCCATATTTTTGATTCTAGCATCCCCTTATAGCTTGATAATATAGGCATACCATAAGCCAAGTGGAAAGGGAATTGAAGAGTTCTCTTCCCTTTGGCTTCCCACCCTTACACATGCAAAAATTAACAAAGAAATTGTGTAACATGGTCCAGCTTGGCACCCTACTCCAAAAAATTCCTAGGACGAACACACACAAACCACTCCCACCAAATAACCTCATGCGACACTTTGGTTTTCTCCCTGGAGGCCATCGTGAGATCCAACACCATACCAAAGCATAGATAGGAATGTCGAGCTCTCTCATCTTTCCACACCTTAACCCTTTACCACCCACGAAATCCAGCATGAAGTAAATACTTGCACGAGTCACCAGCCTATTGATAGTACTCCTCCCATTACATGTGCTTTGGTGAATGGACTAGAATAAATGTCCCTCACCCTCACTCCATCTGTGTTCACACATGAGGCTCATGCTCCACGTGTTGTAAGGACCTCACCCCCATCGGGGAAGGTATGAAACTTTATTAATTTAAGTATCAACCCTAATTAATTTTTAATGGTGTATGAACCTTTGTTAATTTATAAGATATGAACCTTAATTAAATTTTTAATGGTGTATGAAATTTTATTAATTATTTGATATGAGCCTTGATTAATTTTTAATGGAATTATGAGCTTTTGTTAATTGTTTAGGTATGAACTTTATTTAATATTTTAATAATATATAAACCTTTATTAATGATTATAAATATGTATTTAAAATTATTTGTTTATGGTTTATTGTGTAATGATGGATAAATGTGTTTAGTTTTATCAATTTATATAAGATTTGTACAAATTAATATATTTATTTCATTTAATGCATAATAATACATAATTTACACGATTATATGAAATCAAGCTTTAAATCAAACAATATATTTTGATTTTATATTTGATTAATAATCAAAATAGTCTGATTATGGGAGCTTGGTGAAGTATTATGTTTATATTTTAATTATCGTTAATAGTGCATAGATTAATTTGAATGTTCATTTCATTAAAATTGAAAACTATAAAAATGGCTATGAAAGAGAAAGTTGGTATAAAACTGGGTATGAAAGCCACAAGAACAAAAAACAAATATTTCTTACCCGCAAAAACTTGTTATTATTACCCCACGAAATGCAAATTGGCTATTCTTATTGTGATGATGAGGTCCAGTCTAGGTTTACCTCATTCGGAATTTTCCATGAAAACTGGATGTTTTTTCCATAAATATGGCTCTTTGGTGCCAATTTTTTGTCGTTGGCGGGAGGGTTTTGGTATATTTTGAGAGATTTGAGAGAAATTGATGATGTGGTTAAATATTTTTAGGGCTTGTGAAATTTTATATACAATTACAAGTTTTTATAGTGGATATAAAATCATTGGAGAGAACTTGCAGGATCTTGAAGAGGCGGAAAATAGCTAATTAACAAGTGAAGTCCACAATTTTGGAGTTGGAATCACATGTTAGTTGGATTTATAGGTTTGTATTTTTCTATGTTCATGCATTTTTACTACTTATTATTTCCTGCGCTCGTTCTATGGTTTTTTGGTGTTTTTTCTACAATTTTTTATTTTATTTTTCTAAGGGATCGACTAACAATGAATGTATAGTAGAGTGGGAAAAGGCACCCTCTACTCAGTGAATTTTTACTACTCGGTCTATGGTGGTTTAAGTTGCTACTATCCTTTGCTTTCATTTTTTGTTGTAACCTTTTTTTTGTTAACATTTTTTGTCCACTGCTGATTTAGTACATTTTATTGGTCTTCTATGGAATTTGATTTAATACACTATATTGGTTTTCAATGGAATTCGACCACATGAATAGGACATGTTTGTGAAAATTCCTGCTACGATTTATGTACTTTCTTTCAGCAATTGAATATACAGTCATGAATGGCGTTGAATATAAATAAATGAATATGATAATTCCAAATTTCCATCTATTCCTTTATCATTCAATCAGTAATTAAATTCATGGTGGTTAGATTCAATGTTTATCATAATTATAAGTTTCTTCATCTCCATGAATAGACTTATAGTTAGTGTCGTCAGAAGAGGATAATGATTGATTTGGAACTTTCCTTGTATTTATTTCTAAACTCCAAAGACAAAATCCGTATCTGGGCCGCCACTCAATTTCCTTCTTTTGTAACAAATTAATCGATTGTCTGGAAAATCTAAGAGGTGTGTCAATGGGGAAGTAACATTGCGGTTACCCACTGTGTCCCCTAGAGCGATTGAATTGTAGTTATCGAATCCATTAAAGCTTGATCAATTTCAGAGGAAGTTTCAATCAGTTTTAAAAAGGTTGGTTCTAGATAATGCATTAATCGGTCTAACCATTTTCAAAAAAATAAAAAAATTACCTTATATATTTTTTTTTCAACCCTGCAAAAATTTAGGCCTTCAAACAAATGATTGATGGCACAAGGGGACTGAGGTTACAAAAAAATCTTATTCTTGTGGACTGATAGAGAATTAGAATTATTTGGGAATCTAGGCCTCCAATCTAGTGCAGGCTCTCATGCCCTATAATATTAGCCACAAACCACCCATACCAATGTTATGTGGTCCATCACAGATTTATCATGAGTAGTTTCAGTTGGATTTGATGTCAAACTTCACACAATACATCCATATGTGTAGAATTTTGATTTGGATATGTATATCTGAAACTATAGAGGGTGCGAGGACATAATGGATTGATAGTATCTAGACACCGATACAAGCATTTTAGGACCAAATTGACTAGGGCCCCCTCCATGTGCACGAAGATATCAGTCTAACAACAATCTCTTTGCTTCTGCCCTTCGGTGTTTCTCATATAATATGTGGGATGCATTAAGGGAACTAATAACATATTTTATACAAATGATAAAGAGGTTTAGTCGCCACCATTAAATCACGAATTCCATAAAATTAAGCCAGTTAAACTTTGGTGGAAGAATCTAACATACATTTCCAATTTAAAGTTGTTGAACTCAATTCAATTGTAGATTTGGGGAATATTCTGGAATATTAAGAACAACATGGAGATCAAACATTAATTACTTATCCAAATTGTAAATTCCTAGAACATCCTTAAATTCCAAAGACAACAACAAAGTAAAAAAATTGACCTTGTTGATGTCTATTCAGTTTAGGGATATTCCCAAACTATTCCATCTAGATAAGGAGAACCATATAATAATCATATTTAAAATTTAATATATAGGAGAGAAATGGGTTTAGGTTTCTCATGAGGCTTAGTTTATTGTGTTAATTTTTTCTTACAGTTCATGTTCCTTCAACATTTATCATGAAAATATTTATCAATAAAACCATAGCCAGGAATAAATATAATCCCAGTGGTAATCTCATGTGGCAGTTCAACTTCAACTACTTATAGTGCATTTTCATTTTCCTCCAAGCTCTTCCTTACACCATGTATGTACATATATAAAAAATATGATAAACTTGAGGCATCAAATATGAAATGACATAATGCTATATCTGAGCTACAATCCTATTCCAGGTACTGAACCCAGGGTTATTCGTTATGGGATTGAGTTTGGTGTTGGCAATTGGAAATTTGACAAGGCTATTTGGAGAGACACAGATATGAAAAATGTGTGATGGAAGTTGTTTCCAGAACCACCTAACATTTCTACACTCACATCAATAGATGGCAACAACTTGAGAAGGGACAAAATAAGCATCAAGTGTGTTAGGACATTAAATGAGGCTCTATGTTTCCTTCATGAATGAATGAATTGTCCTAATTTTCATTTTGAACAGACCTTTGACGAAAATATTGTACATGTCCAAACAACACCAGCTTTATTTGATCAAGACCATATTGAAAGCAATTTTTTTGAAGATTTGAAGCAAATTGCGTTACAGAAAACAGACTCTTATGACAATGTAAATCATGATAAAAGTGATGAAATTCTGAAGATAAAAAAGGAAAAAATTAGGAGTATGAAATATTTCAATCAGGGAAGAACTGCCTTTCAAGAAGATGAAAGAATCTTAAAAATTGATGCTACTCACCATATTGTAGCTTCCAGTCCAAGGTATTGGATGGTTGCACTATGGAGTCTGGACTATTTCTGTTTTAGGATTCCTAGTGGCTATTTCAACACTATTTTCAAGACAGAAAATAGATCAACCTCAGAAAAATAATCCTTGCAGCATAAAATGACATTCTCATTTCAACAATACAGACACAAATGGGAATTTCTGTCATTTCATATAAAAGAAATTTCACCTCAACAATCTTGTGGAAAAACCTTAGAAATATTTGCTACTCCTTCGTAATGTGATTCGGGCCTTCGGAGTTCAGTACTCTTGGAGAATGGGGATCCTTAAGCTACGTATTTAAGAGAAAAATTGACAAAGGAAAAGGGAAACACTTATCATTTCCAAGATATGAAGTTTCAAATATCCTTAATTTGGAAGGATGTAAAGCATTGGTAGAAGTTTCAAGCCAGAAAATCATGAAAGGTACAATAACGCGGATTGAAAAAAGGAGAGCTAAAATGCAAGGTTGTATTTTTTTAAATGGATATGAAAGTCATTATGAGAGAAGCATTATTTTTGAATCCTATGTTTCCAAATAGGTCCTCCCTATAGTTACTATTAATGCTAGTGTATTTTCCTCGACCATGATCTCAAGAGAGTCTAAATAATTGTGGAAAAAAACTAACTTTGCATGAAATATGGGCTTCCAAATTTGTTGTAATTTTTCTTATCCCAGTCGGATGAATGAAGAGCAACCACATTGAATGTTCCATGACATTTCATAGAAATTAGATAACTGCCAATCTTATAGAGTTCCATATTATCCACCATACTTTTTAATCACCTATTTGTCCCCAAAATTGGACCCTATTCAATGAAAACTACTCACAAAGAGTGTCAAATTCAACCTTTACTATTATGTAGAGTGTGAATCCAAATATCCCAAAATGTATCCTTGACAGAATCTATTTTGTAATTATTCAAACAACAACATCTGTTAGACCTCAGGCAGAGCCAGTGTGGAACTCCCAAACAATGGTGAGAATGTAGGTTCTTATAGATTAAGATCAAAAGGAATATGTATGAAAGTAGTGAATGGAAATGATTAAAATTATAATTTCAAGTTTCTACGAATTCAAGATTATGATACAATCAGCTTTCCTGTTCCTATTTTAAAATATCATTAAGAACCTAGAAGTTCTCAGTATGTCTCAGATGAAATTAATGCACAAAGTTTCAATCAATTAGCCACATTGTTAGAAAGCCCACAATCACAACATGTAGTAATGCACTAAAAATCTTCATGAATAATTCCATTAAAGATTATTTTCCTATATTATCACATTCAATTTGATAGTTATAAAAAATGGTTGCTATAATATAAGGCCCCCTTTCCAGCCAACTCATTGACTTGAGAAAAATTATTAGTAAACAAAAATTACTAAAACAATTGAAACATAAAATCCATCTTTGTTAGATGTTGTTCATCAATCCACTTCAAAATTTTTGGATGACGAGACATCTTTGTTACACTCTTTTGATAGACAAGACATGGTATTGGAGATCACATCCATGTGAGTGATTTAAGGAGGTGTTCATTCAATGGAAGAAAATGTAACTGAGGTGTGATGGCAGTGGTCATTAAGGTACACATAAATGTGATTAGTAGATTCATTACTTCTAGTACCATGAGCTAGGAAGATGTATACCATTATGTTTCTTTAAACTTGTGAAGGTTTTTCATAGAGTCTATTACTTGAGGGTTTGTGTTTCCAATGACATAATTTTTTTAGTGTTATTGTGCAGTCAATCCCTATTTTTTGACAAGGGCTAGAGGGGATACGCATATTTTGTTTAGTAATGTTATTTGTCTTCTAGTATAGGCCTTAGGGTGTTTTCATATAGTGGTGGTGTCTAGGTGTTTCGCTTCTCAGGTTGTTGGGGTTGTTGGACTTCAAGGTGGATTCACTAGAAAATTTGGTGGAAATTCTGACGGCCAATTCGTCGCTATTCCGACACATAGTCATCGCAAGAGTGACAGTTCGAGGGCAGACAAACCGTGGTTTTTCATGCAGTCGCAGTTCTGACGCACGTAAAAAGTGTCGCACTATCGACACTTCTTCCGTCGCTTCCGAGCAAGCGTCACTCTTCCGACGTCTCACAAACTGTCGCGCCTACGACGTTTGTAAACTGTCGCACTTCTGATGAAATGTGGTTCGACGTTTGGAACGTCGCTCTTCCGACGCCGGTAAACCGTCGTAATTCCGACCCAACGTCGTCCGACGTTTTGGACGTCGCTCTTCCGACGTCTGTAAGATGTTGCAATGCCGACGATATGTGGTCCGACGTTCAGAACGTCGCTCTTCCGACGTTTGTAATCTGTCGCAATTCCAACGATATGTGGTCCGACGTTTGGAACATTGCTCTTCAGACGTTTGTAATATGTCACAATTCCGACCAAATGTGGTCCGACGTTTTCATACTGTCTCTCTTCCGACATTTCTAGGTTGTCGCAGTTCCGACGTCTACAAGGCGTCGGTAGACCGACGGAGGGTTCAATTTAAAAAAAAAAAATTGAAACTTTAAAAGACGAGAAACGTTGTTTTGAATATATTATATGAAGTAAAACAGTACATGAAAGTGAAATAGCAGTATGTAGAATAGTAAAGCAACAGATAGAGTACCGATGTCCATTGTTCCAAATACAAATTAAAGTACACAAAACCCTGCAACAGAGAAAAATGCTAATCACGTGAGGAGTGTGATATGTCCAAAATATAAAAATACCATCAGACCATATCAATAAACCAGCAACATAGACCAGCATCGCTAGTTTTGAAGGCAGAGTGATAAACATTAATCATTTTTTTTTCACAAGAGAAAAAACAATGTTTTGAATATATTATATGAAGTAAAACAGTCCATGAAGTCATTACATTTTCACATCTGAAGATTGGAACCCAAATATCCATCCCGAAAAGTGGAAGTCCCACCCCAGACAGTGATAGAAAAATACCCCATGTCACATACAGGGACTTGATATAAAACCCAGTAACGGTCCACATGGAGATTATCGACAAATCTGAGAAAGCATCCAAATATGCCCGAGGCATCTATAAGAAAGTGAAATAGCAGTGTGTAGAATAGTAAAACAACAGATAGAGTACTGACGTCCATTGTTCCAAATACAAATTAAAGTACCCAAAATCCTTGAACAGAGAAAAACGCTAATCATGTGAGGAGTGTGATATGTCCAAAATATAAAAAGACCATCAGACCATATCAATAAACCAACAACATAGACCAGCATCGCTAGTTTTGAAGGCAGAGTGATAAACATTAATCATTTTTTTTTCACAAGAGAAAAAACGTTGTTTTGAATATATTATATGAAGTAAAACAGTCCATGAAGTCATTACATTTTCACATCTAAATATTGGAACCCAAATATCCATCCAGAAAAGTGGAAGTCCCACCCCAGAAAATGATAGAAAAATACCCCATGTCACATACAGGGACATGATATAAAACCCAGTAACGGTCCACATGGAGATTATCGACAATCTGAGAAAGCATCCAAATATGTCGAGGCATCTATAAGAAAGTGAAATAGTATTATGTAGAATAGTAAAGCAACAGATAGAGTACCGACGTCCATTGTTCCAAATACAAATTAAAGTACCCAAAATCCTTGAACAGAGAAAAACGCTAATCATGTGAGGAGTGTGATATGTCCAAAATATAAAAAGACCATCGGACCATATCAATAAACCAGCAACATAGACCAGCATCGCTAGTTTTGAAGGCAGAGTGATAAACATTAATCATTTTTTTTTTCACAAGAGAAAAAACGTTGTTTTGAATATATTATATGAAGTAAAACAATCCATGAAATCATTACATTTTCACATCTGAAGATTGGAACCCAAATATCCATCCAGAAAAGTGGAAGTCCCACCCCAGACAGTGATAGAAAATACCCCATGTCACATACAGGGACTTGATATAAAACCCAGTAACGGTCCACATGGAGATTATCGACAATCTGAGAAAGCATCCAAATATGCCCGAGGCATCTATAAGAAACTGAAATAGCAGTATGTAGAATAGTAAAGCAACAGATAGAGTACCGATGTCCATTGTTCCAAATACAAATTAAAGTACCCAAAATCCTTGAACAGAGAAAAACGCTAATCATGTGAGGAGTGTGATATGTCCAAAATATAAAAATACCATCAGACCATATCAATAAACCAGCATCGCTAGTTTTGAAGGAAGAGTGATAAACATTAATCATTTTTTTTTCACAAGAGAAAAAACGTTGTTTTGAATATATTATATGAAGTAAAACAGTCCATGAAATCATTACATTTTCACATCTGAAGATTGGAACCCAAATATCCATCCAGAAAAGTGGAAGTCCCACCCTAGACAGTGATAGAAAAATACCCCATGTCACATACGGGGACTTGATATAAAACCCAGTAACGGTCCACATGGAGATTATCGACAATCTGAGAAAGCATCCAAATATGCCCGAGGCATCTATAAGAAAGTGAAATAGCAGTATGTAGAATAGTAAAGCAACAGATAGAGTACCGATGTCCATTGTTCCAAATACAAATTAAAGTACCCAAAATCCTGCAACAGAGAAAAACGCTAATCATGTGAGGAGTGTGATATGTCCAAAATATAAAAATACCATCAGACCATATCAATAAACCAACAACATAGACCAACATCACTAGTTTTGAAGGCAGAGTGATAAACATTAATCATTTTTTTTTCACAAGAGAAAAAACGATATTTTGAATATATTATATGAAGTAAAACAGTCCATGAAGTCATTACATTTTCACATCTGAAGATTGGAACCCAAATATCCATCCAGAAAAGTGGAAGTCCCACCCCAGACAATGATAGAAAAATACCCCATGTCACATACGGGGACATGATATAAAATCCAGTAACGGTCCACATGGAGATTATCGACAATCTGAGAAAGCATTCAAATATGCCCGAGGCATCTATAAGAAAGTGAAATAGTAGTATGTAGAATAGTAAAGCAACAGATAGAGTACCGACGTCCATTGTTCTAAATACAAATTAAAGTACCCAAAATCCTTGAACAGATCAAGAAAAACGCTAATCATGTGAGAATTCTAAGTAAAGTTAATCTGTTAACATTGCGAATAAAATTACACCGAAGTCAAAAAAATTTCCTGGCCATACTCATGGCAAATTTGTCATCAAAAAATAAAAAAATTAAGAAGACTGCCCTCATACGGGGAAACCAGTCTTGAACGTTTAATTTACAGAATTCAAAAATATTACAAAGGTCCAGCACAGTAAAATAAACTAAAAGCAGCCCAATTAAGTGGGCCTACTAAGCAAGAAAAACAAATTAACCAAACTACTCCTCCGGTGGTTCCTCCACGATTCGGCACCATCCTTCGGAAGGTCCAGGATCGCTAGGTGCTACCTCCACATGCATGCCACGACTCCCCTCCTGAAGGCCCGAATGTTGGCCGGCTTTTTTTGAGCTCAGACCCGCCGGACGGGTGCATTCTTCCTCCATTTGGGCCTCCTCGCGGAAGACCACAGTGACTAAAGTCGTGATTCTCGGGCGGTTGAGAGAGAAATTAAAGGAAAATTGCGCAGCGCGCGTCGTGGGATAAGGTGAACTAGCGGTGGGGAAGCGAGGAGCAGGGGGATCCATACGGTGGCCAGATCCTACAAACCGACCCGCCCTCCTAGTGTTTGGATGTCGACCCTAAGTAATAATCCTTTGGGTGGCGATACGACTACACATTGAGAAGTTTGGAGGGAGCGTGGCAGGGGTTGACCTCTAGTGCTCCCCTGCGACAACGCATTTATGACGCACGCGAGCATGGGTGCAATCTCAGGCGCAGTGGGCACAAGAGAAGACGAAGAAGCAGAATTCCAATTAACAGAGGAAGACAGACAGAGAGAGACAGAACCGAGAGAAATGCAAATATGCAGCAACGTCTAGGCAGAAGTTCAGCTGGCCACTTCTCCTTATCGTCACAGTTAGCAGGCAGTGTAATCCAGCAACCGGCTTGTCTGAAAAACCATGGCTAAACGCCATTTTGTCGACCCGTCCGCAATGCAATCAAAGGACGCCCGTCATAATTAATCTCTGATCATTAATAATGAGAGCCGAAGGCCGGATCAAATTGGAGCGTGCAGAATCGCTAAGAGGAGTGGAGGTTCGATCTTGAACAGTGTTAAAAATTAATTAATGCAGATTTGATGTGAAAATTTAATTGAACAGCGTTAAATGTTAATGCGATTGATATGAAATCTCCATATCCATGTCCCATCACCTTAAACGCCATCGAATGCACCCGCAGCCGAGAGCAGGGCAAGTTTTTATTGAGGACACGTGGCAGAAATTGATTGGAGCGGATCTTTGTTTGGGCCGCTCGCGCAGTGGAAATCCGGACTCGTAAAATATTAGGGCGAATTTGATAAGAAATTCGCGTCACAAAATTGGCCGACGTCAGCAGGCTATTTTGGAACGCGAATTTGGTTTGAATTATGGTTTATCGCCGTTTGAAGTCCGGTGGGCTCGACTCAAGAACAATTTTGTTTGATCCCATCTTATAAAATTTGTGTTGGTTTTCTTTGATAATACACATATTTATAATAAATCATGGGAATACCACACTAAACATGTGGAAAAGTTATATAAATAATTATTGATAACAATCATTTTTATGTAAAAATATCCAAGGCGAGGTCTGTGTAGAGAACCGGGGTCGTGAAAATTGTTCAAATATAAAAATCCCGCTTAATAAAGAGACAAAATTGTTGTGCTTTCGGAACCTGACCCGAGGATTGGACATGAGTTAACAAACAAAAGGATAGCGGAACCAGACTTGCACCCGTGGTTAAGCCCTCTACCAAAACCACGAGCGGAATCACAAAAGTGGGTTGACCATATCGCACCGCTTTTGCGGAGTAGGCGGTATTTCCTATTCGCGAGCGATTCCATAGGGAATGCGACACGTGGCGAAGTGACCCCCGGAAAACCACCGTTTAACCCGCACCATCGCACGTTAAAGCCCGACGTTGGAAGCCGAGCGAAATTGCCAAGATTCCTTGATTTGGAGAAGGGCCATTGGATGGTGGTCGCACGTTGAACTTGCCCGGAGGTTAACTAAGGTGTGCGGAGGATAGCCAGGTACGATACGAGTGTTTGATTGGTTATTGATATATATAGGTGGGGCCGAAGTATAATGAAATTGTTTAATTAAACGATTGGCTGATAATTAGCATAAGTCTGGAGGGTGATTGTTGTAAGGCTGGGTGGTGAAATATAGAGCCGAAAGTTCACTACAAGTTATTTATTTAAAAAGAAACGTGGAGTATAAATACAAAGTGTTGAAAGTTAAACATTGGTTATAAGGATTGGAGATAATATAAAGTCGGGAATATAAATTAAAGTCCAACCATTGTGGATAGTATTTATTTATCAAATTCTACTAATTTGATAAATAAACCCGAAGAAAGAAGAAGTCAATTAAGACTCAGGCTGGAGGAAAAGAACGGGGTAAACCAAGGGAAAATGCTGACAGAGCGATTGTAGACACACCAGCTCTCCTTCGGGGTCCAATTTCAGTTTTTTTGCGTCACACGATGATCTCTCTTCTCTGGCATTTACTTGTATTGAAGATCACTATTCTAGGAATAAGGAGTTATTTTCTCCAAAAATAACCCTAGCCAAACATTGACAATGCATCAAGGATATATTTCTATGCTTCATAAGTACATATGTTCTAATTCTAAATCATGTCTTGGAAGTGGTTGTTTTGCTGGAAATTATTCACCAGTTGGTTTCATACCAAAGTCTTTTTCTCATTTTCAGCATCCAATACATGAAAAGATAATGGTTTAAAACAACATAAATATTTGAAATTTTGCAAGAATTGTCTGGCACACTTTGAATATGAATTTTGAAGTCAAGTGCATGATGCCGTATAGGATCAAGTGTCATTTTGAATACCAAATGTTTCACAAGAAACTTCTCAACATGCTACCCTGCAGTAAGGATTAAATGACAATATTGCATCAACTATTTCCATAATAAAAGTGCACCTCGGCCATAAGACTAAACAACTACAAATGTTGTAGATCTAACAAGACCACACAATCAAATGTATTCCACAAGGCCAATACTGTATGAAAAATGAAAAGGAGTTTGCAACCAAAAATACCTTAGGCAACTAATTCAATTAGATACACCAAACCATCAGCAAAAAGGAAAACCAGCCTACTCAAAAGGCAAGCGATTACCTCCTTTGACAAAATTTTGAGTTCCGAAACAAGGGCCTTTATTGTCTTGTCAATGCCCCTAGTAATTTGAATGGGGTTTGCACCTGCTGCAACAACCTAAAAAAAAGGTTTCATTTCAAATTATTTTCCACAAATTTAAGATACAACCATTGTCAGTTTTGTATTTCCTAACAAGCTCATAAATTTTGACAAAAGAACCAAAAATTTGTAATACCTGATAGCAATTTTTTCACTCAAAAACTATCTTAGACTCAATAAGCCCAACCCAAAACTAAAAAACCAAACACCGTAAGACCCTACAAAAATGAATAGATGATCTTAATCCAGTACTATCGACAAAAAGTTACCTTTACACCCTCACTTATTAAACCCCGTGTTGTTGAATTTTAACTTCAACTGCTGCAGCAGAAGGACGGATGCAGCAGCAACATTTTTTTTTGGAGGTTGCTTGCATGCCATCCAGAAATTTAATTCAGCATTTAAAATTCCTGCAAGTTTTTTTTGTAGACGGCCACAGCCATATTTATGTACAGGATTGTATTTAAACACAACAACCAACATTAACTCAATTCACCAACCAGAAATTAAACAAACAGAAATTTACCCGACAGTTTTGTAAATTCAAAAGGAGGACACGTGGAGCATTAATATTGGATCGCATGAAATTGAAGGGAATCTGAAAACCCGAAAACCGGACCCGAATTTTTTATAGGGCACATTGGATTGAGAATTCGAGTTAAAATTAGGCAGACGTCAGCATCCCATTTTGGAACGCGAATTTGGTTTGAAATTCAATTTATTTAGACTTTTGAAGTCCGACGGAAAGGGTTCTTTAATGTTTTGATAGTTTAATATATACATATGTTATATATATATATCATATGCGAAATGAAAGGTGGGCCATAGAATTTAGTTTTAATTTTATTTTTTTTAAAAGAGGGTTTATTATAATATGTTTTATATGTTACGGCATATAAAAATAAAAAGGACAAAAAAGCTTGGTAGTTTTTTTTTTATAGACAGTACGTAAATTTTTTATTACACAACAGTGTGTAAAAAGTGAAAGACCGAGTGTAACTTTTTAAGTGTGTATGCACAGCAGTGCGAAAGGGAAAAACACAGCAGAGTGCTTTAGAGACAGAGTATGTTTGTTTTGAACAGACAGTGAGTTGGTTTTATGCACTGCGTTTTGTAGCAGTCATAATTTTGTAATCCCTCTCAGTGAGGAAGTAGTGTAATAGGTTTTTTTTGAGTTATTGAAGGGAATAGAAGTTTGTTTTCAAAGTATTGAAACTCTGTCTCCTGTCAAAGAAATTTTTATTTTCTCTGTGTTAGAGGAAGGGAGATTTATTCTCCATTCATTGTTCTGGAATTTTTCAACATTCCAACATGTGCAAGAACAACAGATGTTGTGGTTCCATCCCCAACTAAATCATTTGTCTTTGCCGTAGCTTGCCTTACCAACTTGGCCCCAATATTTTCAATCGGGTCCTCTAATTCAACCAATAAAAAGGCCAAAACCATAGCATTGAGATACATTTCATTACACTGTCAATAACAATAAAATTTGACTCAACCATAACCCTTTCCTTTTATTGTTGTGAAAAGCTTTATGCATTACTCTAATGTGGCTAGTCCATAGGCCAAGTAGACCACTGGGTAATAAATATGTTTCCTTTCACCTTTGAGTTTTCAAATTATGCCTACCAAATCTAAGACATTTAAGAGGGGGAACTAATACAACGTTAAAAAGAAAACCAGAGCACACATCTACAAATTACCTCCTTAGCTACCGTCACACCATCATTAACTATTTTCGGAGAACCATGCTTGCTCTCCAAGACAACATTTTTCCCTTCGCCCCAAGGGTGACTCCAACAAGATCAGCAAGTTTGTTCACACCGCCTGCAAGACAAATTGACAATGCTTTTAGTAAGTGTGCAATTGAATGCCAGACCATATGCCAAAACAACCCTCCATGAAAAATTAAAATAACATATTAAAATCGAATATAAGTGGACAAGGAAAGATCCACCGCAGTGAAGTTTCACGTGCAGGTGACCTTCCTTTAAACATAATTTTTTCTCTGACCTGCAATTTTTTTGTCACTGAGTCATCCTTGTTGAAGTACAACTCCTTTTCCATAGCTCTTGTATTAACTACCTTCTCTCTGTCGCGTAATCTCAGAGTCCCTCTTCTGCTTGAGCGATTAAAGGAAATGGGTGAAAAAACTTAAAGAGAAGACAATTGTCTGCCATAATTATCAAACATTGCACCCAACTTCTTCCCCTTTCCATTGTTACCCAATGAGGTAGATGTGGCAATTGTTGTCATACCGCCCAAAGCAGAGGCCATCTTCTCTTATGCTGAATATATAATTACAAGATCTTCATACTAGTATGAACCTTAAAACATGACTCCCATTGCTAAAAACCACTTTTAAGTTGTAACAGGCAAACTAAACAACTATCACAACTTTTGGCAACTTCTGGAGCATTAAGAGAGAAACAACCAAAGAGAAATACAACCAAAATCCTCATTTTAATGAGACCGGACTATATATTTTCATTAAGATAATAGAAATAAATCATGACTATATTAAGGCCAGCACAAAACAATCTTTAACCAGTGTCTCTCGCGGCCTTCAGGTTGCCATGCTAGAGGTTGCATATTTTTAATTTAAATTCTTGACCTCTCGTGCCCATCTATGAATGCATCCAATGGGATATCTACATCAGATGCTCCTTTATATCCCCAAAAACAAATTCCCTACTACAAGAGCACCAGTATTGATGGATCACCCCACACCATCCCACCCACTAGAAACGGTGAAAAAGGAAACCCGAGAAATCTTCTGAAATATCTCAAGATGACTATATGGGTGGTTCTTATGAATCAACCAACCATTCAGAACATGCTCATCAATCCAAACCATAAGTATTATGTGACAATATTCAAGCAAGCACTGAATCAGATTTCTGAAGCTATGTTAGAGAAACCCTAAACTCTCACTGAAAATAGGTGAAATGTGGCACCACTCAGAGATTGACATGTGCCAATTGGTACAAGTGGTAGACAATTGGCATGCTAAAACAACGAGGTGATGCAGGAATGACATGAGGGAGAAAATATCAGAAAAGCCCCAAATCTGGAGAACTAAAGCTCATCACCAACCTGAGATTGACAACTTTACATGATGTAACCTATGAAATCGTAATGGAGAAATCATAGTAACAATAAAGTAACCTATGTAACAATAAAGTCGGATTCATCCTGGGAGTGGTAATGGGAGAAATCATAGTGAACAACAAGAAACATGCAAAGTTGCTTACAATCAAATAGATGAAAAAACACATACAAAAAACCTAGATAATAATCATGAACAAGCTTAATATTGAATTATGAACCGTAAAGGAACTTACAAAATGTGACATTACGAACCTGGTCAAGCGCACAAGCAAAAATATCCTAGACATGACCCTGGTTGACAAGTTGTATTGCTCATGATGCAAGAGGATTTGTACCGGCACTGCCAAGTCAATCAAAATCCATCATTATCTATACAATAAATACAAGTAATTGATGTAGTATTTTTTACTCTAAGATGCATTCTTATGATAATGTTAGAACATATGTTGAAAATGTCAAAACATACCCGAATAAGCTCCTCTTCGTTTCAAGAACAATTTATTGGAGTCGCATGAACTTAGAACAAGCCTCCCACGATCTGAAAGAGTAGCAACTAAGTCAACAGTGACTTTTTTGTTGCTACACTGGATCGAGGGAGGTTTGCTCCAAGATTAAATCACTCCAATAAATTATTCTCTACTAAAAAAGGCCAACCGCGTGAAGGTGGAAGCTCTTATGGCCCCTCCCGCCCCCCCTCACATCACTCTCAATTCCCCAATACCCAATCTATATTTCATTTTTTACTTTCATGAGCATAAAAAAAAATATTCAATAACTAATAAAAAACAATTCAACAAAAAGTACGCAAGGAAACATTGCAATTAATGCTTGACATAAAAATAGCATGATAAATGAGTTTTTTATATAACGCAAAAAACGTTCCAAGTATGGTAACGTTTGTCTTATAATAATACAATATTTTACATTATCAAATTTTCTTTTTATTCTTCCTATTTCTAAAGCTCCTAATTACATCATCAATATCATCGTGCTCTGCTCTTGTTTCATGCCTTTCGACCCGCACTGCTGACCTAGTTGCATAGTCACGATGTCTGGTCTCATCCAGTGATGGGGCATCGCCTACAAAAACAGATAATATTAAATTTTAATTGTCAGTTTTTAAATATCATTGAACTAGTTCTGTAATATTAATAAAAAAAATTGCAATGAGATTATTTACCTGGTGCACCAGTTGTCGCCGCTGACCTAGTTGCGTTGTCACGATGTCTGGTCTCATCCAGTGACGGGGCATCGCCTACAAAAACAGATAATATTAAATTTTAATTATCAGCTTTTAAATATCATTGAACTAGTTCGGTAATATTAATAAAAAAAATTGCAATGAGATTATTTACCTGGTGCACCAGTTGTCGCCGTTGGGACTGTTGCCCCGTCTTCCTCTCTGGTGGTAAGATCCTCAAGGGAAACATTCTCTGTCATTTAAACAAAAAACGTTATAAGGACAACCATCAAGTTATAATTAGAAAAAATTATAAGTGGAAATTAATTACCGTCACGGCCCTCACTGATAGCAGCATTGTCGGCCTGGTCCCCACTACAATGATCAGGTTGCACGAGAGGATCATCTACATCTGGCTCTAAAACTGGGTTATTTACCTCGTCGGTAGTGTTGCTCCCCCGATTTAAACAAAGTTGTTAGACATTAAATTTATGGACGAAAACAAAAATATTGAAAGGTTAATGTTTTACCTTATCAGGCATTGTAGATCTTGGGACCTGCCCCAAGCTTCTGCGACGTTCAACTACAGCTTGATAGCCAAAACTGAAAGCGATATTTTTATCTTCCTCTGTAGTTATTGTTCCGAAGTCATCACCCTACATTATATATGATTGTGTATTTTTAATCATATCTGATAGGATTACAAAAACGTTGGAAGGCGATACAATTAATTATAAGATGTTTAGCTACTTAATTACAATTCTTGTAGCTAATTTCAAGTAGCCACCCTGGCCGAGCTTGTGATGGCCCTTTTTCTCTATCCTAGCTTTGGTTGCCTTTGAGGTGTCAGGCAACCTAGCATCAAAAGATTGAAGTCATATATGACGTAGCACACTTTTATTTTAGACATAAAGAAAATTAAAGCTATTGAATTAAAGTTGTAATTTACCTTGCGGGTCCAGTTGGCATTTTTCCTTCTTTCTTTGCCCTTGTCTCTTTTCCGTCATGGATGAGTGCTCTCCACTCACTCTCTGAAACTGCGAGAGGACGCTCATATCTAGGGTTAAATTGCAATTGCGTCCTATAGGTGTCCCTGGTATATTTCAAATATTTTCCGGCTACCTGAGCCACCGCTTTTCTGTCAAATGTGCCGACCCCAAAAAGGGCTTCTAGATAATCTAGAAGTTCTTTTTTCAGGTTGGAATTCTGGGAATTCCACCCTGTACGTATGGTTGGGCCAAAAATTGCCAACGCATGGCTCTCCAGAATCCTGTAGAACTAATTGTTTCCTACACAGAATAAAACCAAAAGAAAAAGAAGATATTATCATTAATTTAAAAATAAAAATCATGATAAATATGTTTTAGATAAAGTACATGAAATAGTTAAAATATTAAAATTTACCTAGGAGTTGTACATGCTTTATAGGGACACCCTCATCGTTCACCAACAACGTGCCATTAATGGTCCCTGTGGAGCTGACACGTGTAGCTCCAGGAAACGCAATAATGTAGCTGGCCATATCCGCCTCATCATTGCCAACACGTTCAGCAGTTGGCTGGGTGTCAGCTTGGGCAGGGTGTGTTTCTTGGCTAGCACCTAAAGGAGTAGAAGGTGTACGAGAGGGTTGTTGGGAAATCTCTTGCCCTTGTGTCCCACTACCACCAACACGGGGTTCAGCAAATGCCAGAAAACGCTACATACAAAAGAACTTTTTGTTAGTTTAGTCAATGTAAAAATTAAAAATCAAACTATCACAATTCATCTCATGCAGAACAAAAAAAATATCCTTTTGACTTTTTATTATTACCTGATATCTTTCTAGCTGCCTTGTATCCTCTCTTCTGTTTCAGGTGTTTGAGGCGCGTCTATCAAAGCATTAAATTCCAACCTTGCATCTCGTGCCTTTTTTTGCAACAAGAACACTGGAGATAGGGATGAAGAAAGCTCTTCCTCAAAGAGGGAATCATCAGGCGTACCATGGCTAGGTGTCTGCATATTTGAACAAAATAAATATTATTTCAATTATGTAAATAACTAAAATACCTAAAGATAGAGCAATGCTGGCACTTTACATGTTCTTCCGCTGGCCTCTTTCCGCGATCATCCCGTCTCGGGGTTGTTCCTGCATTGCTCTGATCAGTCTGCCACATTGCAATAAAATTATAAATGTAAAAACTTGAAAACAATATCTAACTTGAAAACACAAAATGAAAACTGAAATAATTTCTAATAAGACACCGGAAGACAGAGTTAGAGTTTCAAATATGCCTTGCATTGAATTCAGTCCTGGAAACATGTCATCGCACATTAAGGCACCCAAACATTCAATCCACAAATGATATATTTAAGTAGGCTTCTCCTATTCTGGGAAAACACCATACCTATAATGCATTCACTTGCATGTATAAAGGGAAAGGAAAACATGTTTTCATACAACGGTGACAAAGGCATCTTGGGGAAAGGTATCTTCACTTTTTATTTATGTCGTTCACCCACACCACTCTCGTGTTTTCACTAATCCTGTTTTGTCATTTTTGGATTCAAATTAAGTTAAGGCCTTAAGTATTTTTTGACCTTTCGGTGTAGTTTTTATAAGCGGCATGTATGGATTTTCCATTAATTCCGCACTTTTTCTCTTCATGCGCATGTTTCCCTGGAAATCAAATGCATGATTTAGTCCCATACATTTAACAAGTTGTTGGATCAACTCCATAGGAAATATCATGTTTCCTATTCAATCAAAATTTATCTCAGTTAGGGTAGGTAGGAATGTTTTCCCTTTGTATTAATAGGGCACTTCTAGCTTGCATTTTTATTATATCTTTCAAATTTAGTGTCGTTTCAATTAGGGCATGATTTTTTGCAACTTTCAAGGTGAGAATGAACAAAGACAAATTTTTGTGATGGATGACTGTATATGACTCCATGGCCAGAGGAAAAGGCACCAATCTACTTCTTCAAATATCTATAGTTCTCATTCACCTCATACGAAGATGGTCCCTGATTTTGAGCCAAATGTTGCAGCAAAAAGTTCCCCCCCTCCATAATTTGATAGTCAATGGAAATTTCTTAAATTGATGATGGGGCAATATTATGGAACATTGGCACATACATATGTAATGGAATTCCAAGATCATGATATATGTTTGCATATGTTTATGGCAATGTTCCACCAAGTCCCCTGGAGGTGGGAGCGAGGGGACGAGGGAGCGCGGGAGCGGCCTATGCAAAAGCTCCCTACCAATTTTCAGGAAACGTGGGGGACGTCGGGGTCATAAAAATTATAAAATTTAATATTTAAAATGTAACTATATTTTTGCAAGGAATGTATATACAATCATCATACACTTGCATCATGAAAGATAAATCATAAATGATAAAATTACAAATCGATGAATGATGAATCATATAATTGAAACAAATTTAAAAGTTAAAAGTTAAAAAATACATCATACAATCATGCATGTAAGTTTGTAAGTTTGTAACTATATAATCATTAATGTAACTACTAAAAATGTACAATGAAAATAAAGTTTAAGATATCATATGACATATTATATCAAGATTCAAAATAGAGTTTAAACTGAAGTTTACAACTCAAGTCTGAAACATAAAACTAAAACGCAAATAAGTTATGTCTGAAACATAAAACATAAAACATAACATATGAATATCAAATGATATCATCATAATGATAAATGAGCATAAATGCTCAAGTTAATGCCCCACTAGTCTCTGCATCCAACTTCTGCACGAATATATCAAGATCAACCATGTCACCATCCGAATCAGAATCACTTGGATTCTCAAATATGCTAAGTGGCACATCAAATTTTAACACGAAACCATAAACTAAAAGGGGCGGTGAGGGGACGTGAGGGGGCGTGAGGGAAACATCCCCTAGAAGTCCCCAAGACCCCGGAGCACGAGGGGGCAAGGAATCTAGACCCCTAGGTGGGGGGGCGACACCCCGTGTAACACTGGTTTATGGAGGTGGTGGAGCAAAAAAGAGCTCAAATAGAGCCGAAATTTTTCACATAAAAAGGACTGTGGGCTTGACTAATGGTTCCATTTAAAAAATGATATCTAGACAGAGAATAAGTGTAGCATGCAAACATGCATTGAAAATCCATCCGAGTTTGCATTGTATTACTTATGATGGATTCAAATTTGGGTTTCAAAATGCCAGGTTATGGCATGATTTTGTCGAGAAACCCTTAGTTGGATTCTCATGTTGGTTTAATTTATATTCTAAGTTTGTTTTGCAATCTTTGGGTGATAGTAACTCAAGAACTAGGTTACCAATGTGTAACAATCATATTTCAAGAATAAAGTTGTGATTTTTTTATATTATTATTATTATCTATTAGCTACGAGTATTGACACCTACTGCCTAGAATTTTGACATCTTGATAGCATGGATAATTTCGAAAATGTTTCTAGTAATGTTAACATAATAACTATCATTACGTGTCTTCACTTTTTTCACCATAATAGACCTGTGATATGGACTCATCACACAACTTCATATGCTATGTCCCAACAAGTTCAAACTGGTTGAACCTACCTCATAGTGTGGTTATTAAGGACAAGTTGCTTGGTATATAACTCGATAGCATAGACCGCGTTGCAGATCTAAAAAGAATCCTCAAGTGTCAAAAAAACTTCACAATATGTTCTACTATAAAGCCTTTTGGGATACCTGAAATAATATATGTATCATTGATGACTTTTAAAGTATGACAAGATCCAAAGGGAAAGGAAATCAATGGAAGAGTGATCCACCAATGAGAACCTAGAATTGAGCATCAGATGAGTTAGAGTCTAGGAAATTGAAACCCTATAATTTTAATTAGTGATGAAGGACATCACATAGGTAATTATATTTTCATGTAGAATAATCCGTTAATTCAAATTTAAACTACATAATATGAAAGGCATACCATAAATTTTTCCACGTAAGTCCAAACAACCTATAAAAAGGGAAAACCTTCTTTTTCCATGGGAAATAATTTACCTTTCCTTTTTCAAGATAATCTAAATCACAAAAAATATGAATTATACTGCACACATTCTTGGATAATGTGAAAGTGGAAAAGGAATACCCTACACAAGTGATGCACACATGTACATTTGAACACTAATATATTTTTGTAGTTGAAATGCAATGCTTGTTTTCATTTAAATGTAGGGTTTTTAAAGCAGTGAGAAATAATGGCTGCCAAATTAATAAGCGTTTCTTTGGGAAAAATTTAAATCTTGTATTGGGTGATGAAGATAATAGAGGGTATTGAATCTTGATTCTTGACATCTAGAGAGAACCCTACAGCCTAACACAATCCAATGTAATTGACCAAAAAAACCCAAATAGAGTCAAACCTACTATAGGAGGAAGGGCCTGCAGTAAGAACTTACCATTTGCAAGAGCTGAGGCGACGTCGTTCGCAAGAGCCGAGGGCACCGAGACCTAATGCCGAGGGCATGCTGTTCCCGTAAGACCAGTCTTATGTAAAGCGTTCCGGGAAGAGTCAGAGGGTAATGAGGGCGAATGCTGTTCTGCAAGAGCTCAGGGCGAATGCTGAGGGCGAATTCTGTTCTGCAAGAGCTCAGGGCGAATTCTGAAGGCGAATGCTGTTCTGCAAGAGCTGAGGGCGAATGGTGAGGGCGAATGTTGTTTTGCAAGAGCGGAGGGCGAATGCGCGCGTGATATCAGACGTTAATGTAGCACACATGTACATTTGAACACTAATAGATTTTTGTAGTTGAAATGCAATGCTTGTTTTCATTTAAATGTAGGGTTTTTAAAGCAGGGAGAAATAATGGCCGCCAAATTAATAAGCGTTTCTTTGGGAAAAATTTAAATCTTGTATTGGGTGATGAAGATAATAGAGGGTATTGAATCTTGATTCTTGACATCTAGAGAGAACCCTACAGCCTAACACAATCCAATGGAATTGACCAAAAACCCAAATAGAGTCAACCCTACTATAGGAGAAAGGGCCTGCAGTAAGAACTTACCATTTTGCAAGAGCTGAGGGCGAATGCTGTTCTGCAAGAGCTGAGGGCGAACGCTGAGGGCGAATGCTGAGGGCAAATACTATTCTGCAAGAGCTGAGCACGAATGCTGAGGGAAAATGTTGTTCTGCAAGAGCTAAGCGCGAATGCTGAGGGAAAATGTTGTTCTGCAAGAGCAGAGGGCGAATGCGCGCGTGATATCAAACGTTAATGTAGCTATTGCGACAAATACGAAACAATAAAATCATTTTTATGTAGCGCGCATATAAGTTTCGAATTTTTATGTAGCGCGCATATAAGTTTGGTATTTTTATGTAGCGCGAAAATAACTGTCGTTATACCGACGGTGGAAAAGGCGTCGCTATTACGACGGGTGCCTCCAAACGTCGCAATGGCGACACCTAGACATTGTGTCGCAGTTGCGACGTTTAGAGTCGTCTCAATAGCGACGCTTTGGGCCATGGTGTCACAATTGCGACGTCTTCCTCTAAACGTCGAAATTGCGACACGTTTTTAAGTGTCGGTATTGCGACAATTTTCTATAGACGTCGGTATAATGACGGTTTCGGGCAGGATGGAAAAAATTTGGGAAAATTTCCGACATTTGGTCAAAAGCGTCGGAAACAAGTGTCGGAATTTCCGCCAAATGTAGTAGTGTTGAGATGACGAAAGAAAAGGTCCAATTTCTCTTTTCCATGCGGCCACACCACACAGGTGTCATCCACAAACTGTTTCCAAATTTTCATACATGTGGGATGTTAAAGGGTGTTGATAGAGGGTAAGGAAAATTCCTCGTAGGTCCTTCGAGGTCTGGATATGGATATGGGCAGAGAAATTTGTACAATCTACAAGAGGTGCTCTTCTCTTTCCCAAATTTTTTTAGTTAAGAATCCATGGTCGTCCATGTTATCATTAGAAAAACACACCAAAAGAGATAAACTTGTCATGCACGTGAATGCGCTTCTGAGGGTTTGATGAATTTAAAGAATGTACCCCGAGATCCAGTGAAAATCTACTACGAATCACCTGGAATCCGCCCAAAACACAATATAGCGAGGCCATAAATTGATTGCAGAGTCCAAAATACCTGCATGGTAGGTAGAACTGTAGAAGGATGGGTTGTTGTTTGACAGTTTTGTCATCTTCTACTAGATTCCAGCATGAAATACAATGGAAAAGGTTGTCAGAACCGGCGAAATTCATTATGGAGGCATGATAGGCAGAACCTTAAATTTAGTGATGGAAACTAAGACTCTAATCAGTCCTAAGGCATATGCAAATGGCAAACAATACATGCGAACATAACAAAATAAAGCTGACGACATCTTCAGCCAATGTATTTGGGGATGCAGCGGTAGCGGTATGACATTAGTTCAAAATCTATACAAAAAAAACTAATGTTAATATTATAAAGCCCCTAAAAATTTTGACATATGGTTGAACTAATAGTCTCCACCAATCTTAGATATCATTGCTACAAACAATGACATAATAAAATCATATATTACTAATTTATTCTCAACACATAATCCAAACAAATAATAATTCGTATATATTTTTTAAAATGTTTTTCTCACTAAATATTATAACCACTAAAAATGTAAATTATTAATATTTTAGATAAAGTCTCATAGTACATCAATAAGTTATTCATATCACATCATCCAAACAAATAACATTTCATATATATATATATATATATATATATATACATATATATATATATATAGATATTAAATGGAGCTTGCATTATATAATCATGCCTCTTCACTCTTGGCTTAGTTATCTCACATTTTTGCTTAAGTATTAATCTACTCTAAAGTTTTGATAACTTTAAATTTGTATGTGGATACAACTTTATTATCCATGTTAACATAATAAAGCCCCAAAAAATTTTTATTTATGGTTGAACTAATAGTTCTCTGCCGATCCTAGATGTCATTGCTGCAAGCAATGACATAATAAAATCATATGTTATTAATTTATATAGATAACATTAAATTTGTATGTGGATACAACTTTATTATCCTAGTTAATATTATAAAGCCCCTAAAATTTTTATGCATGGTTGAACTAATAGTTCTCCGCCTATCCTAGATGTCATTGCTACAAGGGTCCATTATCCATTTAAATTTAACCCTATTTGGCTCAAGGAACCAGAATTTCAATTGTTGGTTCGATATTATTGGACTGGTACTGTGGCTCTTGGTACAAGTGACCCTATGTCTTCACTGGTATATAGATTACAATGTCTTAAATCTCTTGTCAGCAAGTGGGAAAAGGAAAAGAAGAAGGTTAATAAGGAGGTTCTCTATCAAACTGAAAAGGAATTGGACCTACTATACAGGAACAACCCAGGTGGTATTGACGACCAGGTATTGAAACTTAGGGTTTGTGAATTGGAGAATCGGAAGGCGAGATTTCTTAGGCTAGATGTGGAGACCTAGCGTCAGAAGAGTAGGGAAATTTGGTTACAGGTGGTGATGGAAATGCTAAATTTTTTCATAAATTTTCCAATTTCAGAAGACAACACAATGCTATTTGGGATATTTCGAAGGATGATGGTTCTATGGTGAGAGGGTAGTCAGAATTGGAAAGGGAAGCTTTTTTACATTTCCAAGCGGTCTATTCTGCACAAGAAGACATCTCTATAGTCCAAAAACTTGAGGGTATATAGATGTTCCCATGGTTTTTTGAGGATGAAAATGGTAATTGGGTGGGGCGACCTGTTATTCTATTGGAGATTCATGATATTATGAAGAAATTTGCTAGTTCGAAAAGTCTGGGTACGAATGGCTGGACAGTTGAATTTTTTCTATCATTTTTTGATATTATGGGCCCTGATCTATTGCTTATGGTGGAAAAATCTAGGAGAACAAGGAAAGTGAATGGAGCTTTGAATGCTACATTTATTGCCTTGATTTATAAATCTCATAAGCCTGATCAATTTGATGGATATAGGCTGATTTCACTGTGCAATCTTGTTTACAAAATCATATCCAAGGTGATTGCGAACTGGATCAAAAATTTTCTCTCCTGGAGTATGTCTCTTGAACAATTTGGTTTCCTTGATAACAGGCAGATTTTTATGCCATTGGAGCCTGCACAGGAGGCGATTTGTAATATCTCATTTCAGGATATCTCTCAAACACATGCAAAATCCAACTAGAGATGGACTGGGAGGGTGTTTACCAGACATTTCACCTCTGAAAAGAGGGTGAGATCTGGAGGCTACCTGGCCCTTTCCAGACTCTTTCTAAGAGTATGGGGAAACACACCAAGTGGTATAGTAACTAGAATGCTCAAAGAGAGAGAAATAACAATAGTGCAAGCATACAATAGCAGATATAGAATATGTAACAAATACTCAAGAGAAGCATAGAGATTGGTGAGCCATTTTATTATCTTGAGAAATGTGAGTACAATAAGGTGCTAAGAATGATGGCACCTAAACCTGCACAAGGCGAGTTAAGAGATACTCTCAGAATGCCGCCGAAATGGCTGTTCTCTGTTCTGCGTCCCAGTTGTTGGAAACTACCGTGTAGCTGCCCGAAAGTACCTCCCTTGAGGATCTACACCATCCTCCCAAGGGTCACGCTGGGATTGGCTGGAATCCTCGAAAATATGACCTCCCGCTCAACCAAAAGACTCCAATAGGCGTGGGCTGTCCCCCCCTTCTCAACCTCCTGACCAAAATCCTCCAACAGAATACCACACCGGAGCTTCCCCAATATGTACTGCGTCCTCCCTCTCAGGAATGCGCAGTCAATTGACGCAATACTCCTCCACAAACGCCGCAACTCAATCCTCCTGCAAAATGCTGATGGGAAAACCTCACCCGAGCAGGCACTCGAAGTCCCCCGGGGCTGAGGGTGAGATCTCCGAACGGAGACACTCAACGCACTAAACAGTACTGCGAACAGGCTAAACAACCAGTGTGCTCAAAGTCGTAATGACCAGCTTCAAATGCATAAACTCCAATGATCAAAATGAGAAGGCTCTCCTCTCTATATAGCGTTGGCCTCTTTCAAACCCTAAGGCCCACCTCCTCCAACGTAGCCTCCCTTTGCCTCGTGCTCAACTTGGACTGCACAGCCCCTCCATGTGGTCTACGTGGGCCTCCTCTCTACGTGGTCTCTTGGCCCCCTTGGCTCATTTAAGTTACAACGTTGTGTCTACTTGGGTGTGCGCTTTATTTTTAGAGTGAGTTATGTCCCCCTCTACTCACTTTTATTTATAATCTAACTACATAAGGAAAAAATTGACCAAATCGAATATTCCAATTAGCCATTTCTAATTGGGAATATTACAGTCTCCCCCGGAAAAATGTTGCTTGTCCCCGAGCAAGTGTAGTGATGGATGTTGCAAGATCTTCTCACTCTCCCAAATAGCATCCTCATCCGACAAATTCTTCCACCTCAAGCTCCGGAAATGAAGGTGGGCTAAAAATCTAATCATGGTAAGCATCATAGCCGACCCCATGCTATCCTTCTCTCCACTTATGACAAGTGTAGAGTGTGTGTTGATCCTGGGCTGCAAAATTATTGCCCTCAAATGGAAAAGTGAAGAACAATCCTCCAAAGAAGGCTCTTCCAACAATGAAGAACGAGCTGGCCCAAAACAATCCATCCATGAAGAATAGGACATGATCATCCTAGAACATCCTAATGAGAATTTTTCTGAAGGTTTTACATGATGATACATGATGCAAACAATTTCTCACAAGGATACAGCACAGTCCTATCCACTGCAACTTCAAAAAATTACATGGCAAGCAATGTTCATGATTCATCACATCTACTAAAGGATAGTAAATGGTTGAATGTAACAACAATACATGATCAAGCACTTGCCCTTGGTTGTACAATGGATGAATATCGATCTTATGGCCCACCTCAAAAGAGAACAAACATTTGGTTGTGGTGGCCATATCTCCTCTCATGCTCCCATTAGAACATGTAGTGCAGAAATTGTGAGAATTCTTCCCACTCAAGGACACATCCAGTTCATGCGTCTCCCTCATAATCAAGCCTCCCATACAAATCTGATCTATATCAGCAAATGAAGACATGATCAGCAGCAAAATGAAGAAAATTCTAAAGGTTACAAGTGATGCAAGAAGGTACCAACAGCTTTCCCAGTAGCGACAACGCATTTTTACAAGTTGCTGCTTGATAAAAGTACATGGAAAAATGTTTCTTTTTACATGGTTAATCATGCATGTCTTTTATATGATACATGCTATAGTGCAGAAACTGAACATACATGTGGTGATAAAACATTTTCCCAAGGCCACAAAAGAGATGGCCGCCTCCATCATGCAGATTGGCCCAATACAACTCATGGAGCAATTTGACAAGCTTGCCCTCTTGTGAAGCAATGCACTGCATAAGAATGGTAAGAGTGTGAAAGTCAATGAATGTATAAAAAAAATTCTCACCATATGCTGGAAGGAAGATGGTACATGGGTCCATACATGAGTCCTCCATAGTGTTTTGGCATGCTATGAAGAAGAATGAACCAAGTGCTGCAAGAAGATAATCCTCCTTATGCTTGAAAACCCAAGTCAAGAAGAATATGCCATAGATGCCTCTATCATCATTACCTCCTCTTTGTTCATCAAGTGCAACAAATATGAAGTGATCTTGGGACCTATGGGTTATGGATCCACCATATTTCCGCTGGGAACACTTCATCCATAAGTCTTTGCTCCCAAGTGACAGCGTTGTGAGCTTTTGCAAATAAGCCCCTGTCAATACTAAACTTCGTTCTTTGAAATGCTCCTTGTCAACGATTCCTTCAATAATGCTGCAACAAATATGGAATACTCCCCAAGATGGAAGAGCTTACAAATCATCTAAGACCAAGGATATAATGCCATATCCTCCTCCTGCAACATCATGTAAAGTGTGAGAGAAAATCTTCTCTTGCTCTCCCAGAAACAAGCAAAGCAACAAAACATTTTGTTGCCTCCCCATACCTCAATCATACAACTCCTGTGATGAAGACACAATGAATGATATGAGAATCACATCAGCATCATGCACCAATACTCTATGCTGCTCAATGATGCAAGTATATTTCCTCCTACTCTTAGAAAAAGTGTTTTCCAAGTGATGGCCAAACTCTTTCAAGAGTAACCAGCGCAGCCAAGCCTCCTGATGCCCGGTATCATATATCTGCAAGTAGCCTCCTAGCTCCTTGCCCATCAACTACATCCACTCAACCTCTTGTGGATGCTTCCTTCTTTTCCTCATCTTGGTACTCCACCCATGAGGGATACCATCCTCCCAAATCAAATTCCTGTCTTTGCACTTCATGGGATTTTGAAATGCAACCTTCTCAAGGATCAATGAGACCCTATCAAGACCCAAATAGGTGGCAGGAAAAAACCTCCCATCATGATGTGTATGGCTCAAGGAATTTCCAACACAAGCATGAGAGATGTTATCCATCCTATGATGTCCTCCATCTTCTATCTGCTCTTGTGAGAAAGGAAGAAAATAATTGCACTCCATGGTGTGTTGAAGTGCACCTCAAATGAGATCTCTCCTTGAGACCTCCCTCTCATCCATAGTCTTCCAAAACCCTTGAGGTCTTGGATCTGAAAGTAGAAGTTCCTCTTTGAGCTGAGAGGAGCTCATTGAGAAATTTTCATCATGAAGGGAGAAAGGGGTTCTCATTGCAAGATGTCTACCATCATTCTTTAAGACTTCAAACCCCAACCTCCAATGTGATATGCAATCCAACAAAGGCTCATGAAGATGATGGTTTGTTTCCCCCTTGAAATTTTTCATGTTGCACGGTGCAGTGCAACCAAGCTGCTCTATAGTAGCAATGGGATTTGACCCTTGGTCATGCAAAAGTAAATGTCCACATTGATCAAAAGAATTTTCTGCAACAATGGAATGTGGAAATCTTTTCATACCTTGATGTGCATTTGGAACTTCTTGCGGGGCTGCAAGAGTCCCTTCCTCAAAAGTGTTGGCTGCCACAACTATTTATGCATGTGGCTGCTCCTCCATGAGTGTGACAACGTTATCACAAGCCTCCTCAAGAGGTGATGTGATCTTTTCTTTCTTTGCTCTTTCTCCATCAAAGGTTTGGATCAACCTTTGAGTGAACTCTGCAAAAGTATTCACCCTTGCATGGCTCAAGTGGCTGCACCACCAATCATATGCTTCACCCTCCAAGTGCAGCGCTGAGATTTCAACAGCTTCTTTCCCTGCTACAGGATGTATTAGGAAAAATGCCTCCAACTTTCTCACCCAAGTTCTTGCATTAGATGACCCATCAAAGGTAGACAACAAAAATCTATTGCCTATGATTTCTTTTCTGCTACATGGTCTCTTCTCTTCCTTCAGCTAGATGAAATGAGGAAAATCTAGAGTCTCCCTGAAGGCTCTAAGTTGAGATCTATACTCAACAAGGTAATCACTGAGGATCTGATGATCCAAGTATCTTCCATGCTCAATGCCTTCTTCTTGATGAGAATAGGAAGTGCATGGTACTTCCTCTTCTTCTTCTTCAGTCTTCTTGACCTCCTTGGAGATGTCTCCTCTGGATCTGAAAATAGATGAGAATAAACTCATCTTTTTCAGCGTTCTGATCTTCTTGGGCTTAGACTCATAGGCTGAGCCAAGAAAGCTGCTACCACCTGAAGACTCGGACACTACCCCGGTCATCACCTCAATGGATGGCACTACTAGGGTAAGCTCTACTCTCTCTACTGAGGTGTCAACCGATATGGTCAAATAAGTCTCCAACACAGACGACCCCTGCGTCATACTGGGCGTATCCACATGCTCCCCATGATCTTGTGTGCCCTCATCCTCCAAGTGCAAGGTAGCCATTTTGATGGCTTCCCCCTCCATTATTTGGTCAAGCTGGAAAGAGGTATCCAACTTTTCCACCCGATCTCGAACCGTGAAATCAATGGATCCATCATATGTGGAAAAAGGTGTCCTCCTAGTGGTATGCTGCAACTCTGAACTCTGCGTGCTAGACCCCCCACTGTTCCTTCCTCCTTCATCCTTCCTGAGCTGACAATAATCTCTGAAGGGAAAAGCCGCTCTGAAGTTTTCCCCCATGGACTGCCATTCGCGGAAATAATCTCCAAAGGGTATATGATCATGCCGCCTACCCTTCTCACTCGGTACTGGAGGTAAGAATGTAGGCATCGTGATCTTGTTTGGCCTACTGAAGGCTGGTAAATGTTGGTCACACTATTGTGAGACCCCCATATTCACCCCCTCTACTGCATTTGGTGGGAAATATTTTGCCTACCCTCATTGTTCATAGAAAAATATCCCCACGGCTGAGCCAAGAATGAGTTTCTAATACCACTGTAATATCCCATTTCAGGATATCTCTCAAACACACGCAAACTCCAACCAGAGATGGACTGGGAGGGCGTTTACCAGATATTTCACCTTTGAAAAGAGGGTGAGATCTGGAGGCTACCTGGTCCTTTCCAGACTTTGTCTAAGAGTATGGGGAAACACACCAAGTGGTATAGTAACTGGAATGCTCAAAGAGAGAGAAATAACAACAGTGCAAGCATGCAATAGCAGATATAGAATATGTAACAAATACTCAAGAGAAGCATAGAGAATTCTGAGCCATTTTATTTTCCTGAGAAACGTAAGTGAGTATAATAGGTGCTCATAATGATGTCACCTAAACCTGCACAAGGCAAGTTAAGAGATACTCTCAGAATGCCGCCGGAATGGTTGTTCTCTGATTTGCGTCCTAGTTACTGGAAACTGCCGTGTAGCTTCCTGAAAGTACCTCCCTTGAGGATCTACGCCATCCTCCCAAGGGTCACGCTGGGACTCGCTGGAATCCTTGAAAATATGACCTCCCTCTCAACCAAAAGACTCCAATAGGCGCGGGCTGTCCCCCCCTACTCAACCTCCTGACCAAAATCCTCTAATGGAATACCACACTGGAGCTTCCCCAATATGGACTGCGTCCTGCCTCTCAGGACTGCGCAGTCAATTGACGCAATACTCCTCCACAAATCCCGCAACTCGATCCTCCTGCAAAATGATGATGAGACAACCTCACCTAAGCAGGCACTCGAATTCCCCCGGGGCTGAGGGTGAGATCTCTGAACGGAGACACTCTACGCACTAAATAGTGTTGCAAACAGGCTAAACAGCCAGCATGCTCAAAGTCATAATGACCAGCTTCAAATGCATAAACTCCAACGATAAAAATGAGAAGGCTCTCCTCTCTATATAGTGTTGGCCTCTCTCAAACCCTAAGGCCCACCTCTATTGGAAATGTTGTCATTGATGGAAAAGGAGATGGCAAAGGAGACAACACAGAAGCAGAGAGAGAAAAAGAGGCAGCAAGATGTAGAGAGGGTTGAGCAGCAACAAAAGAAGCAAGGCAGTAAAAGAAGAGGATGCAGAGACAAAGTACAGAGTACAGTGACACAGTGAAACAGTCATGCACAAGACAGAGGATGCAAAGACAGAGAATACAGAGGCAGAGTCGTGAGATGAAACGGTTGAGCAGCAGAGAAAGTTTGCAGAGAGTACAGTGAAAAAGAGGCAGATACAGAGAATAACAGAGGCGGAGACAGAGAATAACAGAGGTGGAACCAGTAAGGGCGCAGAACCAAGAAAGGAACCATAATTACACAGTGAAAACCTAATGGAGTCGGGGCGTTCAACATATGGAAGCACCGTATTATAATGTCGAGAACGCAAGAGGAAACAGGAGCGAAAGTGGAAATTCTTTTAATAAGAGTTAAAATTTGATGAAGCGGAACCATGTGCCAGACGGAACCCCGAGCAAACAGTGAAATCAGAGTTTTGGAAACCAGCAGTATCGCATGCGTTTGGGAGTGGTAAGTGGATTTTTCTTTTTGAACGCGATCTATGTCGTTGATGGACACGTGTCTTTGGGTGGTATTTGGATACCACTTACATCGCGTAATTTTTGTGCGTTAACCTTCGGCCCAAAGAAAAACACGATATTGCGCGTCATCCGTTAGATGGGGGTCCAAAGTTCAGTTGGAGCACGATAATTTTATATTGACTTTGGTAATTTGCGTGGAGGTTTCATATAGCGTTTGTTGATGTCGGGGTGCATGAATTAAATGGGCAGTGACATTAAAATTCCTAAGTCCGAGCCTTGATATTATAATGTGATGATGGTTAGTTATTAACCAAGGTCAAGACTTATTACAATGTTGAGAAAGGCGGAGGTTATAACGTATATTAATATAGGTTGATATATATGGAGCAGACCTGTGTAATTGGATTTATATGCTGAGCATAGCATATTCATATGCGTGGTATATACCTATGTTAAATTGTGATAAAGCCTAAGGTGGGTCGAATGCAGGTTGAGTTAGTCCACGTGAATTTGAATACATGGTAGAGTGTTCACATATAAGTTAAATATGTGGGTTTTATTATAAGGTTCATAATAAATTGAACGGGGCCGTAATATATGTCTATATATTATAATTGATATGAAAGTCACCAAGGGGTGCTACGTATGATGGTTAGCATATAGCAGTACACTGTGGGCCCGAGCGCTATTACATGAAGTCGGGGTTTGATATCTATTGCAATATGGCTAAGTCTATGCTATGAGCGGAAGCGTTAAATAAACTATGGAGCCCGAAAAGGTTATATAACTATATATATTAGTGTTGGGCTTAAGTCTGAGTCAAAGAATTAATATAATGCTGACGGAGGATATTATATGTGTAGTGTGGGACCCCATGTAAAACGGAAGAGTTCAATACATGTTTATTCCAAGAATATTAACCCAAGTTGAAGGATACATAAAAGCTAAAGCGGAAAATTATATATATATATATATATATATATATCTGTGTGTGTGTGTGTAGCGCATTATATACAAAGGACCAAGGTTACAATATAAGAGCATATGTATTATATTCTTGTGCGTGAGATTAAAAGAACAAAAGGTTCTATTGTTTGGGTTTAAAACAAACAAAGTATTATAAGGTGGGACCCTCACGAATCGCAGCGGAGAAAATTATGGCAGCGGAACATGTTAATAAAAGTTCTGATGGCGATTGCGGACCCGATATGTTATAAACAATGAATCATATTTGTTTGGGTTCCGGTTTAAAGTTCATTGGAGCGATTCATCGCATCGGAAGTAAAAGTGCAATTGAACAAACTGTTGAATATTGCGATCGCGATGGTGCGATCCAATCGCAACCGTCGGATCATTGAAGATTGCAACCGTTGGATCTAAAGAAAGTCAGAGTGGGGTATACAGTGACCCATCGCATCGGCGGAGATTAAAACACATAAATTTAAGATTTTCCTTTGTTAAAACCCTTCGACGAGTAAAAGAAATTGTAACACAAAACATTGAAATGCCGAAACATTATATGGTGGGGCCTTTTCTAATCGCATCGAAGAATTCCAGTCGCATCGGCGCAGTGAAGTGCAGTGAATAGTGAACCATCGCATCAGAGTAAAGCAGAACATCAGAACATACCATTGAAAGTTCTGATTGCGATCAATTGCATCGGAACCATCGCAAGAGGTGTAATCGCATCGGAGCTTAAGAAAAGATCGATTAGTTGAACAGAAAAGGCTTTTTTATATATTGAAAGGGTCCATTATGATTATATCATCGAGAGGCATTTGCGTTATATTGAAAGGGCAGTTTATGTGTTAAAAACGCCTTTATTATTACTCCGAGAGTTGATTTGCGTTATATAAAAAGCGCAGTTAAATATATGCAGGAGTTACGCAACAACAGTGAACAGAAAAGCATACAGAGAGGAAAAAGACAGAGACAACTGCAGAAAAGACAACACGTAGTAATCCAAAAGGCTGAATGGGTTGAGTTGGATTTCTCATTGTAACTAAATGTAAATGTTTTAGTTGGTTTATATTGTTTGTGATGCACTGGCAAGTCTCCATAGGAAACCAAACTCCACTGTAAAACTGAAAGTTGTACAAATTGTTGTAGTTTTCTGAATGAGCTGGATAAAGAAGTGAGGAGGCAGAAGGCGAAGAGTCAGGGGTATTCACTTTGAATTCCCTGTAGAATGCGAACAGTTATGAGGAAAACTGTATAAAGGATATCATATTGAGATGCAGAAAAGAGGTTAGAGAATGCAGAGTATGAATAATTGAGGCAGAGAAGATAAGAAGAAGGAGGAGCAGAAAAAGATGCTACAGAATAGAGTTGATATCCAAGGTAATTCAACAAATGTTTTCTTTTGATAGAATGAGGAAGTTGGAGCTTCCCTATCAAGTTGAAGCTTGATAGATGTCAGTTGTAGTTGACTGAGGTTGGAGCCTCCTATAGGTTGGTGCCTGCAGAAAATCAGTGGTGAGAGGGAGTTGGAGCTTGCCTTTGCATCACAACAATAATAAGATGTGGTTTTCTCCCTTTATGGGTTTCTACTTATCTCTGTTGTCTCTGTGTGTGTTGCCTATGTGTTGATATGTTCTATCCAATCTGCTTAATACTTGCTACTCTCATAATAATTTTGGTGTCACATTATCTTAATACTTACTGCTACATATTAAGACTGTTCACATATAAAGTTGATTATAAAATTAAGTTGTAAATAAGCTTGATGAAAAGTTTAAAAAGCTCATGAATGTGTTAAACTGATTCACCCCCCCCCCTCTCAGTTTAACTAAGGATTCAACAACCTCCTCCAACGTGGCCTCCCTTTGCCTCGTGCTCAACTTGGCCTGCAAAGCCCCTCCATGTGGTCTACGTGGGCCTCCTCTCTACGTGGTCTCTTGGCCCCCTTGGCTCATTTAAGTTACAACGTTGTGTCTACTGGGGAGTGCACTTTATTTTTAGAGTGAGTTATGTCCCCCTCTACTCACTTTTATTTATAATATAACTACATAAGGAAAAAATTTACCAAATCGAATATTCCAATTAGCCATTGCTAATTGGGAATATTACACGATTCATAGCATTAAGTCTAAGAAGATGAAAGCATTAGTCTTGAAATTGAATTTGAAGAAAGCATATGACCGTGTAGATTGGCGTTTCCTTAGGTTGATCCTGCTTCAAATTGGTTTAGGATTGGCTGTGACTAACTGGATTATGGGATGCGTTTGCTCAGAAAATTATTCGGTATTAGTCAATGGTGGCCCTACAGATTTATTTAAAGCCACGTGAGGACTGAGACAAGGTTGCCCATTATCTCCTCTGTTATTTTTACTTATTGTAGAAGGCATCAGTCGTATACTAAAGAAGTTGGTCAGTGACGGGATATTGTTGGGTGTCTCTATTACCCGTGACATTACCATCATACATCTCTTATTCGTAGATGATATATTTCTATTTGGTAACGAATCCTTACTGGAGTGGCATTTGATGAAAGACTCTCTGAATATCTATATATATATATATATATATATTATATGTATCTGGTATGGAGATCAGTGTACCTAAGTCTCTGTTTTGTGAGGGAGGTTGGGATCCTTGGGATATTGCAAAATTACAACAGATATTTCCCATTGATGTTAAACCACTGGCGGAAGGATTTCGCTATTGGGGTTTTTTCCTGAAACCGGATTGTTATAATAAGGTGGATTGGATGTGGTTAGTTCATAAGGTCGAGAAAAATATTGCTAGCTGGTGTTATTAGTGCTTGTCATTGGGTGGCAGATTCATATTGATTAAATCGGTTCTCGAGAACATTCCGGTATATTGGCTATCTATGGCCAAAGTACCTAAGTCTATTCTTAATCAAATTCAAAGCCTTTGCTTTCGATTTCTTTAGTCTGGTAATAAGGAGGTGGGATATCATCTAGTTTGGTGGCAGAAACTGGTGCTTCCCAAAGTTTATGGTGGTTGGGGTATTAAGAATGTGTTTCATTTTCGTTGTGCTTTGGTAGCCAAAAGTCTTTGGCAGTGCCTTATGAATTCTGGACTGTGGCATGATATTTTGTGTAGTAAATATTTAAAGAATCAATTGGTGGCATGTTGGTTTTGTTAAGGATTTCATATGGCCAGGGCGGGATCTAACAATTGGCAGGAATTGATATCGACATATCCAATTGTTGCGCATTAGATTGGCTGGAAGGTTGAGGATGGAGGCTCGGTTAGGCTGGGTCAAGACCCAATTGTTGGGGATTCAAATTATATTCTCCCCGTGGGACTTATTGGTCATCTGAAGGACATGAATATTGTCTATTTGGCTCAGGTGAATAGTGGGGGGCGGGATGGATTGCGCAGCCAGTGGAAGTCAGCGACTGAACTTAAAATTCCTTTGATGTAGATTGATGATTGGAATCACTATATATATTCTCTTGTGCATGATGGTATTTCACTGTCTGATAAACCTGATTCTCTAGTCTGGACTTGGAATGTGCAGGATGGTTTTGTGACCGTTGCACTTGCTTATGATCTCATCATTGAGAATCTTATTGAGTATCGGGAGGTCATTTGGACATATACTATATAGAAGATTAAGATTCCTATGCGCATTAAGTTATTATGTCTCCTTATTGTGGGGAATCATATTTTAACATGGGACAACTTGATATGTAGAGTATTCATTGGTCTGAGTGTTTGTCCTTTTTGTTGCGGAACAGATGAGGCTGTGGATCATATTCTGGTACATTGTCCATTTGTTACTCCGGTATGGGGCTCGCTTTTACAACTTCTTGCTATCAATGGTTCCTGGGTTTCATTGACTTTGTCTGACTGTTTCAAGGAGTGGTTTTGGGTACATAGTAATTGGAAGAATGTTCCTTGTGTCACATGTTGGGAGATATGGAAAGCTAGGAACTATCTGATATTCGAAGGTATCAAAGCTGATTACTGGAAGGTTAGCCTAAAAGTGATTAGGGTACTTAGTGAATGTGCCAGTAGTGCTAAGACCACAAAGTTCTGAATATTTCGCCCTCTAATTGTTGATGTACTCGGTGCGGTTAGATATTTTGATGGTGCCTCATAGGATCATGGGAGACTCTGTGGGGCTGGGGCATTTTTGCATTGGCCAGGTATTGGTACTTATAGTGTTATGATGAACTGTGGCTCGGGATCGAATACTAGAAGGGAATTATTATCCCTTTGGTGTTTCCTTTATTTTGCTAGATTCCCAAAGATTACACAGTTGAATGTGTTGGGGGACTCGCGGATTATTATTGATTGGTTTAACAATTATGCGTCTTTACAGGTTATGAATTTGGAATCCTAGATCGTCAGATCCGCGAGCTATGATGTTCCTTCACCTATATTTCTGCTGGTCATACCTACCGTGAATACAATATTGATACTGATCGGCTCTCCAAGAAAGCATTTTTGGCTGAGGAAGGAAAAATCTACTACACTACTGGACATGGTCCTGATCTAGTTTATCGTAATTACATTTCTCTTTAGAAGACTGTAATATTGAACAGTTTGTGTTTTTATTTCTTGTAATTATGGTTTATATCTGGTACATACTTTTGCTATAGTATGTTGGAGGGAGGATGTGGAATGTAATACTGAACTATTAATTTTATGTAGAAATGTGTGGTACTGATAGGGATATATCTATGATGACTTATGTTTTGATACTTTATATTATATAATATAAACTCATTTTTCAGTGTGAATATATATATATATATATATATAACTAATTTATTCTATAATCCAAACAAATAACAATTCATATATATATTTTTAAAATGTTTCTCTCACTAAATATTATGACCACGAAAAATGTAAATTATTAATCTTTTAGATAAAGTCTCATCATACATTAATGAGTTATTCACATCACATAATCCAAACAAATAACATTTCAGATATATATATTTTAAATATTTTGTTAAATGGAGCTTGCATTATATAATCATGCCTCTTCACCCTTGGCTTAGTTATCTCACATTTTTGCTTAACTATTAATCTATTTAATAACTTTAAATTTGTTTGTGGATATAAATTTATTATCTTTGTTATAGGTAGAGGATATTACATTATATGGTCAAACTCATATTACTTTTGAGTTTAAAAAAATTATCAAAATTCTATAATTTAATTTTGTATATTAAAATTTATTAATTTTTGATAATATTTTAATTGATTTTTTTTTGTAGGTTGATTGGCTATCAAAATGAACATGTTATTGTTCAATGCATAGATTAATGAGCAAGAAGTACAAATATCCCTTCATAAATTATGATCCTACTTTATATATTCTATTTAATAAAATAGACTAACGTCTTTTTTGGTTTATGGTAAAAATACAATTGCCCAAATTCTTTCTTCAAGATTTGAAAATCCATTAGATCTGTACTCTGATTAGCTATGAAAATAAACATATTATTGCTCAATGCATAGATTAATAAACCAAAATTAATAATGAAGAAGTACAAATATCTCATCAATCCCTTAGATCTGTAGTCTGATTCACTGTAAAAATGAACATGTTATTGTTCAATGCATAGATTAATAAACCAAAATTGATGAACAAAGAATACAAATATCCCATCATAAATTATTATCCAGTTAATTATGTATTCTATTTGATAAAATTGAAAAAAATTGAATTGCAAAGTTCTTTCCTCAATAAATGAAAATCCCTTATATCTATAACAAGCGACGAGAGTTGTGGATTCTCTGGCGGATGGATATTCCGAGGAGCCAGCTAGAGGTAGGACGAAGTTTCCAGACCACCTTTAAACCTAACTCGAGTGCAAAGGCGGGGTAATAAACTTCAACTAGGATGGGGCATGTGATCACCCCATGGGATCCAATGTAAGAAAGAGAGGTGTATAGCCTATGTACAATTGATAACATGAAAATCATATTGAGATTGCAAACATGGAGGATTTTTCCAGCGATCAGATAGGATAGACCTTGATAATACCAAGTGGCAGTTCTTAAATAGTTTTTTTATTGAAATGATTAATGACTTGATTGTATAATATCTTTCCACTTAAGATCTGATTTATTTTATTTTATTTTTTTGGTTGTTTATTATTTTTTAGAATTATAAATTACATTTAATTTTGATTTTGATGGGTGATATTGATATCTAAATATTAAATTTATAATTAATTATTTTTATTGCTGTATTTTTTGATAGAGTTGTTTTTAATGAGATTTATTGGAGTTTCGGTGGATTTTTTGGTTTGAATTTGGAAGAAAAAATTGAGGTGAAATATTGATTTGTGTTATTTAAACTAGTTTTTTTATTACAGAAATGGATTCAACACCCTGAAAACCCCTAGGCCACTTCGATTGTGCAGAGTTTACCCATCAAACTTGTGATTTCAATAAATTCTTACCACATTTTAAACAAATTAAATCGGAAAAATCCACCCAAAAAATCACATTAAAGACAAATTATTTTTTAACATTTATAATTTTTTATTAAAAATCAAACACATTTAGAAAAAAAATAAGTTAATTATTTATATAATTTTATTGTTTTAATTTTGACAATAATCTTATAATAAATTAATATTAACAATCATTAATAGCATATAAAATATATATATTTTAAATATCAACCATCTAAAACTAAATAAATAAAAAAACTAATATGATTTTCATTTAATAATAATAATAATAATAATAATAATTAATTATCATTTATTAATAATAATAAATAATAACTATTTTTATTATTAATTAATAATTAAATTATAATAAATTATTCTGGATCAAATAAATAATTAAAACTTAAATTTTATATAAATTACAATCTCAAGACTCAAATATAAAAATGTCTCATTCCCAATCTAATATGTTTTTTAAATTAATGAAAATTTTCATTAAATAAAAATTATATTTTTTATTACATAATTACAAAAGAAAGCATTTAAAAACATTTATGTTGAATAATATTATTACACAAAGTTATTTAAACGCACATAGCAAACTTATTATAATATTTCTTCATTGTGTAACATTTATACTTAATAATATTTCACATTTTAATTTAACTATATTAAAACTATGTGGCAAGGATTAGCTACTATGTAACACATGTGCCCACTAGATTTTGATGGTGCTCAATACATTTCCACCTTCACCATAAAAAAAGGACTCTTTGAAATTTTTTTTTATAGGATTAAGGAAAAAAAAACTATTGTCTAAACTATTTTGTTAATGTTCCTAGAAAACTATAATTATTATAATTATTTTTAAAAAGTATATTTAAAGTTTTTCATTATTGGTTTATTAAAAATAAATGTTTTTTTATTAATTAATTATATCATATTGTTTGTGTAAATAAATTTATATATAGAAATATAATAAACAATGTAGTTTGTTAGTATTATTTTATGGAAAATAAATATTTTTCTTTAATTAATTACATAATATTGTTGCTAGGTAAACAAGTTTATAATTAGATATCATTTTTTGGGATTCAAGTGCGTTAAGTCATTCATCTATGACCATTTAGGCATTCATCTATGACCATTTCCATGAGCAGTAATAGTAACTCACTAATTTCTCATGATTTTTCATCTATTACCATTTCCATGAGAGGTAGTAGTAACTTCTCATGATTTTTGAATAGTCCACTTAGCACTCATTGCATCGGGCTATCATTTTTTTTTTTACATTCGCATTATTTTAAAATAGTAATTATCTAGAATGCTTGTGAGTATTTGGTCATAGGAGCTCTTTCTGCTCATGAGCTCTCACAGTGGTATTTTTGTTTTTTTTCACACACATGATATTTGCATAGGATGTGTATATGAAGAATGTAATTTACAATAATTTCTATGAATGAAAATGAATAAAATTGAAAAACTCTTACATATAACATGAAATACATTTGACTAAATATACCAATCAGATAGCTAGTCAATTAATCTGATTCCTTATAACGCGACAATTTGCACATTTCATTGAGGCCACTTTTTGCCCTGTCTAGGGTGTGGTCATTGGACACTCAAGTTGGTAATAGACTTGAAAGCAACGGAAAAAAAACTGCCCTTTTTTCCTCGAGAGTTTTTGGTTGATGAATCCTAACTTCATCGAACAAGTGAAAGGTTGGTAGTAGGAATGATGCATACAAGTTTGCAATAAAATGCATTCTTTCCAACTCAAACTACAAGCATTAAAAATAAATATCAAAATCTAGAACAAATAGCATTTTGGCAATCTTTTTGAAGAAAAACTTAGGTTGGAACAAAAAATGCAGGAGCTTTAGCAGTGCATTATCCTAGAGGGAAGTACTATGGATTTGGTTGTGGAGGAATGACTTACACTGCACTAACTCGAACAACAGCGACAATAGGAAGAATTATATGGAAACAAAAGTTCAGGGTTCAGTTGTTAAAGGCAGGCGAAAAAAGCACTAAGTTCTTTCATAACTCAATGTTGCTGGGTAGGCATAATAATAAAATTTTCTCTATCATGGGGCACAATGGTGAACGTAAGATCCTACACTCAGAAATTGAGGCATAATTAGTAAATTATTGTAGGCATATCTTAGCAAAAAATGCTTCTCAAAGGCAAGTCCAAATAAATAAGGTACTCATAAGGATACCACAGATTATCTCCAAGGAGCATAATACAACTTTGATGCAGCCAATATCTTTTTAGGAAGTGGAAGGGGTAGTTATGGGCTTTCCAAAAACAAACCCTGGGATCGAATGGGTTTACCTCTGAATTTTATCAAACATTTTAATCTTTTATAGGGAAGGAGATATATGAGCTAGTGGAGTAATCGAGACAAACCCAGTCATTATGGAGAGGGCTAAATGCAACATTCATCACACTAGTGCCTAAACAAGGTCATTCAAAGGATCCTAATGGCTTTTATAGGGAAGGAGATGTATGAGCTAGTGGAGTAATCGAGACAAACCCAGTCATTATGGAGAGGGATAAATGCAACATTCATCACACTAGTGCCTAAACAAGGTTGTTCAAAGGATCCTAATGGCTTTCGGCCCATTTCTTTATGCAATGTTACTTACAAAATTATCTCCACGGTCATGGTCAAATGTTTAAAACATTTACTTTCCATGTAACAACCCTAGTTAAAATTTCATGTAATAAAGTTAATAAAGGAAAAAATCAGACCAAGGTCATGGGACATGTATTCCAAGTTGAATGTTGGGAAAAGCCTCCTAGTGGGTGTTCATTTGGTTTATTATGGATAAGGAAATTGGAAAAGGCATTGAAAATACAAAGAGGTATTTATTGATACTTTATTTATGAAAATAAAGGAAAATAGCAGAAAAGGAAGGTTAAAGGCCACAGGTTGCATGTCAGGAGGAAATTGAAGGAAAATAGAGGAAACTGAAGAAAATAAAGGCCTCAATTATAAAAAGGCTTATGAGGATCAATTCATAGCTTTTGTCAGTTCAGTTTTGGAGCTCTCTCTCTCTATTCTTTGTCTCACACACTTAGAGCATTCTAGCATTGGTGAAAGTAAGGAAAATGAAGGAAAAGGAAGCAAAGGGAAGCAAAGATCAAGCAAGGAATATTTGGACCAAGCAACTACATCAGGGTTACCTGTAGGTATCAAGTTGCATGTATGATTTCCTTGCTAGTTTTGGCATGCATGGTATATGCATGTGTGTATTTGGTTCTCTTGTTGTCATTGGCATGGGTTTTTCCAGGTGTGACAATGGTTTTCAGCCTTGCCTTGCCATTTCCAGATAGCCATGGTGTGATGGGGTTCTTTCATTTCGTTGAGCTAGATTGTCGGATGGTTTTGGAATCGGGTGAAGTGGTCTCCGGAAAATTCCCAACGGCCTAAGAATCCCTTGACTCGTAATGGCGGGGTACACGTAAAGCCTGAGGGTGGAGACGAGGAAAATTCCTCAAGGTATTGGTGAAGAAATCTTGAGGCATCCATGCTTTATGTAGGGCCTAGTGATCCCTTGACCAGTTTTGGTGGGATTTCGGTAAAGCTTGGTAGTGTATGTTTATTTTTTGGCCTAGGAATCCATTGATCGGTAATGGCGGGATTGTGGTAAATCCTGGTTGTATAGATGAGGGTTTTGGGCCTAGAAATCCCTTGACAGGCAATAGCGGGATATGTGGTAAAGCCTGAGGAAGCCCTGGTTATATTTTTGTGAGTCCCACATTCATGCTTTGAATATGACAAGGGGGTGATTGGCTGAAAGAAATATCTGGTTCAACCCAACCTATGGTTGGGTGGTACGTGGAAGTGCCTGACATGTTTGGCTTTTTCTTATGTTAATAAGAGCTCTTTTCCTCTTATATTTTCATGAGTAATTATATGTAACCACCCTCCTCCCACATTTACCCAATTTAATCGTTTCGCTAGGGTAAACATGTAACGAGAGGCTACTATGATGTGATTCAACTTCCTAGGTCACCTTAAGGAAGTGGAACTGACTTAAAACAACCAATATGACCCTCCACACATACTACATAACCTTCATGAGCCAACCAACACTTCAAGGTGGCCTACGCCTGATATAAATCATCATTTGGCTGACCTAGACCTTCAGTTGCTCCCATGAAAAGCCCTACAAGTGACTGAGGCCTTCCAGTTGTTGAAAATGCAGCAAGATGATGGAGCTTAGTGAAATGAAGTCGCCTTCACTAAGTGGGCCCGCAGGCAAAGTCTAGCGCAAAGTCTATTTTTAGACATATGGAGCATGGTCCAGGGGCTGCAGTATGTTATTCTTGGAGTATTGGTCATGTTGGTAAAAATAGATGGACCTCTATTTTTTGACCTATAGGTCGATAGGTCGATGTCTATTTTTAGACTACCTATCCTAAAAATAGGGAAGTCAAATATTATTTACCCTTAATAATATTTGGACTCTAAATAGCAGTTTACTCTCTTGGAGCACTTCAGTTCGAGCTACAGAAGTGGCTCATGCATTTGACAAAGGAATTACGCTATTCCCAAGGGTTTTATGGCATCATGCATGGTTGACTTCAGCTAGGACTTCAGTGGCAGAAGTTTGGTGGAGTTAATGAGACAGCTAGTGGAGTTGTGTTCTGTTTATTTTAGTTGAACTAGTTGAGATTAGTTTAACTAGCTAATCAATTAGTTATGAGTGGAGTGAATTAAATATTATTTAATTCATTAATTAGTAACTCATCATTCAACTCAAGAACACATCAGTTCACTACAGTGCATGATCAGTTCAGTGGAGACCAGTGAAAGAGGTAGATGAAAGGGTGGAGTTAGCTATCAGTGGCGACATCAGTTGTGCATGAGATTTGCACCACACTCGGAGGAATTTCCCATGATGATTGCGCTGTCAAGCCAAGGAGATTCGAACCTTGGATCTCTATATAGACAGGCCTGGATTGCGCAATAGAGGCAAGGCAATTGGCGGTGAGTTTTGAACCAGTAACCTGTTCAAAACTGAGCTAGATTGTGTGTAACTTCATGAGATAGTACCGAGTACTTGTGAGGAGTATTGTTGAGCCTTAGAATTGCTTTCTCTTTTACAAACCTTCACTTCATTTCATCATTATTTTATCACTTCATAAGCCTAAAATCAATGAAGAATGATTAGGATTGCTTAAAGGTTACATGAAATTGATTAACATATTATATTTTCATGATTTTTGCTATTTTAACAATTTTCTGCAAAATAGCTACAGAATACAGGCATTCCGTAGCTGACCGGCGATTCTGCAGCTGTTTTACAGTTTGAGTGGGTTACAGGTGTCGTCTCAAGAAAAACCGCATATGGGCATATTCAACGTCATGTCTACATGGTTCGTTGCTCACCATGAAGGAAAAAACGAATTCTGTGTGTGGTTATGCACGTGGAAACCAAAATCAAGAGGTAGACTTCTAGTAGGACTGTCTCAGTCCAGCTGTCTACAGCAAAAGTACGCAGCCTTCAATAAGAGTTTTAATTTGAATAGGAGTGGGAAAGACAATAATCCCTATGTTATCTCAAGTTCTGTTATGTAATTTCATTATAAATATGACTTGGGAGACCAAGCAACGCTGGTTAGATTTTGGTTAGTTTTTGGCTTCTGCCACAGAACCGTGAATACTCTGTTTTTCAGTCTTTTTCTCTTTCAATGAAAGAAACAACATTTCTGTGAACGTGTTGAGTTAGATTGCGTGCTACCAGGTGGTGGAGGGCCCCTACCTCCTGAGTGGCTTCGTTTTCACCATTTAGATAAGTATTTTAGCTCTGTTTTTACAGTTTAGATGAGTATTTTAATTGTGTTTTCATTTATAATTTAGACAAGCTTCTACAGTTTAGGATTATCATTGATTTCATTAAAATATCACAGCTAGACTTGTTCTAATCATCTCTTCCAAAATACCATTACGATGAATGAGAAATAGCTGTGATTTTGTAGGCTTTAGTTACATTTTCTTTTGTTAATTATCATAGTGAGAATTGTATGGACTGTGTAATTTCATAGATTAATGGCATGTGAATTTCAATAGAATACTCCGGAGGTAGAATGCATGTGGTTCAGCTTTGTCCTTTTTTTTCAAGTTTTATAATGGCATCAACTCTGTTTACTGTGTTTTAAGTAGATTAGTGGCACACTAGCTTAGTTTTAGTTCATTTTGTTTCAAGATAGATTAATAGCATTCTAGCTTAGTTGTAGTCACTGTATTTTCAGATTGATAGATTTCACTCTCACCTAGTGTTATCCGTTGGATTTTAAGTAGTAATAACTGTTAACATTAAAACTCATAGCCTTCATTATTTACAAAACTTACTTTTGTTCTGAATCTATATTGATATATCATCACATGAACAGAGGTCAGTCATATTAGTTTAAGGCTTTGATTATCCTGCAAATCTTTTATAAATTCACCAATAGCCTTCTTCCCAAACATTATTCTAGAAAATCTCTAAATTTCTGAATAAGGCTTAGTAGTGATAAATCAAGTTGCAGAATAGAATAACTTCAGCATCATAGGTTAATTTAGATTTTTGTAATATTATGAGTTGATTGTTTAGTTAGGAGAACTTCATTTACACTTAGCATTCCATTTCTCAAGTTCATTTCAAGTTCATGTTGTGATTTGTTTCTTTGCCATAGAGTCATTATCAAGCTTTGTATTTGTTGTTTGCTAGTCATAGTTTAGGTTTGATTCTGTTTCAGCATTTGCATTTGTTTACCATCATAGTTTAGGCTTCACTCTGTTTTGACCAATAGTTTCCCTTCATTAGCACTTAGTTATTTTCCTTTTCAAAATAAAACCATAAAACCAAAAACATCAGAAAACACTAAACACAACGAAGTAGGAAGAGGTTACTTAGGCACATATAGTGCACCACACTTCAGCAGTTTACTGACCCTGGTTGACAATTAAATGAGCTCAATTTAGGAGACTAGGTTGAGACAAAACATTTTGGCGCCGTTGCCGGGGAAGTGTAACTAGGTATCCCGATTTCCTACATCCACAAAAACAAAAACAAAAACTTCAATCACCTACCACACCCACTATATCATGTGGTGCAGTAAGAGCCACACATCCACATCATGAATTCATATTTTTGCAGGTAGAAGAAGAGGTGATAGCAGGTTGAAGAAATGGATGGAGATGATGACAATGAGGAAGATCCTTTTGGATTTCCTATTCAAGAAACTGATATCAACATTCAAATGAAGAACATCCATCCATCTGTACTTCCTAATTTCAAAGGTATGAGATTAGAAGACCCGGAAACTCTTCTTTTTGAATTTGAAATAATTTGTAGATCTTATGGTTATTCATTGCACATTCAAAAATTGAATTTGTTTCTGGCAACATTGAAGGATAGAGCTCTTAGATGGTTCATGACTTTAGGAACAAATTCTATAAGGACATGGGATGATATGAAAAGAGTATTTTTGGAAAAATATAAAGGTTATTGCATGCACCATGACCTTAGAAATGAAGTCTTTAACATGAACCAAAAAGAGGATGAAATCCTAGAAGATTTAGTAGAGAGATTTACTTATAATATCAAAAGATCTAAATTGCATAATTTAGGATCAGATGCATTAAAAACTCTCCTACTAAATGCTATAAAGAATGAATGGATTGATCTTCTTAATCTTGTGGGAAAAGGAGATGTTTATCGATTACCATTTCAAGAAATTTGTGAACTATGCAAGAACATATCAAGAGGAAAAGCAAAGTGTGTAAGATCCCTTCAAGGTCCATTTGTGGCAAAAGTAAGTAAGTCAGCATCAAGATTGGTAAGTCAAACTGAACCTAACAATTTGATAAACATTCTTGGTAATTTAAATGAACAAACTGACATGCTAAGAGTGCAAAACAAGCAAAAAGTTGCTTCATTTATATTTTGCCCTAAATGTAGAAAGAAACATGCTTTGCATGAATGTTCACTTGATAACATTAAAATGTATAAAATTTGTGCAGGATCACATACTACTGAAGATTGCCCATCATTACCAGGGTTGAAGGCAATTTACCAGAAGAATAATGGAGCAAATCAAGCACAAGAGCAACTTTGTCATGTAGCTCCAAGAGGACCATGGCAGCCTCATCAACCCAATATGATGCAATATCCTTATGCACAGTTTCAAGGTTATGCACAACAACCTCAAGGTAATTGGAAAACATCCTTGCCTTGGCAACCTTGGCCATCTCAATCCCAACCTCAAAACCAATCTTGGCAACAAAGTTGGCAAAGACCCTATAAAGGAAATCCACCATATTCTCAATCTTTCCCTCTCTATCCTCAATATCATCATCAATGTTATCCATACCATTTACCTCCACTACAACATCAATATCACCCTCATTTTACCTCAATTCAATCTTTTCCGTTACCATCCACACAAACACCCCAAAGATTCCCCACTCCACTACCTCCACAACCATTTCATATCCCCAACAATAAAACACCTCAATCAACTTACAAATCTGAGGTATTGCAAAATGATTCACCAACTGTCATTGAAGAACAACAAACAGAAGAAGAAGACTCAGATAAGGTCCAAGAATCAGGGATGTCTATTGATAAAGAGGAGATATTGGAACCAGAGATTGAAAAGTCTCATGCATGCCTATCACTAGATTCTATGAATGAAGATCATATCTCCGAAGACTTGCATTTCATGATAGAGGAAAGACAAGGAAGGCAAGATTACATTGAATCTTGGTTCAATTCAGTCATTGGATTCCAATGCTCAATTATTCAATATCTTTTGAAATCATCTAAATCAAGACAGTTGACATCTCATATACAGGTACATATCAAAGAGTATCTTTCAAACCTGCATATCAGTTTATCTATCATCTTGTTACAGACATGGTTCCATTGGAAGTACTCATATACTTGAACAAGATTTTCTTTTTCAAGTAGAGTAGGACATAAAAAAAAAAATTTAAAAAAAAAGGAAAAAAAAGAAAAAAAAAGAGTAAAGAGAAAAATAAGTCCTATTGTGAAAACCAGCTTGCTGGTGCAATTGGACATGAGCTTTGTTTGAAAACCAGGCAACTGGCGGGCAAAGTTCACAATAAGTTCTGCAATTTCATGATGGTTTCAATCTTTCATGGTTCTTCAAATCATTCTTGGTTCTATGCTCGAGTTGGATGATGTGGAATTCTTTAAGGTCCACCTTCCAACAGATCTTGTCCCATCGACCTCAACACTTTATCTGGGATCAAGATTAGAGATTATTTGAAGTGCCTTGGAGCTTGCATTCATCAATGGCAAGCCTCCTCGTTGATAAAAATGGGAATACAACAATGTCTCTTGATTGTCAAATCTTGCAGGCGACTCGACTTCGACACATTCATTCATCCCAGTCAAGATGCATTGAGGTACCTTGACACTCATTTACATTATCGGTGAGTTGTCTTGCATTGGTTAACGATTTTCATTATTGATCGGTAATCCAATGATTTCTTCCCATGCTCGACTTCGACACATTTATTCGCATGGTAAGAATTGTACCATGAATGTTGGCTTTGATGAAGACTAATGGTTTTATGGAATCAACAACAACTTGTAGCAGTGAATTTTATTAGTTTCTTGTAGCAGCATGTTCATATTTTTTTCAATTCAATAACAGCTGCGGAAAGTGGCAGTTTCTGCAGCCATTGTTGTAGCAGCCTGTTTTCGTCTTTTTGCAACTTTTTCCAGAAGGCAGTTTTGGCGCAACTTTTGCAAGAGACTGGAGCAGAAATAAAAAATTCTGAGCTTCTGGGTTTTCTCAGAATATGATAAATTGAGTAAAACGCGGACAGAATTTGAAAAAAAGCAATTTTTAAGGGCATTTCAGAAGGGTTTTTCAGGCAGATTCTCACTTTTCAGCATTTTGGACAGATTAGGACAGATTTGAGTGTTTTTGCACAGCAGCACCTTTTCTTCATCAAAATGAAATTCTGAAAACATGTGGCAGTAGAGAAGGTAAAAATACACAGTTTCCCATTGGAATCACTCAATTTGGCCTTAAAATGAGTCCGTGGCGTACTTTTTTGTTGCAAAATTGGGCAAAATGAAGGGTGAAACAGGGCAGAAATTGATTTTGTCATAACTTTCAAACCGTGGATCCGTTGGTCCTGAAATTTTTATGGTAAATGCATTGAGGTAGGGTGAATAAACACAGAAAATTTCAGAAAATTTCAGTGTGTATTTTTCAAGAAATTGGCCACTTTCACCTACAGCCATTTCTCATTTTTCGGGAGATCCGTGCAACCAATGGCTGAGATTTTTCAGTGGAAGATGCACAATAATATTGGTGACAACCTCAGAAAATTTCAGGGAAGTCTGATGTACCATTTGAGAGAAATTCCAAAATTCATTTCATTCTACAATCCACTCCATCTCACTCCATTTTCACTCCATCTCATGCCATTTCCATTTCACTTCACAAGTCCTATTCCACTTTCACTCCATCTCACGCCATTTTCATTCCATTTCAAAAGTCATACTCCACTTTCACTCCATTACATTTTACATCCATCTTCCATATTCATACTTCATTTCTTCTTACAGATTGCATGTTGCAGCCACATCTTAATCAGCAGTTCTGACATGATTGTACAGCCTACAAAGAGAGGATGATTACAGGAAATTGAAGGATTATGTTTTGAAGACCAATATGCTCAAAGAGGACCAAAGGAACAACATCAAGCACAGCAATTAACAAGGTCAAAATTCTGAGGTAAATTGTGAAAATTATTTTAATAGCAAAAAGTCAAAACATGAAATAGATACAATGTGTATAATCATGTGTTTCCTAAACAACCTATCATTCGAATTGATTAGCCATATCCCTTATCCAACATTCCAACCTACTACTCCACATCTCCTTAAGATTTTATTATTCACTTATTTCACCATAATGTCATCATAAATTCTCCATCAGATCCATAGCCACTTCATTTTCCCTTATAGCTTAATTACCTCCATCCATTCACTTCCATTACACTTTGCAGCCAATCCATCTCTAAGTGTAGAAAGGTAATTCTAAGGGTGAAGCATTATTATTCAACTAATCCATCTTCAGACACAGAGATACAGTTTCAAAATAAAGAATTAGACTCTGTAATCAATTTAGCTTCAAGCATAGAAAAGTAATTCTGAAAGGAAGATAATCTGCATAGAGGAGGAATGGCTAATTGTCAGGACAGAATCAGTTGAAGTCAAGTATTTGGAAGGATATCCATAATTCAAGGAGCTACTACAATAAGAAGGGAGGCTAAACTTTATAGATAAATTTGATGGCTTCCATAAGGAGATTACAAAATCTTTTGCCAAAACTTTTGATGGAGCAGAAGAAGAAAAACTGACATGGTTATTGAAAATAAACTTGACACTCCACTACAAGAGGAAGATGAAGAACTAATTTCTGAAATGTTAACAGAGATTAGAAAATAGATTAGGGCCAAAAGAAGAAGAAAGATAAAGTTGGATGTTTTAACAGAGGTTTCAGAGCACATGGAATAAGTTTTGATGAAATTGCATGAGGACATGCAATAGTCTTGCAGTGGGGGTATGTTGAGCCCTAGAATTGCCTTCTCTTTTACAAACCTTCACTTCATTTCATCATTCTTTTATCACTTCATAATCCTTAAATCAATGAAGAATGATTAGGATTTCTTAAAGGTTACATGCAATTGATTAACATATTATATTTTCATGATTTTTGTTGTTTTAATAATTTTCTGCAAAATAGCTACAGAATACAGGCATTCCGTAGATGATCACGCGTTCCGCAACTATTTTAGAGTTTAAATGGGTTACAGGTGTCATCTGAAGGAAAAACACATATGGGCGAATTCTACAGCACTCCCTCATCATTTGTTGCTCTCCACGAAGTCTGAGTTCGAATCTCCAAGCGGTTATGCACCTGGAAGAGATTAAAACTGAGCAGCAGTTTCCTATCAGGACACGGACTCCACATAAAGAACGAGGCCTTCAATAAGAGTTTCAATTTGATTACAAGTGGGAAAGACACTCATCCCTTTATTTTCTCAAGATTAGTTATGTAATCTTATTATAAGTATGACTCGGGAGACCGAGAAACGCTAGTTATATTTTATCTACTTGTTGCTAGATCTCAGAACTTTGTTTGTGAAGAATTACTCCTTTAATGAAGAGAAGCATCATTTTATTGCACGAATTGAGTTAATCGTGAATAGATCCACGTGCTGATCCGGTGGTAGAGGGCCCCTACTGCCCGTGAAGCGTTATGCATTTGATTTAGATAAGTAGCCTTAGCTTGGTTTCGTTTTCAATTTCAATAGTTTTCTTAACTTCATGCTTTTATGCTCATTTACATTACATATTACAGTTAGTCCTGTTCTATGAATTCTTCCAAAATACCTCTAATGATGAATGGGAATTAACTGTGGTATTTGAGGAGTTTAATTGTGTTTTCATTTCGAACTGTGTGTTTTATGTCAATTTGCATTAGATAGTACAACCAGACTTGTTTTCATAAGCTATTCCCAAACATCACTATGTTAAACAAGATAAGGCCGTAATATGCAATAGATTAGTTGCACTGTGGTTTAATACTCCGAAGATCAAAAAGCGCTTTAGTTCATTGTAATTCAAAGTTAGGATTATGGCATTTTAGTTTAATTCTGTTCACCATCTTTCCAGTTTGAATAATTGCATTTTAGCCCAGTTGTGGTCACTATGTTTTCAGTTTGATTAATTGAACTTTAGCTTAACTCTGTCATTTGTATTTCAAAATTGATTAATTGCATTCTTGTTCATGTTTTGCTTAATGTATAGTCAAGTCTCATTAGTTAGTTGTATAATAGTTTTGTTTTACTAGACTAAGGCCTTCATTATTTACAAAGACTATTCCTGTTATTAAACTTTTCCAACATATCACCATGCAGACAGGAATTGGTAATATCATTTCACGGCCTTTACTATTCTGCAAATTCTCATAATTGTGCAACTAGCCTTTTCCTCAAAATTATTTCAAAAGACTTTAACTTTCGAATAAGGCTTAGTAATGACAATTTAGGTTGCAGAATAGATTAGTTTCAGGATCCTTGGTTAATTTAGAGCAGAATTATTCACTGTGTTGCAGAACTAACTTTTCCAAATATGTCCAAACAAATATCTAGTCATGGATAAGATCTATTTTGTGATATGGTAAATTGTTGTTTAGGAAAACCTCACTGCACTAAATTTATCCTTTTCTTGAAGTATTCCAACATGTCTCTAACAAATGAATTGGACTAAATTTGTGTTGTGAGTTACTGCCTAGTTTTTCATACCACACATGATTTAGAATTGTTTCTAGTGTGACCAACAATTGCTTTTCATCAACAATTAGTTCCTTCCCTTTTCAAAATAAAACCATAAAACCAAAAACATCAGAAAACACTAAACACAACGAAGTAGGAAGAGGTTACTTAGGCCTATCGGTGCACCACACTTGACGATTTTACGTACTGGTTGACAATTAAATGAGCTCAATTTAGGAGACTAGATTGAGACCAAACAAATATTGTGCGGTTTTGTTACATGATTTATCCATTATAATATACCTGATAGTAGGGTTTTGGCTATAATCTTTCCCCATACATCTTTGTGTTAATGTGTACTGATGATTTGATATTAGTGTGTCACTTGTTTTGTTCATATGTGTGATACGAGTGGAAGAGATTATGTGTTGCATATAAATTCGGGTGTATGTAGTCGGGATAGTCTCGGTGGATAATTAATCATTATTCGACGAAATTCTACACCGAGTCATTCACCTGACAAGGCTTGTCTCGCGATTGTGGGCTTTTCCGGCTGGTTTGTGCTAGTAACCATGTATTTTGTGACACTTTTTCAAGGTCGGGACTTAGGCCACGGCTAGAACTTCGTGAAAAATTCAGAAATCATAAATAACATGGGAAAAAAGTACTAATTCAAACTTTGAGTACGGAAGCCTTGACTAGACCCCCACGCTAGCCATGCGAAATCTCGTCGAAACATATCACAAATATGCATTCTACGAGTCATAGCAACGGATCCGAACATGAGGGTCTCATACTTATCTTATAATCATTAAGAAGCATTAATGCCTTCACACAATAGCTACATTATCAACTAGTAGGTCATATATTCATTGTTCATTCATTTACTAATCAAAATATAATGAGATCCATACATCATTATTGTTATAAAACATCCTCATGACCAACATATAACCGACGAAGTATTAATCGTAAAAACTACATATGAACAAGTATGTTTACCTATTAAAAACAAGAGAAATAAGCTCTTATTAACATATGCAAAATGCAATTAGGTCTAGGACTTCTATGTACCACATGTCCATAGATTGGACTAAACCAAATATTTCTTTTTAGTCGATAACCCTTGTGCCATGTGCCAAGCATGAATGTGGGATCTCATGAACAAATCAATCAAAACCAACCTGAAATCAAAGGCCAAACCACCTCAACCCTCAACCCGGTGATTCCACCTCACGGTTGGACATCTTCATGCATTACCCTAGATTGGTCTCTGCAAGGCATCGAGGCTCTAGATCATTTTGTTCCAGGCCCCAGGGCTTACATTTACTAGTAACTCAACCCATAACTCTTGTCGGGCTTCAAGAGTGTTTGTCTAAGCAAGGCTCACGAGACCCGGTAACCCAAAACCACCAAGGGCTTCCAAAATCATTTTTCAACCAAGGCTTCGAGGACTAGTAACTCAACCCAAGTTATTCTGGTCAACTTCCCGAGCGTTGTCAACAGCTTCCCAGGGAACCCAAACAACTCAACTCACAACCAAAGGAACATGAGAACTAACCGAGAAAACAAAGAAAGGAACCCACAACACCATGGTTATCCGAGAATGGAAAGGCTAGGAAAAATCATGATAAATCTAGGAAATCCTTCATGCCAATGAAAGATCGTAACCAAGAAACCACATGCATGTTCCATGCATGCCAAAATAACAAAGGAAATGGCCACATGCAACTCGGTACTTGCAACAAAACCTGCTATAGTTGTTGATCTCGATGCACTCTTCTTTCATTTTAATACTCTTCATTTTCCTTCTTGCTCCAAATCCAGTATGCCACACTCCTCAAGAGTTCTCTCGAACTCTAGAGAGTGTCCAAGTATGAGAGAGAGAAAAAAAGAGAGCCCCAAGCGGAATTGACAAAAAATAACGAACTAATCCTCAGGAAATCCTTTTTAATAATGGCGCCTCTAATTTCTTCAATTTTCCATTATTTTGCTTTATTTTCATCCTCACATGTAACTTGTGACTTTTCACTTTCCTTCTCTCCTATTTTTCCATTATTTTCATAAATAAATTTCACTTGTGTCTTTCCAAATCCTTTGATAAATTTCCATAGCCATTAATTAATCACAAGTGATCCCCATCACTATGTTTTTCCCCAACATTCAACTTGGATTCGTGTCCCATGATAGCTGGTTATTATTTTTTCCTTTATTAACTTTGTTACATGGATTTTTAGCCAGGGTTGTTAGAACCCTCCCACTTCCAGGGGTAACACTATCCTCGATGTTGGACGCTACCTACAACCAACAATGTTGTTGAAAACGAAAACATACTTCTCATGAAATACATAACAGCTTGTTGCGGTATTTGCAATCTGATCAAATTCTTTGAGAAACAAACCAAGAAAACATAACAACATGACAACCATAATGACATGACACCCATACCGCTTATTGGATCTTTTATAACACATCTCATGACGTGTTACATCCATATATATGTACATAAGCAAAACATCACATGAGAAAACATTTGAAAATTTTTTTCTCAACCAGGTAGAGAAGGATACATAGCCCGCATCTAATCCACCATCTCCCATCGCATACTACATTAGGCGGAAATTCCGACACTTGGTTGGCAACTTTTGACTAAATGTCGAAAAATTTCCCCAATTTTTTTTCATCTCCTTTTGAAAGCAGTATTCGCTATCTGACGTTTATAGAAAAGTGTGTAATCATAGAGCACTTATAAAAGTGTCGCAATTTCGATGTTTGGAGGAAGACGTCGCACTTGCGACACGATGGCCCAACAACGTCGCTGTTGTGACATTGCCAAATGCGACACAATGTCTAAGTGTATTAATTACTGACGTTTGGAAAAAACCTCCGTCGCAATAACGTCTTTTAGTTGGTATAACGACATATGTACGCACTAAATACAAATACGAAACTTATATGCACACTACAAATACGAAGCATATGTCGCACATAAAAATGATTTTATTGTTTCGTATCCGTTGCAACCAACTACATTAACGTACGATATGCCGCATTTACCCTCGCTCTTGCGAACAACGGTGTACAAATATTGCGGAAGCAAAGATTTTCCCTCGGCATTCGCCTCGGCTCTTGCAAAAATTAAGTTCTTACGCAGCTCCTTCCTCCTATAGTAGGGTTGGCTTCTTCAGTTTTTTTTGGTCAATTCCATTGGATTGTGTTAAGTTGTTAGGTTTCTCTCTAGATGTCAAAATCAAGATTCAATACCCTCTATTATCATCATCACCCAATACAAGATTTAAATTTTTCCCAAAAAGCAACATTAATTTGGCGGTATTTGGCTTCTCACTGCTTTAAAAACCCTACATTTAAATACAACAGGCATTGCATTTCAACTACAAAAATCTAATAGTATTCAAATGTACATGTATATTAACGTACGATATCACGCGACGCATTAGCCCTCCCAGCTCTTCTTAGAACAACACATTAGCCTCGACGTGTACAGGCTCTTCTGAAACTAACATTCGCCCTCAACATTTGCCCAGAGCTCTTGCAGCGAGCCGTGGCCTCGGCTCTTGGAGACAACAGTGTCCTCGGCTCTTCAGGCTGAAAGCATTGGCCCTTGACTCTTGCAAAATGGTGGGGTTCTTACTGTAGGCCCTTCCTCTATGGGGTTGACCCTACGGCCCAACATCCGCTCCCTTTGAAAAGCTTTTCATAATCTTGAAGTGGATATCTGTGAGCAAACAATTGTGATTATCATTAGGTATAAATAACTATTAATATAATTTTTACATTGAGCTGAAGAAAGAAACAAACAAGTATAAACGTAAACACAATGCTTTGACACATAAGAGTTTTGAGTGACATACTTAGAAAAAAGAACTCATCATTGATATTTTATGAATCATTTGAGTTATTCAAGTTAAACTTCAGTAATAAGAATGGGATTCAATACCCTCTATTATCTTCTCTTAGTAAAGATTAAATTTTTTCCCAAAGCAACATTAAATTGGCAGCCATTTTCTCTGCTTTAAAAACCCTACATTTAAATGAAAACAAGCATTGCATTTCAACTACAAAAATATATTAGTGTTCAAGTCACATGCTATTTGCATCACTTGTGTAGGGTATTCCTTTCCCACTTTCATTATCCAGAATATTATGCCAGGTATAGTTCATATTTTTTGTGATTTAGATTATCTTGAAAAAGGAAGAAAGGTAAATTATTTCCCATGGAAAAAGAAAGTTTTCCCTTTTTACTACCGAGAAATGGTACAAAAAAGTTCCATTTTCTGAAACTCCTATGAAAACGGGAACCAAATAAAGGCCATGTCCTCAATGGACATCATTTGGCTTTGAAAATGGCCATTGCACCGTGTTGTTTCTTATATTACGATACACGATAGTTTCTTAGGTCATTTCTTGTTTCTTGAGATGAAAAACAACCAAAGAAATCGTGAAAGATCCTTTTTTAAGAAATAAATGACCATTTCTCAATCATATCTCAACTATTTTTATTTTTATTCGATGGTTGCTTACTTTGAAAATTTGACACTTTTATAAGGAATATAACATAAAAACACAAAATGGGGAAGGAATTAATGAGGTAGATGACCTTTAGTTGTTGTCAATTAAGAATTGATAATACACGATGCATGTTACCGTACTACAAACTAATTCCTTCCGGAGGTTAGGACACGAGTATTGAATCAAAGTTGTAGTTTCTAACTTCTTGTATTGGTTCATCAAATCTTGAATTCAGACATTGCATGTCTTCATTGCTTCATGTTTGAATAATTTGCATCATATCGTACAATAGGAAACTAGAATTATGATTGTTATTACTTTATGGATCTGTTAAGTTACTTTTAAGTTTGCATGGTTTAGTGTGAAATTATTCTAGTCCCTAAACACATATAATCAAGGAATTATAACGTGATTTTAAACATTAAATATCAACGAATCATTTAAAGGATATTGAAAGTTAAAAGGTGATGGAAGATAGAAAGTGCCTTGCCAAAATTATCTAAAGGATTTTATTAGTTGCTCCAAAAGCTTCACTTCAAGGCCCTTCAAGATCGTCTTAACAGCACTATACCATCGAAACCAACAATGTTGCTCAAAAAATGTCCTCAAGGTCTTCACAACAATTTTATTAGAAGTTGCTCCAACAATATATTCAATAAGGTCTTCATTGTCAACTTGTCTCTTGTTTGGGTGCCTTAATGTGCAATGACATGTTTCCGGAATTTGAATTCAATGCAAGGCATATTTGAAACCCTACAACTCTATCGTCGATTGTCTTATTAGAAATTATTTAGGTTTTCATTTTGTGTTTAAGTTAGATATTGTTTTCAAGTTTTTACATTTATAATTTTATTGCAATGTGGCGGGCCCGGTAGACGGTCTGAGGTTAAAAACAACCCGAGAGACGGATGATCGCGGAAGAGGCCCGGCGGAAGAACATGTAAAGTGCGGCATTGCTCTATCTTCGAGTATTTAGTTATTTACATAATTGAAATAATATTAATTTTGTTCAAATATCTGGAGACACCTAGCCATGGTACGCTGATGATTCCCTCTTTGAGGAAGAGCTTTTTCATCCCTATCTCCGGTGTTCTTGATACCGAAAAGACACGAGATGCAAGATCGAAATTTAATACTTTGTTGACCAGCGCCTCAAACACACAGAAGAAGATAAAACAACTTATGAGCCGGCTAAGAGAATGTCGGTGTGGTAAAAAGTCAAGGATATTTTTTTTTAGTACATGAGATGAATTGTGATAGTTTGATTTTTTAATTTGCATTGACTAAACTAACAAAAATTTCTTTTGTATATGGGTACCACGGCACTTGCTGAATGCGGTGTTGGTGGTAGTGGGACACAAGGGCAGAGATTGCCCAGCAACACTCTCGTACCTTCTACTCCTTTAGGTGCCGACGAAAACACACCACCCAGCGGTTACCAGCCGTGAATGTGTTGTTCAGCAATGATGAAATTCCAATCTTGGCCCCAGCTACATTATTGCATTTCTTGGAGCTACACGTGTCGACTCCACGGGGACCATTAATAGCATATTGTTGGTGAACGATAGTGTCCCTATAAGCATGTCTGACTCCAGGTAAATTTTAATATTTTAACTATTTCATGTACTTTATCTAAAACATATTTATCACGATTTTGTTTTTAAATTAATGATAATATCTTCTTCTTCTTCTTCTTCTTCTTCTTCTTCTTTCTTTTCTTTTCTTCTTCTTCTTCTTCTTCCTTTTTTTTTTTTTTTTGTGTGGTAAACAATGAGTTCTGTAGGTATCTTGGAGAGCCATGCGTTGGTAATTTTGGCCTGACTTATAAGCACGGTGGAATTCCAGTTTAACTTTGAAAAGAAATTCTAGATTATAGAAACCCTTTTTGGGGTCGGCATATTTGACGAACAACGGTGGCCTCGGGTAGGCCCCAAAATATTTAAATACAGTTCAGGACATTGAAATTTAACCCCTAGATATGAGCGTGCCTCTCACAATTCTGAAATTCAAGTGGAAGCACTCATCCATGACGGAAAGAGCAAAAGGGCAAAGAAAGAAGGAAAAATGCCAATTTGGACCCGCAAGGTAAATTACAACTTTAATTCAATAGCTTTAATTTTCTCTATGTCTAAAATAAAAGTGTGCTACGTATCTGACTTTTTAATCTTTTGATGCTAGGTTGCATGACACCTCCAAAGGCAACCAAAGCTAGGGTCGAAAAGATATGCAAGCTAGGCAGAGGGCTACTTGAAATTGGCCGCAAGAATTGTAATTAAGTAGTAAACATCTTATAATTAATTATGTCGCCTTCCAACGTTTTCCAATCCTATCAAATGTATGATAAAAATACACGGACATATGTAATGAGGGTGATGACTGAACGGGGAAATAGCAGAGGAAGATAAAAATGTCGCTTTCCATTTTCGGCCTATCAAGCCATAGTTGAACGTCGCATAAGCTTGGGGCGAGGTCCCAAGATCGAGAATGCACGATAAGGTAAAACATTAACCTTTCAATATGTTTGTTTTTCATCCATAAATTTAATGTCTAACAAATTTGTTTAAATCGGGGAGCAACTTTCACAGAAGCGCGCAAAATAACCCGGAAGTTTAGAGCCAAATGTAGATGATCCTCACGTGCAACTTGATCATTGTAGTAGGGACCGAGGCCGAAAATGCTACTATCGGTGAGGCGTGACGGTAATTAATTTTACACTTATAATTTTTTCTAATTATACCTTGATGGTTATCCTTATAAGTTTTTGTTTAATGACGAAAGGAATGTTTCCCTTGAGGATCTTACCCACCGGAGGAAGACGGAAACTTCGGTCAACGACGACAGCTGGTGCACCCGGTAAATAATCTCATTGCAATTTTTTTTATTAATATTCACAGAACTAGTTCAATGATATTTACGTGACAATTAAAATTTAATATTATGTTTGTTTTTTGTAGGCGATGCCCCATCAACGGATGAGACGAGACATCGTGACTACGTACGGTTAGCGTCGACAGGCGAGTGCACCGGAGTAAATAATCATTGTTTTTATTAATATTACCGAACTAGTTCAATGATATTTCGCCTGACAATTAATTTAATATTATACGTTTTTTTGTAGCGATGCCAAATCCTTTGGATGAGACGGTTTTCATCGTGACTACGCCCAGCTGGGTGGCCGACAAGCTGATGCACCAGGTAAATAATCTCATTGCAATTTTTTTTGTTATTAATATTACCCAGGCTAGTTCAATGATATTTAAAAGTAAACAGTTAAAATTTAATATTATCTTGTTTTTGTAGGCAATTCCACAATCATGGATGAGATAGGACATCGTGACTACGTAACTAGGTCGTTGTGATATTTGGTGCACGGAGTAAATAATCTCATTGCAATTTTTTTTATTAATAGAACTAGTTCAATGATATTTAAAAATTGACAATTAAAATTTAATATTATACGTTTTTGTAGGCGATGCCGTCCTTTGGATGGACAGGACATAGTGACTGCGCGACTAGGTGATAGGTGTGGGTCGAAAGGCACGAAAACGGGAGCGAGCATGATGATGTTGATGATGTAATTAGGAGCTTCAAAAATAGGAAGAAAAGAAAATTTGATAATGTAAAATATTGTATTATTATAGAATAAGCGTTACCAATGACCATACTTGGGCATTTTTACGTTATATAAAAAACTCATTTATACCATGTTTTATGTCAATCATTAATTGCAATGTTTCCTTACTTTTTGTTGAATTGTTTTTATTAGTTATTGAGTATTTTTTTTTATGCTCATGAAAGTAAAAAAAATGAAATATAGATTGGGTATTGGGGAATTGAGAGTGATGTGAGAGGGGGGGGGAGTGAGGGCCATAAGAACTTCCACCTTCACGTGGTTGTACATTTAGTAAGAAATAATAATTGTTAAGACGAATTCATCAATGGAGCAAACCTCCCTCGATCCGGTGTAGCAACAAAAAGTCAACGTGACTTGGTTATACTCTTTCGGATGATGGGAGCTTGTTCCAAAGTTCATCGACTCCAATAAATTGTTCTTGAAACGAAGAAGGAGCTTGATGGAGTATGTTTTGACATTTTCAACATATGTTCACAACATTATCATAAAAGTACGTCTTAGAGTAAAATACACATCAGTGCATGTATTTATTGTATAAATAATGATGGATTTTGAATTGACTTGTGATGCAAGTACAAATCCTCTTGCATCATGAGCAATACAACTTGTCAACCGAGGTCATGTCGGGATAATCACCTTGTGCGCTTAGTAGGAGGTTCGTAATATGCATTTTACAATTTTTTTCTGAGTTCATAATTCAATGAAAGCTTGTTCATGATTATTATCTAGGTTTTTTGTATGTGTTTTTTCATCTATTTGATTGTAAGCAACTCTGCATGTTTCTGTTGTTCACTATGATTTACTCCCATTACCACTCCCAGGATGAATCCGTCTTTATTATTACATAAGTTACTTTATTGTTACTATGATTTCTCCATTGATGCACGATTTCATAGGTTACATCATGTAAAGTTGTCGATCTCGAGGTTGGTGATGAGCTTTAGTTCTCGATTTGGGGGCTTTTCGATATTTCTCCCTCATGTCATTCATCACTTGTTGTTTGAGCATGTAATTGTCTACCACTTGCTTCAATTGGCACATGTCAGTGTGAGTGGTGCCACATTTCACCTATTTCGAGGAGTTTAGGGTTTCTCTAACATGGCAATCCGATTCGGTGACTACTTGAATATTTGCACATAATACTCATGGTTTGGTTGATGAGCATGTTGAATGGTTGGTTAATTCTTAAGAACCACCCATATAGTCATCTTGAGATATTTCGGAAAGTTTTCTCGGGTTTCCTTTTTCATTCTAGTGGGTGGGATGGTGTGGGGTGATCCATCCATCTTGGTGCTCTTGTAGTAGGGAATTTGTTTTTGGGGATATAAGGAGCATTTGATGTAGATATCCCATTGGATGCATTCATAGATGGGCACGAGAAGATTAAAAATTTAAATTAAAAATATACAACCTCTGCTGTGGCAACGCAGAAAGTAGCAGAGACCTTTAGTTAAAGATTGTTTTGTGGTGGCCTTAATATAGTCGTGATTTCTTTCTATTATCTTAATGCAAATATATAGCACAGTCTCATTAAAATGAGGATTGTGGTTGTATTTCTCTTTGGTTGTTTCTCTCTTAATGCTCGGAAGTTTCCCAAAAGTTGCGATAGTTGTTTAGTTTTGTTACAACACGAAGTGGTTTTAGCAATGGGAGTGTGTTTTTTAAGGTTCATGCTAATATGAAGATCTTTTAATTCTATATTCGGCATAAGAGAATGTGGCCTGCAGCACAGGCGGTATGGCTCAGTGCCACATCTACCTCATTGGGCCCTTGATGTAAAGGGGAAGAAGTTGGGTGCAATGTTTGATAATTATAATGGAACAATTGTCTTCTCTTTCGATTTTTCACCCATTTCCTTTAATCGTAAAAGCGAGAAGAGGGACTCGAAGTTACGCGGCCAGGAGAAGGTAGTGAATACAAGATCTATGGAAAAGAGTTGTACTTCAACAAGGATGGCTCGGTGAAAAAAAAATTGCGAGGTCAGGAAAAATTATGTTTAAAGGAAGGTCCACTTGCCGTGAAGCTTCCAACTGCAGTGGATCTTTCCTTGTCCACTTATATTCGATTTTAATGTGTTATTTTAATTTTTCATGGAAGGTTGTTTTGGCATATGATGCAGCATTCAATTGCACACTTACGCTAGCATTGTCAATTTGTCTTGCGGGCGGTGTGAAAAAACTTCTTTGATCTTGATGGAGTCTTGTAGGCGAAGGAAAAAATGTTTGTCTTGGAGAGCAAAGCATGGTTCTCCGAAAAATAGTTAATGATGTGACGATGGTTGAGGAGGTAATTTTGTAGATGTGTGCTTTCTGGTTTTCTTTTTAACGTTATTATTAATTCCCCTCTTAAATGTCTTAGATTTGGTAGGCATAATTTAGCTCAAGGTGAAAGGAGACATATTTGTTACCCAGTGGTCTAAAAAGGAAAGGGTTATGCATTTTAGTCAAATTTTATTGTTATTGACGATTAATGAAATGTATCTCAATACTATCGTTTTAACACCCTTTTTATTGGTTGAATTAGAGGACCAGTTGAAAATATTGGGGCCAAGTAGGATGGTTTTCCTTTTTCTTGATGGTTTGGTGTATCTAATTGAATTAGTTGCCTAAGGTATTTTTGGTTGCAAACTCCTTTTCATTTTTCATACGGTGTTGGCCTTGTGGAATACATTTGATTGTGTGGTCTTGTTAGATCTACAACATTTGTAGTTGTTTAGTCTTATGGCAGTGCACTTTTATTATGGAAATAGTTGATGCGATATTTTCATTTAATCCTTCACTAGCAGTCAGCATGTTGAGAAGTTTTCTTGTGAAACATTTGGTATTCAAAATGACACTTGATCTATACGGCATCATGCACTTGACTTCAAAATTCATATTCAAAGTGTGCCGGACAATTCTTGCAAAATTTCAAATATTTATGTTGTTTTAAACCATTATCTTTTTCATGTATTGGATGTTGAAAATGTGAAAGGAAAGCTTTGGTATGAAACCAAGCTGGTGAATAATTACGACAAAACAACCACTTCCAGACATGATTTAGAAGTAGAACATGTACTTATGACGCATGAAAGATATCCTTGATGCATTGTCAATGTTTGGATAGGTTATTTTTGGAGAGAAAATAACTTCTTATTCCTAGAATAGTGATCTTCAATACAAGTAAATGCCGGAGAAGAGAGATCATGTTGTGGCCTTAAAGCGAAATTGGACCCTAAAGGAGGAAATTTGGTGTGTCTAAAATGCTTTCTATCGACATTTTCCCCTAGTTTACCCCGTTCTTTCCTCTGACCCTGGGTCTTCATTGACTTCTTCTTTCTTCGGGTTTATTTATCAAATTCGTGAATTTGATAAATAAATACCATCACAATGGTTGGACTTTAATTTATATTTACGACTTTATATTATCTCCAAGCCTTATAACCAATGTTTAACTTTCAACACTTTGTATTTATGCTCACGTTTCTTTTTAAATAAATAACTTGTAATGAACTTTCGGCTCTATATTTCACCATGACCTTACAACAATCACGCTCCGGACTTATGTAATTATCGCCAATCGTTTAATTAAACAATTTCATTATACTCCGGCCCCACCTATATGTAATAACCAATCAAACACTCGTCGCACACGGCTATCCTCCGCACACCTTAGTTAACCTTCGAACTTGGAAGTTCAACGTCGACCACCGTCCGATGGCCCTTCTCCAAATCAACGACTCTTGGCAATTTCTCTCGGCCCCCCGCGTCGGGCTTTAACATGCGATGGCGTGGGTTAAACGGTGGTTTTACGGGGTCACTTCACCACGTGTCGCATTCCCTGTGAATCACTCGCCGAATAGGAAATACCGCCTACTCACTTAAAGCGGTGCGATATGCGAGCCGCTTTTTGTGATTCGGCCTCGTGGTTTTGGTACGGGGCTTGACCACGGGTACAGAATGCAGTTCCGCTATCCTTTTGTTTGTTAACCCATGTGTCCAATCCTCGGAGTGGGGTTAAAGCACAACAATCTTGTCTCTTTATTAAGCGGGATTTTTATATTTGAACGGTGTTCACGACCTGGTTCTCTACATAGACTACGCCTTGGCAGGTGAGTTCACGGGGTTATCCAACAATTCTGAGAATTCAAAGACGAAGAGTGGAATTATCAATATGAATTACCTCACGGAAGTTAAACAATTTCTTCACAATTAGTAGTTCAAGATAATTCAATGGTAACTATGCTTGGAAATCGATGGCAGAAACAATTGTTCACACACGAGGTTTATTGCAAAAATCCTCTCTACTCTCCTCTTCCTCTCTACTTTTATTCATCCGAGGAATTTATATACATAGCATATGGCTCTTCGGTTCCTACCGAGAGGACCGTTCTAGAAATCAAAAGGTCTAATTATAATAATTCAACTAGCGGCCACATTCAAAAGATCTCTGTCTAACTAGTCTAGTAAAACAATCGGCGAGGTATTGACACCTGGCGTACAACTCAAATGTTTTCGAACCCTCCTAGCCATAACCCATGTGGACAAAACCTCCTACATTGTTGGCTGGTGCCTAATGCCCACGCATCATCGTGTGACATAAACCTATTAACAAAAGTAGACAGGAATGATTATTAATTATGGCATACTAAGTTGTCGATAGATTTTGACTATTTGTCTTTAACATGTAAAAATGTTAAATTTGAAAGCACATCATCATGGTATTTTAGTAGATGTGTGATAGGTAGTATGATAGTATCATATTACCATTCTTATTGAGAACCCACTTCATCCATTAAGATTGCTTTTCTTAAGAGTAACATTGTAGATAACATAAAAACATTTGTTAACTATTTTTGTTTGACCATTTGATTGTGTTTGATATATGCAGAACACACAGCGACTAATTATTTCTCCTCATATTAAATAATTATTTCCAAAGTTTCTTGTTACTATTACTTTAGGAAAACCATGAAGACGATGAATTTCTTTGGTTCATATACGCCACTTGGCTTGTTGTTTATGTACTTTGAGCTCTACAAAAAAAAAAAATCTACAAAATAAATGCTCTATAAATGACCACAAAAAAGTAATACTTACCTTTATATTTCGGTAACCTGTAATAAAGTCTATTGATATATCTTCTAGTCTTTGAATACATGTGGAATGGTTGAAGTAACCCTAGAGATTTTACTATCTCTCTTTTATTTCATGTCTCGCTTGACATGCTCTTACAAAATTTTGAATATCTTCTTCATTTCCTTCCAAAAATATATTTTTTGATCCTTTGAGATATTTTAAGGAGACACTGCGTCACTACCATCGAGAGAGACAGGACTCCCCTTGTATGTTGTTTATTCAAATATTCTTGCGTGCATAAAAATATTCTACATTTGCACCAAAGTATATCTCTCTTTCACTCCCAGTACTCCATAGAGTTCATCCCATCCTTTATAAATTTTAGTTTTTGTTTTATTTTATTGTCATTTTTTTCCATTATGGCAAGCTTCTTCTAGCCACCCTGGGAATGAAAATGTAATTGGATATAAATTTGGAATACTATTCTATTTTAGAAAGAGCATCATGTAAATTTTCCCTTCTAGTTTTTAAGTTATCTCAAAATTAAAACTTTTTCATTTTTTCACCTCATTTTTGTTAATCTTCCAATGAAATCACAAGCTTCAAAAAATACTTTATGCTATCATGGTATATCTTGACTTTCAGTACCTCCCAGAGTGATATACTATCCCCATTTTTATTGCATGTAATATTGTTTCCATTTATTTTTCATACGTAGATTTCACAAATATTTTCTTTGAATTCCTTGCTTCATGAGATAAATGTCTCTTATTGTTTTTAATGTTAAAAATGGAATTCTTGTCTAGTGCCTCACACTCTACTGCTGAATGTTTTACCAAATGGTGCAGCGATGTTGGTGTAGAAGACATGGCATCCATTAAAAGAGAATGCCAAAGTAGCCTCATCATTCCATATAAATGATATTTTCTTCAAGAGATTGTAGAATTGGAATTGAAATGCATGCATAATTCTTAACAAATGGTCAATAATATCATATGAAGTCTAAAAAATCTTCTAAGAACCTTGATTTTCTTAGAATAGGTCATTTTGTAATAGCTTGCATCCTTTGAGGCTCGACTTCACTCTACTTCCTTTAAACAATATAGACAAATACTGGGAATTCTTATTTCCCAAGAGCACATTTGGATATTTTTACATAGAAGCAGATCGTTCTCAATAATTTATATAACTTTCTTATGTTTTACTAGTGTGGTATTCCCTTGATTTATTATAAATAATATTATTATTTATCAAGAAAACAACACAAATTTTATAGACGGGATCAAAAAAAATTGTTCTTAAGTGACCGTCGGACTTTAAACGACGATAAACCATAATTCAAACCAAATTCGCATTCCAAAATAGCCTGGCGACGTCGGCCAATTTTGTGAGCGAAAACCAAATAATTCCGCCTAATCTTTCGGGTTGAAGTTGGGCGGCGTACGGAGGAGAAGAGTTGTGACGGCAATTTCTTATCAAATTTGCCCCTAATCTTTTCCCGGGTCACGGATTTCCCGCTGCATTGAGTGGCCCAAACAAATATCCGCTCCTATCCCTGTGTGAAACCATCGTACATCTTTGACATCATCAATCAAAACCCGCCACCCTTTTGACTTTCTTAAATAAAACAAATTGCGTCTGCTTGCGTCATTTTCATTATTCGTCATGTGATCTTCCATGCAACAAAAATTCAAAAACCAACATTGTAACAACGACCGTTACCTTCTTGAAAATTGAAGCCAAGTATTTCGAGTTATTCTTGTCCATAACCAGTAACTGTTTAAACACACCATTTCCCGTAAACGGTATTTATTCCAATTCCCGCTAAACTGTTGTAAAAAAATCCTGGTTTTAGTTTTAATTACTGCACTAAGGTCTGAAAAAGAAGTTCGGTTTGGCATTTTTCGTTCCCGAAGCACCAATGTATATTCCCAAAACTGTGGTGTGCCCCTTTTCCCACAAAAACCAAAATTCCATTTCAGATAAATAAGAGAACTGAAATGGAAGTTCCTGTGGCTACGAATGTAGGTGCCCATCGGTGCCCCTCACAAGGACTTGGATTATTTGCCTTTTGTGATATGGATTTTCAAATTAAGGACTTGCATCTCGGTGAGAATCCTCTTCGAATATTTGCCGCTGCGGAGACAATTATTTGAATGGTTCGACATCTTTGGACTTTAGAATCAAATCTTCCTATGTACCTTCTCCCCTCGGTCCATATTTTTCGTGAGTTAATCCATTCTTCATAAATTATGATCCCAACCAACTTGACGATTTTATCCCAGAAGTCAAAATGTCCTTTTCCCAATAGCTGCTCGGTCCATAAATGAAATACTACAATTCCAACTTTGGTCAAGCTCTCTTCCTAGTCCATGGTTGAATTACTTGAAAATCTACTAGTTATCATGAAAGTTAAGCGCCTATACGAACCTTCATGTTACCGGAAGCATCGGCCTTAAAACCCTCCCCTTATGGTTATACTTTCTTCTTGATGAGGGTAGACTTATTTTAAACATGATATCTTCCATAATGAATACAATACTAGTGAGTATGTTGATCGGTTAACCCTAGTATTTTTATCCATTTTTACCTTTGGACAACCTCTGTTGTCAAGTACGATTTTGCATCTTATATTCTTGACAAAATCCATGATCGATTCATGAGATTTGAAATGAGAGAGTATTTAAGTATTCTTGTCATATATCATCCTCATGATTACTTCCGATTGAAAAATTTCCCTTTTATGTTAAGAAACATATGCCAAAAGGGAATCTGAGTCGATCATCTTTTGGTCTGCAATACTCACAATTCCTACGATTCTCCTTATTCCTATGTAGGTTTTTCGGCCTTTTTGTTCATCCTGCAACTACCTTGTTGGCAGAGTCTCTCTCCCTAGAATTAACAATGAAATCCAAGAAAATCCTTCAGCTCTCAAAGCATTACAAGATAGGTGAGGCGGTACCTATATCAAAACTACGAGAGATCGGGATATATGGATGTGATTATGCCCATTCACGCGCCAAGTATGTCCCAATGAGACTCTTTGCATTAGAATATTTAGAATGAGATGAATAGTCCGGACAAATTCATTTTTGCTGATACAAAGAAAAAGGCTCAGCTGGGATCAAGAGCCAATTAGGTCCTTCATTTGTAACTCTGGGGAAGAATTTTGGAAAGGAAGCGGAAAGAGTTTTGAAGACTATCTCAGACTACAAGAGTTTCTGCGGGTCTTGTATGATTCAAACAACTTTATCTATGATAGAAGAATGAAAAAATAACGGATCACCATACATCCATCAAACTAATCCCAGAAATAGAGCAGTATGCTAATATGGATGAATGGACGAAGGGACATTGGTTGAAAGTGATGATGGCGAGGTCAATGTTGAAAATGCTAAAAAATGAAGATCTTGAAAAGATACTTGACCTAGAATCTTTTGGACAGGTGCGGGAATCTTCTTTAGCGAGGACTTTTTACAACAAAATTTGCGGGAGATTGAGTACGGTAGTAGTAGAGTCTAAAGGAAAATAAAAGAGGAGCCTAATATACAAAATAATTGAAAAATTCATAATGACGGCGCAACCGAGGAGACTACAAAGAACAAGGTCAAGGACAAATTCCTCTCGGATCGGTGAGCTTGTTTCTATTTTACAAACTCCTCTGAATATAGAAAAGGAAAAAGAGAGAAATTTTAAAACAACTACTCCCTATTGGTAGCTCTTACGAACAAAAAAGATGTTAAAAAAGCTGATGCTCCCCCTTCCGAAGATATGAATCATTCGGGAAATCCTGACGACGGGGGAAGAAGACGATCGGCAGCAGTCAGTGAAATTGGGACATCCACTAATTTTCAAAAAGCATGGAATACGAGAGGCAAAAAAGTGCGAAATATCTTCCTGAAGCCTCCGATGCTTGCACAGGACATCAAAGAACATTCGTCAATATAAAAGCTAGAACGATCCACTTAGACTTCAAGTGTACAACCAATTTGCAAGAAGAATGGCTCCAGAAAAATCAAAGAAAGATTGATGTCGATATGACATCCAACGGAGGTAAGATGTTAATGAGCCATTTTGAAGCCCAAGGTGCGGCGACCTCGAGGCAGTCGCAAATTACGTTGGACTAATTTTGAAATCTTAGCAAAGGATATCCATCCTTTAGATCCAAATTGAGCTACACAAGAAAACGGTGAGATGATTTATTCTACTTTGACGGATAAATCAATGATGACCCATAAGTTTGAATTCTTTGGATGTGCTAATACACGGTTACCGCTTGAAAAAGCCTCCTCCCCGAGCTAAGGATAATAGAATCAAAACTTTAGAGGAAATAATCATTGGTTTGGGTCATAATCCTAAATATGTGAAAGGTATTGAAGCTTTGATCAGAGAAAAAGATGATGATATTGCACATTTCTGAGAAAACAATTAGTTACCGGCCTCAAGACATCCTAAGTACCGGAAATCATCGAAACAAAATTCGAGGAAGAACTAATGGATTTGCTCTTAAAATTGGACGAGCAACTTCTGCATATTTGAAAAAGAGCTTGAGAATGCATTAAAGATAAACGGAGGCAAATATTCTAGTATCTACGGCGGGGAGTAGCGGGTACAACAACGACGAATTGACCAACGGGAGATTGTCACGAACAGCAACAAATTTGAACAACGATGAATTAACAAGTCAATGGAAGATATGAAGACATTAGACCATGAAACTTCACAAAACAAAGAGAAAATTGGCCACTCTAGAACATAAATATGATCTTTCAAAAATGAGTGTTGATGGCAGTAAAACAAGAGAAGTGAACAAATTAGAAAAAACAATCAAAGCATTGGAAAAGGATCTCACATTGGAGAAACCTTTAAAAGAAATAAATGAAATTCTTTGGGATAATATCATTCAATCAATAAAGGATGTTTGGTCCTCAATTCAAATAATGGATGAACGGAGAATAACTTAGTTAAATTGGCTGGATGAGATTGAGGGAATCAAGACAAGAGTTGGGAAATATGCCGGAAAAGCCAATAGACTTATACATTTTTTGAATACTGAGACTAAGAATCAACTTGCGGTATTCAAGACAAGACCGGAACAATTACGGAAATAAAGAGGATTTTTACTAAAAGAAATCTGGTACAAAATTTAGAGCAGAAAGTGCTCGGATAATACAGGAGAAATCATTGCCTTTAGAGAAAGATTGAATATTTTGTTAAATAGAGGATTGCCAGTCTAATGGTTAGAAGATAAGCTAATGGACCTTGATAGTTATGTTGAAAAATTGGACAAATATGTTGATAATCAAGCTAGTTCTTCAACCGGTTCATCAATGACATTGCCTCCCGGGGAAAAACCTTCATGACAAATTGGAGAAATTTATTTTATCTTGAGCATGGAAGTAAATCATTTGCGCACCCCAAATCAAATTCAATTTTCAGAGACACCAGGTCGATGAAACAATAAGAAAGTCAGAAAGGACCAGAGGCTGTGGTTCAATGGTGGGAAGAAATGATGGAACTTTTGTAAAAAATTATCCTTACATAAATTTTTGCCTATTTAATGCTGGGTAATATCATGATAAAAAGGATAAAAGGATGAACAAAGGTCAAAGAGTATCGTGAGCGTTTAGGAAGTATCAAGAAGAGGTCAAACAGAGTAGCGTTAAAGAGTATCGCATTGTCGATAATCTCCATGTGGACCGTTAATGGGTTTTATATCAAGTACCTGTATGTGACATGGGGCATTTTTCTATCACTGTCTGGGGTGGGACTTCCACTTTTCTGGATGGATATTTGGGTTCCAATCTTCAGATGTGAAAATGTAATGACTTCATGGACTTTTTTACTTCATATAATATATTCAAAACAACGTTTTTTCTCTTGTGAAAAAAAAATGATTAATTTTTATCACTCTGCCTTCAAAACTAGCGATGCTGGTCTATGTTGCTGGTTTATTGATATGGTCTCATGGTCTTTTTATATTTGGGACATATCACACTCCTCACATGATTAGCATTTTTCTCTGTTGGGTACTTTAATTTTTATTTGGAACAATGGACGTCGGTACTCTATCTGTTGTTTTACTATTCTACATACTGC